>JACWNB010000054.1:137500-159779 GCA_016165855.1 Pseudocercospora ulei | reverse complement strand
ACCCTAACCCTAACCCCCTAACCCTAACCCTAACCCTAACCCTAACCCTAACCCCTAGTCTTGATTGCAAAGTGTCCTTCTAATTAGAAGATTGACCTAGGGAATGCACGGTAGTCTTCCATTTAGAGTCGCGGTTAGCACCTGTGCCTAATATTTCGGTTATACCCTCTACCCGGCATAGGCGGTCGGCCTGGCTGTTTAGGCTAGCGGCTTCGGCTGCAGAGTGCGCTTCTAATTAGAAGATATAGAAGTCGGTCTTCTAATTGGAAGTGCAGTTAGCAGAAGCGTCTTCCAGTTAGAAGTGCAGTTCGTAGATGTGTCTTCTAATTGGAAGTGCAGTTAGTATGTGTGCCTGGAACATATATAAGTTGCCGGTAGCTGCCGGTTCTGCTAGCTAAAGCGGGTTAACTAGTAGAGGGGTCGACGTCGGCTGTAGGATCCTGTACGTATACTGGACTGTCTGTATGCTAGTGTAGTTATCTTCCAATTGGAAAGCCACTTTGCATTGTGTCCTTCTATTTCTGGCTTGTTATATCGAACCCGCTTTAGAGTGCCCGAGCCTAACCCTTTACTACGATCAACTCCGAACCCAACATATATGTAGTGTAGATAGTAGCCTAGGCCTACTTGTCATTTTGGAAGTGCAGTTAGCATATGTGCCTAGAACATACATAGGTTGCCGATAGCTGCCGGAGGGGTCGACGTCGGCTGTAGGATCCTGTACGCATACTGGACTGTCTGTATGCTAGTGTAGTTGTCTTCCAATTGGAATGCTACTTTGCATTGTATGTTTCTGTTCCAATTAGAAAGCCACTTTGCATTGTATGTTTGTCTTCCAATTAGAAAGCCACTTTGCATTATGTCCTTCTATTTCTGGCTTGTTATATACAAACCCGCTTTAGAGTGCCCGAGCCTAACCCTTTACTACGATCGACTCCGAACCTAACATATATATAGTGTAGATAGTAGCCCAGGCCTACTTGTTATTCAGGAACTCGAGGACAGCTGCGCATACATATATGCCGTTAATGGCCTGTTGGCGGCAGAACCTAGTACCGCTTGTCGCCTAGTCGAGATACTTTTCGATATCTGGTAGCTTTTCTTGGAACTGTTCCTCGAGCTAAGCGCGACCGACTATGTTACTCTCGTAGGCTCCGACGATTAACGGCCAGAAGATATCTCGAAACCGGCACCCTTGTGCTTTCGTCTCTTGTTGCCAACTCTTGCACATAGCCTAAGGGAAAAAGCAGTAGTAGCAGGCATAGTATCGAGGGACAGGCTGTTGGTTCTTCCGCTTCTAAGTGGCCTTCTTGTGTCTAATTACGCTAGCGAAGTATCGACACTTGTCGAATAAGTAACCGCTATCTTCGGGATGTACGGTAACACAGTACAGACAGCGGTGTAACGCGGTAAGGTTGCGCTCCAAGTTAATGCAGTACACTTTATCTTAGCGGGTTTAGTTGTAGTATTGCCTAGCAGCGACGGACTGTTTGGTGGAAGCGTTGGACACCTGTCGCTCGACAGCAGATACTAGGCGGTCGAGGGTATATATATAGTAGTTGGCAGTCGGCTAGGCGCGGTTGGCGGTCGGTAGTATGCAGTTGGCGGTTAGCGGTCGGTAGTCGGTATCGGGCATAGGGTAGTCAGTAGTATAGAGGTCGGCGGCGGGCGTAGGATAGTCGGCGGCAGGCATAGGATGGTCAGCGGCGGGCATAGGATGGTCGGGCATAGGATGGTCGGCAGCGTACGTAGGTTGATAGGGCATAGGGTGTTCGGCAGTAGACATTGGGTAGTCGGCGACGGGTGTTGTGTAGTCGACCAGTTGTTAACTAGCGGTAACCGCTACCTGGTTGTCTGTAGCATAGTTAGGGAACGATTCCCTATAGTAGCTTGTGCAAAACTCGCACGGCTCTTGTCCTCTCGGACTACTTGTACACGAGACTTGTAGGTCGAGACCGTCGAGATAGGTAGACAGGGTAAGGCAACTACATTCCCTGTAGCCGAGATATCGTCGCATCGCCGATGTTTCCCTCTGCAACTACTAGGGAGCCTCGGCCCTCTTATCTCGATGCTTAAAGGCGTATTCGGTGCGGTCTGGCGAGTGCCAGTCAGAGGTATCGGGATCGAAGAGGACGGTGGAGTACGCCCAGCGTCCGTCCCGACTACATCTGCCTAAGCCCTAGGCGAATTCGAGTAAGGAATACGGGGGTTCGACGTAGATAACACAGCGGACGCTAGGGCTGTTAAACCCCTCTCCGAGCGCTAGCGTAGCGACGAGGTATAGATTAGCCGTACATACAAGCTAGGTGTTTAGGATCGCAGCCTTCTCGTTAGGCCCGCCGCTCTGGGATGTAAGGAATAGGCACCCTATGTCCTGGGCAAGCCTTTCTGCTATAAGGCGAGTCCGTGCAAAGATAAGGATACGGTCGGTAGACTCCTCTGTCGTCGTATACGTACGGCGGTGCCAGCGGATCCGGGCGACAGCCTACGCTATAAATGTAGTAGATCGAGGCCAACCTTCGATTCGATAGACAATGTTGGTTCAGTTGGTGCTGCAGCGGATAACCCGGGGCAGGCTTAACCGGTTGTTGCGCTCAAATTCGGCCTGCATAGTAGGGGGGAGGGTCGCGGTTAGATAGAGGATTTGTGTAGTAAACTTGGTTAGCTCGGCAAAGTTATAGAAGCAGGGGCGGTATAGCACAGCGGTAACAGTAAAGTGGCATTCGTTAATAACGATCCAGTCGAGTCGACGCTGGACGGCGAGGCGTGCAAGGTACCCTAGGAATTCCCAGGAGCAGGCCGCCTCGGCGCTAACGATAACGAGTAGGGCGCTGGTAGTAGTTCCTAGTGCCTATACAGTGTGCTCGATGGATCGCTCGACGAGTCGCGCCTGCATATTGATCCGGAGGGCGACCAGTAGGAGGACCAGTACAGTAGTGTAGGCCCTAGGCATCGTATACGGGACCATAAACAGGAGGCTCTTGCCGGCGCCAGTAGGGAGGATAACGACGAGCCGGCACTCAAGAGATGCTATAGCTGCTATAGCCTCTGCCTGCCCCTCGCTCTTCTATTGTATGTCTGGTTAGTAGTACATGTCGCGGGCCTAGGACAGAAGGTCCGGGAGGCTGTAGACGCGCTGTACGGAGCGATGGTTAAACTTAAGACGCTGGACGAGCGATAGGGCCGGCTGGGCACACGCCTTCCTAACCTAGGGTAAGAGGCGAGGGACGTCGAGAAAATTCTGCTATAGTCGGGACGCGTCCCGGCCTCCCTCGACGGCGGCGTCCCAGAGGTTAGCGGCCGCTCCGAACGGCGAGTTGGCATACTGTCGGTTGGCAGTTTGGACAGTGTAATTGCGCTGTTCGGCTATAATAGCAGCTATGTCGGATCCTCCAGCAACGTCGGGATTGTCCTTATTAAGGTTGGTGTCGAACAGGTCGGCGTACCTGTCAAAGTAGCGCTTAACGATAGCGACGGTCAGGTAGCGCCAAACCCTTATACCGAACCGGTCCAAACCAGCGAGGACCGTAGCGGACCGAAGATTGTTGCTTACCCTTTGCTGTTCCTATACTTTGTTGTAGGATGTCTATAGGAACGGACAGAACTCGACGGTAGGGTGTGTCTAGCTAAACAAGAGTTCCTGGAATAGCTAGACGAGGGTAAGGAAGTCGAGAAGGACTTGTTTAAGGGGGCTAAATAGGAATCGGATGTTGTTGTTTGTCTGCCCAGTTACGTTCTTCTGCTTAGTGTATATATAGTGAATTATAATGCTGGCTTCGCGGATAGTAATAGACCGTAGGTTCTGTGTATTGCGCTAAGTAGCGCTTAGGAATTCGGGTTCTTAAACCGGTTGTCTACTAGCTGTAAGCAAGAGTAAGGCAAAGTAGTTAAGAAACTCCTGTACCGACGCCTTAAAGGTTGCGATAGCTGGGTCCTTCTATACGTGCTGTTGGGAATTAACCTAGAGGGGGCGCAGGGTAGGGCACTGGGTAGTAACGTTAAGAAGGTGTCGACGAGGCTTCTAGAGGATCTCTACGTTCCGTTCTTCTGTTAGGAAGGAGTAGTGCATAGTAGTATTATTAAGCCGGTCGTACAGTTGGGTAGCATAGACCTGTAGATACGGTCGATTAAAGAGGAGGTCTCGCTAAAGGATCTTAATGCAGCTACGGTAGCAGCTCTCGATCAGAGTAACAATGTCGGTTATGCGGATAGTAACGTCCTAGAAGATAATAGTACTATAGGAACCGTCCTAGCTAGCCTGGTTAGAGGAGACCAGGCCCTGGCTAACCCGAAAGAGGTACCCTCTCTAGCGGACGAGTTCGCGGAAAGCAGTTTTATAGGCAACGACACTCTGCATAGTGTATTGGATAGCCCTAAGGACGCTGTCGTTATTACTGTTGCCGGTGGTTCCCTTAAGAGCCTCGTTAAATACGAGGATTTGCCTGATCCAGATAAGGGCAGAGTTGTGCGTGTTCAGGTTGCCCAGCTCGATCCAGCTTTTCGTAGAGGGGACAATAGCAAGGAGGGCGACAAAGCTAATAAGAGGGGATTAGAATAGCCGGGTGTCGATAGGCTGGTAGAAGAGGGAGCGAATAAACCGCCTAACGAGGGGATATGTGTCCTCTGTAGAATAGCCTTGTAAAACGATAGTAGTAAGGCTGTCCCAGTTATAGCGCTGTTACGCTAACAACACGACGCTTTGTAGTCGGAACAGTAACTTAGCCCCTGGTGCGTAGAGGGCTTGGAACCCAGCCTCGTCCAGCTAAAGCAACCGTCCGAGGTAGGCCAGTGCGCGTTTAAGGACATAGACATACTTAGGGATAGTCGCGGCATCTTTGTACCGGCGAAAGCGGAATAAGTAGTGGTCTTTAATGTGAAACTAGGCGAGGGCGACCTTTCGTACATCATTTAGGGTAGGGGCGGGACCGCTCTCGGTGCACCGGTTTACTGCGTCGTCGATAGCTGCTTCTGCCAAAGCAATAATGTCGAAGAGCGCGGGTTCGTAGGCTCTGTATAGAAGGGTAGTAATGTCGGCGATGTTCCGCTTAGACAGCCCGATAAGGTAGTCGTCGATTCTAAGGTGGAGCAGCTATGGCTTTAAGGCCGATCGATAGACGTATATGTCGTCAGTAACGACATCGGCGTAAGCGGCGAGTACGCGCTGGACTTGGTCGAACTTGGCGACCTGTGTATTAAGGAAGGAGTCGCCTTAGCTAGGATAGAGCACTTGTGTCTCCTGTACAGGTGCCTAGGCGACCTCGAACAGCCGGTTCTAGCTGTGTGTTTTGGCCCGGAAGAACCTTTAGGTGCAGACTCCGTCGACCTATATCCAATTAGGTGTTTGCCTTTTCTGTATCCGTTTGTTGCTGCCGCGCTGTTGCTCGTTCTTCTATCTATGTTCAGTCCTGCAGTGTGCTTGCATCCGTTGTATAGATTAGAAGAGTTGGTTGTATAGCCTGCCTGCACCGTCGGTATGTATACATCGGAAACCGTCGTAGTGGATTGGGAAACCCTAGACGCGGCTGTCGGTAGGGCTGGGCTATCTGACTTCTTGTAGTAACTGTGCGATGTCGATAAATTGGCGGAACTCGCCTACGAGCGCCTGTCGTTCTTCGGCAGACAGCGCTCGGTAATAGGCAGCTAGATGCCCCTTAACTTCGGTTGGGACAATGGCGTATTAGCATAGCTAGCAGAGGATAATGCGGTATTCGGAAAGGTATATAAAGACTCTGTCGAAGGTTGCTAGTATAGTGTCCCCTAATGGAGTACAAGACATGTTGTAGCAGCCTAGGTTGTCGTCGGTGCTGGTGCTTAACATAGATTGAAAGTAGGTGTATGTGTTTAGTTGCAGAGTAGGCTTCTAATTGGAACCTTGTTAACTGGCTGTTGTAGTAAGTCCCTACGTGTTAACTGGCTGTAGACTGTCTACCCTTCCGAATAGATGTATAGGTTGCAGGTGTGCTTAAGAGTCTAGTTAAGTGCGCCCCCGAGTCGGTTAGTATAATGTAGGAGGCCGGGCTATAGACTACTGAAACCCTGTGCGTATAGGTAGTAGATGGTATGCTCTGTTGCAAAGTGGAGTTCCATTTAGAGCTTTGCGCAGAGGTCGACGACGGATGTTCCAAATAGAAGGTTGGTTGGCATATAGGGATAATGGAATTCGATCCTCGATGTTCCAATTAGAAGTGTAGGTTGCAGATGTAGATAGGTAAGATCGTCGATCGAGGTTCCAATTGGAAGTGTAGGTTGCAGGTGTAGATAGGTAAGATCGTCGATCGAGGTTCCAATTGGAAGTGTAGGTTGCAGGTGTAGATAGGTAAGATCGTCGATCGAGGTTCTAAGTAGAATTACAGCCTGCAAGGGATGTGTGTTTTTCTTCGAGAGGCTGGGCGGTGTACAGCCGGCAGATTAAGATTGGAATGGCTGTCTTCCGGGACTGGGGAGCTGTCATCGTAGTGCGGATAGCCGAAAGCCTTACTTAGATAGCGACGGTGCGGCCGTTCTTATGGTCCTAATGCTACCGTTCTGATTGCATACAAATGTTTCTATTTGGAAGTGCACATTGCCAGAATGGTTGCTATAAGTTGTAGTTCGTTATGTAATTGGTGTAGTATAATAGAATCAGACGGTCGTCGTCCAATGCTAGGTAGCCTTCCGTGCTTAGCTAGCCGTTATCCATGCCTAGCTGGCCGTTATCTATGGTCGCTAGCTATTATCTATACCCAGCTAGCTATTATCTATAACTAGCTAGCCATTATCTATACCTAGCTGGCTATTATCTATACCTAGCTGGCCGTTATCTATGCCTAGCTGGCCGTTATCTATGCCTAGCTGGCCGTTATCTATGCCTAGCTGGCCGTTATCTATACCTAGCTGGCCGTTATCTATGCCTAGCTAGCCGTTATCTATAGCCGTTATCTATACCTAGCTGGCCGTTATCTATACCTAGCTAGCCGTTATCTATGCCTAGCTAGCCGTTATCTATAGTCGTTACCCGTACTCGGCTGGCCGTTACCCGTACTTAGCGGGCCGTTATCTATGCCTAGCTGGCCGTTATCTATGCCCAGCTGGCCGTTATCTATGCCTAGCTGGCCGTTATCTATAGTCGTTACCTGTACTCGGCTGGCCGTTACCCGTACTTAGCGGGCTGTCATCTATGCCTAGCTGGCCGTTATCTATGCCTAGCTGGCCGTTATCTATGCCTAGCTGGCCGTTATCTATAGTCGTTACCCGTACTCGGCTGGCCGTTACCCGTACTTAGCGGGCTGTTATCTATGCCTAGCTGGCCGTTATCTATGCCTAGCTGGCCGTTATCTATAGCCGTTATCTATACCCAGCTAGCCGTTATCTATACCTAGTTGACCGTTATCTATGCCTAGCTGGCCGTTATCTATAGTCGTTATCGGTACTTAGCGGGCCGTTATCTATGCCTAGCTAGCCGTTATCTATGCCTAGCTAGCCGTCATCTATAGTCGTTACCCGTACTCGGCTGGCCGTTACCCGTACTTAGCGGGCCGTTATCTATGCCTAGCTGGCCGTTATCTATGCCTAGCTGGCCGTTATCTATGCCCAGCTGGCCGTTATCTATGCCTAGCTGGCCGTTATCCATAGCTGTCATCTATACCTAGCTAGCCGTTATCTATACCTAGTTGACCGTTATCTATACCTAGCTGGCCGTTATCTATAGTCGTCATCTGTACTTAGCGGGCCGTTATCTATAGTCGTTACCTGTACTCGGCTAGCCGTTACCCGTACTTAGCGGGCCGTTATCTATGCCTAGCTGGCCGTTATCCATGCCTAGCTGGCCGTTATCTATGCCTAGCTGGCCGTTATCTATAGCCGTTATCTATACCTAGCTAGCCGTTATCTATACCTAGTTGACCGTTATCTATGCCTAGCTAGCCGTTATCTATAGTCGTTATCCGTACTTAGCGGGCCGTTATCTATGCCTAGCTGGCCGTTATCTATGCCCAGCTAGCCGTTATCTATACGTACCTGGCCGTTATCTATGGCTAGCTTCCATTTGGAAGTGCACATTGCTGAAATGGTTGCTATAATTTGTGGTCCTCGTCGTTTACATATAGGCAGCGGGCATCCAGTACTTATATATAGCAAAATGTTTCTAATCTAACTGTACCTGTCTACGTCGGTGTCTGTCTATAGCGATGCCTGCCTACGACTGTGTCTGTCTGTAGCTGCGTACCTGCCTACGACTATATCTGTCTGCAACCGTGTCTGCGACGTGTCTGTAGCGACCGTGTCTGTCTGCTACCGTGTCTGCCTACTACTATGTCTGCCTGCTACCGTGTCTGCCTGCTACTGTGTCTGCCTACTACCGTGTCTGCCTGCTACCGTGTCTGTCTGCTACCGTGTCTGCAGCGATCGTGTCTGCAGCGACTGTGCCTATCTACGACCGTGTCTGCAGCAATCGTGTCTGCAGCGACTGTGTCTGCAGCGAATATGCCTGTCTGCAGCCGTGTCTGCAGCGACCGTGCCTGTCTGCTGCGACTGTGTCTGTAGTAATTGTGTCTGCGGCGACCGTGTCTGCAGCGACTGTGTCTGCAGCGACCGTGTCTGTCTGCTGCGACCGTGTCTGCAGCGACCGTGCCTGTCTGCTGCGACTATATCTACGGCGACCGTGTCTGTCTGCGGTAGTGTCTGTCTGCAGAAGTGTCTGTCTGCGGCAGTGTCTGTCTGTAGGGCCTGTGTCTGTCTACAGCGACTATGTCTGTTTGCGTATATTAGTCTGCAGCAGTGTCGGTCTGCAGCAGTGTCTGTCTGCAACCGTGTCTGTCTGCAGCGACTGTGTCTGTCGTCTGTCTCTAGCGGTGTCTGTCTGCAGCAGTGTCTGTCTGTAGCGACTGTGTCTATTTGCATATGTTAGTCTGCGGCAGTGTCGGTCTGCAGCAGTGTCGGTATGTAGCGGTGTCGGTCTGCAGCAGTGTCGGTCTGCGACTGTATCGGTCTGCAGCGGTGTCTGTCTGCGACTGTGTCTGTCTATAGCGACTGTGTCTGTCGTCTGTCTGCAGCAGTGTCTGTCTATAGGACCTGTATCTGTCTATTGCGACTATATCTGTTTGCGTATATTAGTCTGTAGCAGTGTCGGTCTGCAGCAGTGTTAGTCTGCAGCAGTGTCGGTCTGCAGCAGTGTCGGTCTGCAGCGACTGTGTCTGTCTGCAGATGCCTACCTATAGCTGTCTGCGACTGTATTGTCTCCGACTATGTCTGTCTACAGCGACTGACACTCTATAACAGTGTCTGTCTGCGACTGTGTCTGTCTACAGCTCAATTACTGTAGCAGTAGGCAGTATATAAGGTGTTTGTAGGGTAAGAAGCCAACAACAGAGGCCTAACATCGAAGGCTTTCTAGGCAGGTCGGAATTGCCTATATGCAGTAGTAATTGGTTAGGACCACTATCGAAGGGCTTAGATGTTGGAGAATATGTATAGGGTCCCCCCCTAGGGTGTTGGCTAACTTCCCGATCGGGGTATTGGCTGATTTCCCGATTGGGGTGTTGGCTTTTTTCCTCTTTGGGGTGTTGGCTAATTTCCTCTTAGGAGTGTTGGCTTTTTTCCCAATTGGGGTATTGGCTGATTTCCTCTTAGGGGTGTTGGCTTTTTTCCCAATTAGGGTGTTGGCTGATTTCCTCTTAGGGGTATTGGCTTTTTTCCCGATTAGGGTGTTGGCTTTTTTCCTCTTGGGGGTGTTGGCTTTTTCCCTCTTGGGGGTGTTGGCTGATTTCCTCTTGGGGGTGTCGGCTAACGGCAGGGTCGCCCCCTACAGCGATCAAAGGCAGGGTCCCCCCCTAGGGTGTTGGCTAATTTCCTCTTAGGGGTGTTAGCCAACGGCAGGGTCGCCCCCTACGGCGATCAAAGGCAGGGTCCCCCCCTAGGGTGTTAGCTAATTTCCTCTTAGGGGTGTTGGCTAACGGCAGGGTCGCCCCCTATAGCGATTAAAGGCAGGGTCCCCCCCTAGGGTGTTGGCTAACTTCCCGATTAGGGTGTTAGCTAATTTCCCGATTAGGGTGTTGGCTTTTTTCCTCTTTAGGGTGTTGGCTGATTCCCTCTTTAGGGTGTTGGCTACTTTCCTGTTTGGGGTATTAGCTAATTTCCTCCTTAGGGTGTAGGCCTCCTCTCTAATAACCCTAACCCTAAACCCTTCCTAATTGGGGCGTTAGCTAATTCCCTAATTAGGGTGTAGGCCGAGTTCCTAATCGTAGTGTCGGCCAATTTCCTCTTTAGGGTATTGGCCGATTTCCTCTCTAGCTACTATAGCGGTCCCCCCCGATCCGGGGTGCCGGTCGTTTTAACCGGTACTAGACATATCTTCCTTGCTCTCCTTAATTGCTCTCCCGGCCCCTGCCACCTTAGCGCGAATCGTAGGAGACGTACGGGTCTCTATTCCTCCCTCCGTCCCTAGCAGAGGGGCGCCGGCGGGGGTTCTTGTCGGTTAGGTAGGTAGGTAGATAGGGTGGATAGCGCGAGGCGAATTTAACTAAGTCCCCCTAGGGCGCGCGCGTAGCAGCGGCCCGCGAGGCCGGGTCGCCCCTAGGGTAGCGCCCCTCTATACCTACAGGGCCGGCGGCCGGCAGGCTTTAGCACTCCGACCAGCGCACGCAGGGATCGTATCCCGACCTGTCCGGAGGATATGTAAGAAAGAAGAGGTCGAGGTAGCTCCAACTCGGGATGTGCCTACTAGGCGTATTTGGTTAGGGTCGCCCCGTAGCCTTGGGCGTATCTGGGTTAAGAGCCTACCTGCCGGCCTGCGGTCCTAATTCAGTTCGAACTGCAGGGTCGGCAGCGCACCTCCCATTTCTTTCCTACTGCAATCGCAGGGTCCGCTCCCTAGCGGCCGGCCTCCAGTTTCGCTCCCTCGCTCCTAAAAGCGCTATGCCGGCCCCTAGCTGCAGACCGTCGCCCCCAGAACAGCCGACCTCGCGAGGTTACGCCGGGGGGCGCCTAAAGCCCGAGCATTCTATTGCGGTCTGTTCGGCGCTAAAGGGGTCTGTAGATAATTGGCTAGTAGCCACTATTATAAGTCTAGACATATTTGGGGGACCGCCTGTAAACCGGTAGCCGCCTCGGTCGAGGTATAACTGGCGACAGGTAGCCTCCTCTGGCGGGAGACATGCCTAAGTGTCGGCGGGTGCGCCCGCCGGAGCCTTACGCAGACTCCCCTGCGAGGAACTCGGTTGGGGCAATTGGATAGCGACCCGGTCAATCGGTAGGGCCCGCGCCCCGCGAGGAGCCGGTCGCCGGGTAAGCGATTACCCCGACCATTAAACTGACTCTGACCCGCGCCCCGGCGCAGGGTCTCGGACGATAGTTACCTAGTTAATTCTGCCAGTAGTTATATGCTTGTCTTAAAGATTAAGCTATGCATGTCTAAGTATAAGCAACTATACGGTGAAACTGCGAATAGCTTATTAAATCAGTTATCGTTTATTTGATAGTACCTTACTACATAGATAACCGTGGTAATTCTAGAGCTAATACATGCTAAAAACCCCGACTCCGGAAGGGGTGTATTTATTAGATAAAAAACCAATGCCCTCCGGGGCTCCTTGGTAAATTATAATAACTTCACGAATCGCATAGCCTTGCGCTGGCGATGGTTCATTCAAATTTCTGCCCTATCAACTTTCGATAGTAGGATAGAGGCCTACTATAGTTTCAACAGGTAACGGGAAATTAGGGTTCGACTCCGGAGAGGGAGCCTGAGAAACGGCTACTACATCCAAGGAAGGCAGTAGGCGCGCAAATTACCCAATCCCGACACAGGGAGGTAGTAACAATAAATACTAATACAGGGCTCTTTTGGGTCTTGTAATTGGAATAAGTACAATTTAAATCCCTTAACGAGGAACAATTGGAGGGCAAGTCTGGTGCTAGCAGCCGCAGTAATTCCAGCTCCAATAGCGTATATTAAAGTTGTTGCAGTTAAAACGCTCGTAGTTAAACCTTAGGCCTGGCTAGCCAGTCCGCCTTACTGCGTATACTGGTCCGGCCGGGCCTTTCCTTCTAGGGAGCCCTATGCCCTTTACTGGGCGTATAGGGGAACCAGGACTTTTACTTTGAAAAAATTAGAGTGTTCAAAGCAGGCCTTTGCTCGAATACATTAGCATAGAATAATAGAATAGGACGTGTAGTTCTATTTTGTTGGTTTCTAGGACCGCCGTAATAATTAATAGGGATAGTCGGGGGCATCTGTATTCAATTGTTAGAGGTGAAATTCTTGGATTTATTGAAGACAAACTACTGCGAAAGCATTTGCCAAGGATGTTTTTATTAATCAGCAAACGAAAGTTAGGGGATCGAAGACGATCAGATACCGTCGTAGTCTTAACTATAAACTGTGCCGACTAGGGATCGGTAGATGTTGTCTTTTTGACTCCATCGGCACCTTACGAGAAATCAAAGTTTTTGGGTTCTGGGGGGAGTATAGTCGCAAGGCTAAAACTTAAAGAAATTGACGGAAGGGCACCACTAGGCGTGGAGCCTGCGGCTTAATTTGACTTAACACGGGGAAACTCACCAGGTCCAGACACAAGTAGGATTGACAGATTAAGAGCTCTTTCTTGATTTTGTAGGTAGTGGTGCATAGCTGTTCTTAGTTAGTGGAGTGATTTGTCTGCTTAATTGCGATAACGAACGAGACCTTAACCTGCTAAATAGCTAGGCCCGCTTTGGCGGGTCGCCGGCTTCTTAGAGGGACTATCGGCTTAAGCCGATAGAAGTTTGAGGCAATAACAGGTCTGTAATGCCCTTAGATGTTCTGGGCCGCACGCGCGCTATACTGACAGAGCCAACGAGTTCATTACCTTAGCCGGAAGGCTTGGGTAATCTTGTTAAACTCTGTCGTACTAGGGATAGAGCATTGCAATTATTGCTCTTTAACGAGGAATGCCTAGTAAGCGCATGTTATTAGCATACGTTGATTACGTCCCTGCCCTTTGTACACACCGCCCGTCGCTACTACCGATTAAATGGCTTAGTAAGGCCTTCGGACTAGCCTAGGGAGGTCGGCAACGACTACCCAGGGCCGGAAAGTTAGTTAAACTCGGTTATTTAGAGGAAGTAAAAGTCGTAACAAGGTCTCTATAGGTAAACCTGCAGAGGGATCATTACCGAGCGAGGGCCGCCGCCCGACCTCCAACCCCTTATATAAACCCTACCTGTTGCTTCGGGGGCGACCCCGCCGGCATGCGTGCCGGCGCTGGGCGCCCCCGGAGGTCTCCTTAATACGGCATCCTCTGCGTCGGAGCGTTACGGCAAATAACACAAAACTTTCAACAATGGATCTCTTGGTTCTGGCATCGATAAAGAACGCAGCGAAATGCGATAAGTAATGTGAATTGCAGAATTCAGTAAATCATCGAATCTTTGAACGTACATTGCGCCCTTTGGTATTCCGAAGGGCATGCCTGTTCGAGCGTTATTACACCCCTTAAGCCCCGGCTTAGTGTTGGGCGTCGCGGCCCCGCGCGCCTTAAAGTCTCCAGCTAGGCCGTCCGTCTCCTAGCGTCGTGCAGTTACATCATCCGCTTCGGAGCGCGGGCGGCCGCGGCCGTCAAACCGTCCACTTAGGTTGACCTCGGATTAGGTAGGGATACCCGCTAAACTTAAGCATATTAATTAGCGGAGGAAAAGAAACTAACAGGGATTGCCCTAGTAACAGCGAGTAAAGCGGCAACAGCTCAAATTTGAAATCTGGCGTTAGCCTAAGTTGTAATTTGTAGAGGATGCTTCCGGGCAGCGGCCGGTCTAAGTTCCTTAGAACAGGACGTTACAGAGGGTAAGAATCCCGTATGTAACCGGCTTGCACCCTCCGCGTAGCTCCTTCGACGAGTCGAGTTGTTTGGGAATGCAGCTCTAAATAGGAGGTAAATTTCTTCTAAAGCTAAATACCGGCTAGAGACCGATAGCGCACAAGTAGAGTAATCGAAAGATGAAAAGCACTTTGGAAAGAGAGTTAAACAGCACGTAAAATTGTTAAAAGGGAAGCGCCTGTAACCAGACTTTGCGGCGGCGTTCGCCTAGGGTTCTCCCCGGGTTACTCGCCGCTGCGAGGCTATTATCGTCTGGGACCGCTAGATAAGACCCGAGGAATATGGCTTCCCTCGGGAAGTGTTATAGCCTCGGGTAATGCAGCGCGTCTCGGGCGAGGTCCGCGCCCTGGCAAGGATAATAGCGTAATAGTTGTCGGCGGCCCGTCTTAAAACACGGACTAAGGAGTCTAACATCTATGCGAGTGTTTGGGTGTTAAACCCCTACGCATAATAAAAGTGAACGGAGGTAGGAGCTTCTCGCGCACCATCGACCGATCCTGATGTCCTCGGATGGATTTAAGTAAGAGCATAGCTGTTGGGACCCGAAAGATAGTGAACTATGCCTAAATAGGGTGAAGCCAGAGGAAACTCTAGTGGAGGCTCGCAGCGGTTCTAACGTGCAAATCGATCGTCAAATTTGGGTATAGGGGCGAAAGACTAATCGAACTATCTAGTAGCTAGTTCCTGCCGAAGTTTCCCTTAGGATAGCAGTAACGTTTTCAGTTTTATAAGGTAAAGCGAATAATTAGAGGCCTTGGGGTTGAAACAACCTTAACCTATTCTTAAACTTTAAATATGTAAGAAGTCCTTGTTACTTCATTGAACGTAGACATTTAAATGCACCGTTACTAGTGGGCCATTTTTGGTAAGCAGAACTGGCGATGCGGGATAAACCGAACGCGAGGTTAAGGTGCCGGAATGTACGCTTATCAGACACCACAAAAGGTGTTAGTTTATCTAGACAGCAGGACGGTGGCTATAGAAGTCGGAATCTGCTAAGGAGTATATAACAACTCACCTGCCGAATAAACTAGCCCTAAAAATGGATAGCGCTTAAGCGTACTACCTATACCTCGCCGCTAGGGTAGAAACGATGCCCTAGCGAGTAGGCAGGCGTAGGGGCTCGTAACGAAGCCTTCGGAGTGATCCGGGGTCGAACAGCCTCTAGTGCAGATCTTGGTAGTAGTAGCAAATACTTAAATAAGAACTTTAAGGACTGAAGTAGGGAAAGGTTCCGTATAAACAGCAGTTAGACACGGGTTAGTCGATCCTAAGCTATAGGGAAGTTCCGTTTTAAAGCGTGCGCTCCGCACCGCCCGGCGAAAGGAAAGCCGGTTAACATTCCGGCACCTCGATATAGATTATCCGCGGCAACGCAACTGAAGGTAGAGACGTCGGCGGGGGCTCTAGGAAGAGTTCTCTTTTCTTCTTAACGGTCTATTACCCTAAAATCGGTTTGTCCGGAGCTAGGGTTTTACGACCGGTAGAGCGGCACACCTTTGTGCCGTCCGGTGCGCTCCCGACGACCCTTGAAAATCCGCCGGAAGGAATGATTTTTACGCGAGGTCGTACTTATAACTGCAGCAGGTCTCTAAGGTAAACAGCCTCTAGTTAATAGAACAATGTAGATAAGGGAAGTCGGCAAAATAGATCCGTAACTTTAGGAAAAGGATTGGCTCTAAGGGTTGGGCGCGTTGGGCCTTAGGCAGATTCCCTAGGAGCAGGTCGGCACTAGCCCCCTAGGGCCGGCGCCTTCCAGCACCTGGCGGCGGACGCTCTTAGCAGGCTTCGGCCGTCCGGCGCGCGCTTAACAACCAACTTAGAACTGGTACGGACAAGGGGAATCTGACTGTCTAATTAAAACATAGCATTGCGATAGTAAGAAAGTAATGTTAACGCAATGTGATTTCTGCCCAGTGCTCTGAATGTCAAAGTAAAGAAATTCAACCAAGCGCAGGTAAACGGCGGGAGTAACTATAACTCTCTTAAGGTAGCCAAATACCTCGTTATCTAATAAGTAACGCGCATAAATAGATTAACGAGATTCCCACTGTCCCTATCTACTATCTAGCGAAACTACAGCCAAGGGAACGGGCTTGGCAGAATCAGCGGGGAAAGAAGACCCTGTTAAGCTTAACTCTAGTTTGACATTGTGAAAAGACATAGGGGGTGTAGAATAGGTAGGAGCTTCGGCGCTAGTGAAATACCACTACCCTTATCGTTTTTTTACTTAATCAATAAAGCGGAACTGGTCTTCACTGACTATTTTCTAGCGTTTAAGGTCCTCCGCGGGCCGATCCGGGTTGATAACATTGTCAGGTAGGGAGTTTGGCTGGGGCAGCACATCTGTTAAACTATAACGCAGGTGTCCTAAGGGGGACTTATAGAGAACAGAAATCTCCAGTAGAGCAAAAGGGCAAAAGTCCCCTTAATTTTGATTTTCAGTGTAAATACAAACTATAAAAGTGTAGCTTATCGATCCTTTAGTCCCTCGAAATTTAAGGCTAGAGGTGCCAGAAAAGTTACTATAGGGATAACTAGCTTGTAGCAGCTAAGCGTTGATAGCGACGTTGCTTTTTGATCCTTCGATGTCGGCTCTTCCTATTATACCGAAGCAGAATTTGGTAAGCGTTGGATTGCTTACCTACTAATAGGGAACGTAAGCTAGGTTTAGACCGTCGTAAGACAGGTTAGTTTTACCCTACTAATGACCGTCGTCCTAATAGTAATACCGCTTAGTACGAGAGGAACCGCGGTTTCAGATAATTGGTTTTTGCGGCTGTCCGACTGGGCAGTGCCGCGAAGCTACCATCTGCTGGATTATAGCTAAACGCCTCTAAGTCAGAATCTTTGCTAGAACGGGACGATCCTCTCTAGTACGCCTTAGGCGGATAAGAATAGGCACTGCCAGTACCTGGGACCCTCTTATCTCTCGCAGGACACGCAAGAGCGAAGGGCGTATTGTAATTTCATCGCGCGCTAGGATAAATCCCTTGCAGACGACTTGGACGTCTAACCAGGTCGTATAAGCAGTCGAGTAGCCTTGTTGTTACGAGCTGCTAAGCGTAAGCCCGTCTTGTTAGCTCGATTTGTTAAAACCTCCCTATTAATCGACCGGGCCGCGGCCTGGCATTAGAGGGGATGGCCGCTACGGTCAACAGACAATCGGATAACTCGGCCGACGGACAATGTCGTCTGCCCGGCCGAGACCGCCCCCCCGGACCGCCCTGTCGGTGGGGGGCCCCCCTTGCGCCTAGGGGGGGGGCCTACGGTAACGGCAGGGTCGCCCCCAGGGCACGGACAGCAGGGTCGCCCCTGGAAAACAGACGGCAGGGTCGCCCCCTAAGGATTGGCCTTAGTACCAAAAAGGGTCCAGGCAGCTCGGCCAGCAGACGGCAATATAGATAGACGCAAAACTTCCTACAGCCAGCACATACGGCTACAGGTAGCTAAGAACAAGGGATCCCGTTCGCTCTCCCCTATTTAAGCAGCTAACTGCGAGATTAGTACTTAGGTAGGTAACCACTAGGGAATCCCTCGTACTGTATGTTTTGTTTTGGCTACGGGTTCGGCCCCTGGGGCAGGGTCCCCCCCTACAGCCTCTAAAGGCAGGGTTACCCCCCTTAGGTGTTGGCTTTTTTCCTCTCTAGGGTGTTGGCTAACTTCCTGATCAGGGTGTTGGCTGATTTCCTCTTTAGGGTATTAGCCGATTTCCCCTTTAGGGTGTTGGCTGTTTTCCCCTTTAGGGTGTTGGCTAACTTCCCGATCGGGGTGTTGGCTGTTTTCCTCTTAGGGGTGTTGGCTAACGGCAGGGTCGCCCCCTACAGCGACCGAAGGCAGGGTCCCCCCCCTAGGGTGTTGGCTAATTTCCTCTTTGGGGTATTGGCTTGTTTCCCCTTTAGGGTGTTGGCTTGTTTCCCCTTTAGGATGTTGGCTAATTTCCCCTTTAGAGTGTTGGCTTTTTTCCCCTTTAGGGTGTTGGCTAATTTCCCCTTTAGGATGTTGGCTTTTTTCCCCTTTAGGGTGTTGGCTAATTTCCTCTTAGGGGTGTTGGCTTTTTTCCCAATTAGGGTGTTGGCTGATTTCCTCTTAGGGGTGTTGGCTTTTTTCCTAATTAGGGTGTTGGCTTTTTTCCTCTTAGGGGTGTTGGCTTTTTCCCTCTTAGGAGTATTGGCTAATTTCCTCTTAGGGGTGTTGGCTTTTTTCCTAATTAGGGTGTTGGCTGATTTCCTCTTAGGGGTGTTGGCTTTTTTCCCAATTAGGGTGTTGGCTAATTTCCTCTTAGGGGTGTTAGCTTTTTTCCCAATTAGGGTGTTGGCTTTTTTCCTCTTAGGGGTGTTGGCTTTTTCCCTCTTAGGGGTGTTGGCTGATTTCCTCTTAGGGGTGTCGGCTAACGGCAGGGTCGCCCCCTACGGCGATCAAAGGCAGGGTCCCCCCCTAGGGTATTAGCTAACTTCCCGATTAGGGTGTTGGCTGATTTCCTGATTGGGGTGTTGGCTTTTTTCCTCTTTGGGGTATTGCCTGATTTCCTCTTAGGGGTGTTAGCTTTTTTCCTAATTAGGGTGTTGGCTAATTTCCTCTTAGGGGTGTTGGCTTTTTTCCCGATTGGGGTGTTGGCTAATTTCCTCTTAGGGGTATTGGCTTTTTTCCTAATTAGGGTGTTGGCTTTTTTCCTCTTAGGGGTGTTGGCTTTTTCCCTCTTAGGGGTGTTGGCTAATTTCCTCTTAGGGGTGTCGGCTAACGGCAGGGTCGCCCCCTATAGCGATCAAAGGCAGGGTCCCCCCCTAGGGTGTTGGCTAATTTCCTCTTAGGGGTGTTGGCCAACGGCAGGGTCGCCCCCTATAGCGATCAAAGGCAGGGTCCCCCCCTAGGGTGTTGGCTTTTTTCCTCTTAGGGGTGTTGGCTTTTTCTCTCTTAGGGGTGTTGGCTAATTTCCTCTTAGGGGTGTTGGCTAACGGCAGGGTCGCCCCCTACGGCGATTAAAGGCAGGGTCCCCCCCTAGGGTGTTGGCTAACTTCCTAATCGGAGTGTTGGCTAATTTCCCAATTGGGGTGTTGGCTTTTTTCCTCTTTGGGGTGTTGGCTAATTCCCTCTTTGGGGTGTTGGCTACTTTCCTGTTTAGGGTATTGGCTAATTTCCTCCTTAGGGTATAGGCCTCCTCCCTAATAACCCTAACCCTAAACCCTTCCCAATTAGGGCGTTGGCTGATTCCCCGATCGGGGTGTAGGCCGAGTTCCCGATCGTAGTATCGGCCAATTTCCTCTTTAGGGTGTTGGCCGATTTCCTCTCTAGCTACTATAGCGGTCCCCCCCGATCCGGGGTGCCGGTCGTTTTAACCGGTACTAGACATATCTTCCTTGCTCTCCTTAATTGCTCTCCCGGCCCCTGCTACCTTAGCGCGAATCGTAGGAGACGTACGGGTCTCTATTCCTCCCTCTGTCCCTAGCAGAGGGGCGCCGGCGGGGGTTCTTGTCGGTTAGGTAGGTAGGTAGATAGGGTAGATAGCGCGAGGCGAATTTGACCAAGTCCCCCTAGGGCGCGCGCGTAGCGGCGGCCCGCGAGGCCAGGTCGCCCCTAGGGTAGCGCCCCTCTATACCTACAGGGCCGGCGGCCGGCAGGCTTTAGTACTCCGACCGGCGCACGCAGGGATCGTATCCCGACCTGTCCGGAGGATATGTAAGAAAGAAGAGGTCGAGGTAGCTCCAACTCGGGATGTGCCTACTGGGCGTATTTAGTTAGGGTCGCCCTGTAGCCTTGGGCGTATCTAGGTTAAGAGCCTACCTGCCGGCCCGCGGTCCCGATTTAGTTCGAACTGCAGGGTCGGCAGCGCACCTTCCATTTCTTTCCTACCGCAATCGCAGGGTCTGCTCCCTAGCGGCCGGCCTCCAGTTTCACTCCCTCGCTCCTAAAAGCGCTATGCCGGCCCCTAGCTGCAGACCGTCGCCCCCGGAACGGCCGACCTCGCGAGGTTACGCCGGGGGGCGCCTAAAGCCCGAGCATTCTATTGCGGTCTGTTCGGCGCTGAAGGGGTCTGTAGATAATTGGCTAGTAGCTACTATTATAAGTCTAGACATATTTAGGGGACCGCCCGTAAACCGGTAGCCGCCTCGGTCGAGGTGTAACTAGCGACGGGTAGCCTCCTCTAGCGGGGGACATGCCTAAGTGTCGGCGGGTGCGCCTGCTGGAGCCTTACGCGGACTCCCCTGCGAGGAACTCGGTTAGGGCAATTGGATAGCGACCCGGTCAATCGGTAGGGCCTGCGCCCTGCGAGGAGCCGGTCGCCGGGTAAGCGATTACCCCGACTATTAAACTGACTCTAACCCGCGCCCCGGCGCAGGGTCTCGGACGATAGTTACCTAGTTGATTCTGCCAGTAGTTATATGCTTGTCTCAAAGATTAAGCTATGCATGTCTAAGTATAAGCAACTATACGGTAAAACTGCGAATAGCTTATTAAATTAGTTATCGTTTATTTGATAGTACCTTACTACATGGATAACCGTAGTAATTCTAGAGCTAATACATGCTAAAAACCCCGACTCCGGAAGGGGTGTATTTATTAGATAAAAAACCAATGCCCTCCGGGGCTCCTTGGTAAATTATAATAACTTCACGAATCGCATAGCCTTGCGCCAGCGATAGTTTATTCAAATTTCTGCCCTATCAACTTTCGATAGTAGGATAGAGGCCTACTATGGTTTTAATAGGTAACGGGGAATTAGGGTTCGACTCCGGAGAGGGAGCCTAAGAAACGGCTACTACATCCAAGGAAGGCAGCAGGCGCGCAAATTACCCAATCCCGACACAGGGAGGTAGTGACAATAAATACTAATACAGGGCTCTTTTAGGTCTTGTAATTGGAATAAGTACAATTTAAATCCCTTAATAAGGAACAATTGGAGGGCAGGTCTGGTGCCAGCAGCCGCGGTAATTCCAGCTCCAATAGCGTATATTAAAGTTGTTGCAGTTAAAACGCTCGTAGTTGAACCTTGGGCCTGGCTGGCCGGTCCGCCTTACCGCGTGTACTGGTCCGGCCAGGCCTTTCCTTCTGGGGAGCCCTATGCCCTTTACTGGGCGTACAGGGGAACCAGGACTTTTACTTTGAAAAAATTAGAGTGTTCAAAGCAGGCCTTTGCTCGAATACATTAGCATAGAATAATAGAATAGGACGTATAGTTCTATTTTGTTGGTTTCTAGGACCGCCGTAATAATTAATAGGGATAGTCGGGGGCATCTGTATTTAATTGTTAGAGGTGAAATTCTTGGATTTATTGAAGATAAACTACTGCGAAAGCATTTGCCAAGGATGTTTTTATTAATCAGCGAACGAAAGTTAGGGGATCGAAGACGATCAGATACCGTCGTAGTCTTAACTATAAACTGTGCCGACTAGGGATCGGTAGATGTTGTCTTTTTAACTCTATCGGCACCTTACGAGAAATCAAAGTTTTTGGGTTCTAGGGGGAGTATAGTCGCAAGGCTAAAACTTAAAGAAATTGACGGAAGGGCACTACCAGGCGTGGAGCCTGCGGCTTAATTTGACTTAACACGGGGAAACTTACCAGGTCCAGACACAAGTAGGATTGACAGATTAAGAGCTCTTTCTTGATTTTGTAGGTAGTAGTGCATAGCCGTTCTTAGTTAGTAGAGTGATTTGTCTGCTTAATTGCGATAACGAACGAGACCTTAACCTGCTAAATAGCCAGGCCCGCTTTGGCGGGTCGCCGGCTTCTTAGAGGGACTATCGGCTTAAGCCAATGGAAGTTTAAGGCAATAACAGGTCTGTAATGCCCTTAGATGTTCTGGGCCGCACGCGCGCTACACTGACAGAGCTAACGAGTTTATTACCTTAGCCGGAAGGCTTGGGTAATCTTGTTAAACTCTGTCGTGCTGGGGATAGAGCATTGCAATTATTGCTCTTTAACGAGGAATGCCTAGTAAGCGCATGTTATTAGCATACGTTGATTACGTCCCTGCCCTTTGTACACACCGCCCGTCGCTACTACCGATTAAATGGCTTAGTAAGGCCTTCGGACTGGCCTAGGGAGGTCGGCAACGACTACCTAGGGCCGGAAAGTTAGTCAAACTCGGTCATTTAGAGGAAGTAAAAGTCGTAACAAGGTCTCCGTAGGTGAACCTACGGAGGGATCATTACCGAGCGAGGGCCGCTGCCCGACCTCCAACCCCTTATGTAAACCCTACCCGTTGCTTCGGGGGCGACCCTGCCGGCATGCGTGCCGGCGCCGGGCGCCCCCGGAGGTCTCCTTAACACGGCATCCTCTGCGTCGGAGCGTTACGGCAAATAACACAAAACTTTCAACAACAGATCTCTTAGTTCTGGCATCGATAAAGAACGCAGCGAAATGCGATAAGTAATGTAAATTGCAGAATTTAGTAAATTATCGAATCTTTGAACGCACATTGCGCCCTTTGGTATTCTAAAGGGCATGC
>JACWNB010000054.1:0-132500 GCA_016165855.1 Pseudocercospora ulei | reverse complement strand
CGACCTTGCGAGGTTACGCCGGGGGGCGCCTAAAGCCCAAGCATTCCATTGCGGTCTGTTCGGCACCGAAGGGGTCTATAGATAATTGGCCAGTAGCTACTATTATAAGTCTAGACATATTTGGGGGACCGTCCGTAAACCGGTAGCCGCCTCGGTCGAGGTGTAACTGGCGACGGGTAGCCTCCTCTGGCGGGGGACATGCCTAAGTGTCGGCAGGTGCGCCCGCCGGAGCCTTATGCAGACTCCCCTGCGAGGAACTCGGTTGGGGCAATTGGATAGCGACCTAGTCAATCGGTAGGGCCCGCGCCCCGCGAGGAGCCGGTCGCCGGGTAAGCGATCACCCCGACTATTAAACTGACTCTGACCTGCGCCCCGGCGCAGGGTCTCGGACGATAGTTACCTAGTTGATTCTGCTAGTAGTTATATGCTTGTCTCAAAGATTAAGCTATGCATGTCTAAGTATAAGCAACTATACAGTGAAACTGCGAATAGCTTATTAAATCAGTTATCGTTTATTTGATGGTACCTTACGATATGGATAACCGTGGTAATTCTAGAGCTAATACATGCTAAAAACCCCGACTCCGGAAGGGGTGTATTTATTAGATAAAAAACCAATGCCCTCCGGGGCTCCTTGGTGAATTATAATAACTTCACGAATCGCATAGCCTTGCGCCGGCGATGGTTCATTCAAATTTCTGCCCTATCAACTTTCGATAGTAGGATAGAGGCCTACTATAGTTTCAACGGGTAACAGGGAATTAGGGTTCGACTCCGGAGAGGGAGCCTAAGAAACGGCTACTACATCCAAGGAAGGCAGCAGGCGCGCAAATTACCCAATCCCGACACAGGGAGATAGTAACAATAAATACTGATACAGGGCTCTTTTAGGTCTTGTAATTGGAATGAGTACAATTTAAATCCCTTAACGAGGAACAATTGGAGGGCAAGTCTGGTGCCAGCAGCCGCGGTAATTCCAGCTCCAATAGCGTATATTAAAGTTGTTGCAGTTAAAACGCTCGTAGTTGAACCTTGGGCCTGGCTGGCCGGTCCGCCTTACCGCGTGTACTGGTCCGGCCGGGCCTTTCCTTCTAGGGAGCCCTATGCCCTTCACTGGGCGTACGGGGGAACCAGGACTTTTACTTTAAAAAAATTAGAGTGTTCAAAGCAGGCCTTTGCTCGAATATATTAGCATAGAATAATAGAATAGGACGTATAGTTCTATTTTGTTGGTTTCTAGGACCGCCGTAATAATTAATAGGGATAGTCGGGGGCATCTGTATTCAATTGTCAGAGGTGAAATTCTTGGATTTATTGAAGACAAACTACTGCGAAAGCATTTGCCAAGGATGTTTTCATTAATCAGCGAACGAAAGTTAGGGGATCGAAGACGATCAGATACCGTCGTAGTCTTAACTATAAACTGTGCCGACTAGGGATCGGTGGATGTTGTCTTTTTATAATCCTTAATCTTATCTCCTATATACTGTAATATCTTAACTAAAATATATATTACCCTACTCTGTCTTTTCTTATCTAACTATTAACACTATAACACTATAACACTATTTATCCCCTGCCCTATCTTTCTAAACTAATCTATATAACCTTAAGCTTATATAACTAAAATCTATCCCTGACCTGTTGCTTATTATTAATATCTAATCTTAATCCTTGTCTGTAATATACTCTATTTGCTTAACCTACCTTGTCTTATCTAACTCTACCTTTCTTATCCTCCTATTAACCCTATTAAATCTATAACACTATCTTAAGCCCTGACCTATCTTTCCAAACTGATCTAACTGACCTCTAACCTTATATAATGCAACTCTATCCCTAATCTGTTGCCTGCTCTCAGTTGTGCCCTATCTCCTAAACTTATATTATTAGTGGTCCTATCCTACTAACACTCTTGTATAACATTCCCTTTTAACTGTTAATATAAGCGCTAAACTTTGACATAATATTGTTTATTCTATAAGCCTACTCTGTCTCTAATTTGTTGTCGTCCCTATTCCTATATAAATAATTGTCTTGTACTATTAATAATCTATAACAATTATTCTATACTGTTTAAATGCATGTCTTAACTAACGAACCTAGCTAGCTCTTAACTTTATAACCTTAAATTATATTGGCTTTTTCCTAACTATTCTGATCTTCTACTTATAACCTATAGCTCCTACACTACCTTGCTAATCTCCTATAATATGCTGTAGCCCTAGCTAAACCCAAACACTACCTAAGCTTTTGCCCTCTTAAATCCTGAAATCTAAATCTGACTCTACTATTAAATTGTAGCCTTATTCTCCTATTATATTATGAGTAGAAGCGCTGTATAGTTAATATAAATGTTTCTTTATCTTGCTAGCTTGCTTAAGAAACCCAAATTGTACTAAACTCTAACTATTTAATAAACCCTAAACCTACTAATTCCTAACTCCTATTCTATATTTGTTGCTAGCCTAATCTAGTTACTCCTTTGTCCTTATGTTACTCTGTAATTCTAGCCCTAAACTCTGTTAAAATCCAATTGTTGCCCCTCGTTTCGCCCTTAGCTAATTGATATTTTATAGCTAAACCCCAACTTTAAAGCTTTATTTTTAATCTGTTAACCCTATGTGTTTCTTTTTATTAATTTCTGTTGTATAACACTGCTAGCTAACTCTCTATATCCTGTCCTAAATCGTACTCTATTAAAAATGCCTGGTTTGCTTTATACTTTCCTATCTATTGGTTATACCCTAATGCTCTATATATAAACCTATATTGCTAATCTTGCTCTGTTCTTCCCTATACGTTTCCCTATGTATTATTTTCACTATGTTATATATACAAGCTCCTAATATAAAATACTGTCTTGCGAGCTCTATTATTAAATGCTGTATATCGCTGGCTATAGCTCTTACCCTTTGTTTCGTACAATTAAAAGCCCGACATTATATCTTGTACCCTGCCTAATACTTGTTATATACATCTCTTTTTAACTATTGCTATATTCTCTCCCTGTCTTCTCCTACTTTAGACCCCTTCTTTAACTCTATATTCTTAGATTCTAACCCTTTCTATTCCCCTATCCTGTATTGTATATATAACACCTAAGTATATATTTATACCTAACGTCAGCCCTACTTATTTAAATATATTGATATTTCCTTTTATTGCTACCTATAAAACCTACGCTAAAGTTAATATTTATATTTGAAATGTACTCTATTGGTTTCTGAATATTTCTAAGCCTTTACCTTACCCTCTTAACCCTATATACAACTCTTATATCTAAAAACTGACTCTATAAATCCCTTGTTTATTAATAATATAACTAACAATCCTAACCCGATCTCTTATAGTCTATAATCCTAGCTAAACCCTACCCTGTCTATTGGTATATAAATGTTCCTCTAATCTTATTCTAAATACATCTCTATAACCCTATTAATGTATTAAACCTGCGCTAAAAATTCCTATACATTGCTATGGCTAGACTACTACCCTGCTAAACCTTACCCTAAATACGTCTTATAATATAGTGCTTACTGCTGTAATCGCCCAGTGTTGTACCTAATATTGCAACCCTATCCTTCTAGCTAACGTCTCCTACCCTACTACTATGTATTGGAACTATACCTTTAAATCTAATCTAGTTCTTAATATAGCTCCTAACTAAGTTATAACCGCATTCTTAAATCCCTTAGTATATCTTACCCCTGTTTTATAAAACCCTATATATTTACAAACCTATACGTAGTCTGTCTAGAACCCTGTCCTTACTATATATATTACTCTCTGCTATTAAATAATATTCTATAACAAGTAGGACTTATCCCTTCTATTAGTTGGAATCCTAAACCTTGAATCTATAAAAACCCTTAGGGCTCGAACTGTTGTTCTAAGATAATCCTATACTCTCTACTAAACCTTATATTCTAATATAGTTCCCCTAATATATTCTATTCTATTACTATGCCTGTTCTATTTACAAGTATATATAGGAACCCTGTGCCCTAATCTTAAAACCTACTTAATCTATTATTATGTGTTTTATTCTATACTCCTAAGCCTTTTTATAACCTACTATATAATCTAATTCTTAAATCTTATAGTACTAAACCCGGTACATTCCTATATATTTTGCTAGCTCTGTCTTCTATATATTCTCCTAAAGTAATCTGCCCTATAATCCTATATCCTTATAACGTAACCCTATATATATAATCTAACCTGTTCCTTACCCCCCCCTTCCTCCTACTCCTCCCCCCCTTCCTTCTACTCTCCCCCCTTCCTCTTACTCCTCTCCTCCCCCTCCTACTCTCCCCCTTCCTCCTACTACTCCTACTCTCTCCCTCTTCCTTCTACTCCCCCCCCCCCCCTCCTACTCCTCTTCCTCCCTCCTCCTACTTCCTCCTTTCCTCCTGCTCTTTCTACTCCTTTCCCCTTCCTCCTACTCCTCCTCCCCTTCTTCCTGCTCCTCTCCTCCTCCTTCTACTCCCCCTCCCTTCCTTCTACTCCTCTCTTCCTCCTCCTACTCCCTCCCTTCCTTCTGCTCCTCCTACTCCTCTCCTCTTCTTCCTATTCCTCCTCCTCTTCCTCCTACTCCTCTCTCCCTCTTCTTGCTCTTCTCCTATTCCTTCTGCTCCTCCTTCTCGCTATAGCCCTAGTATATAATAACAGAGTATATAAAGATCTTAAGGGGCTAGATACTATAGAGGAGACCTTGCCCTTACTAATAGAGTAGTAGAGGCTAAGTTAGTAGTAGAGGTAGTCCTCGCTAACAGCGTTAGGGTAGTCGACCTTATTGCTAAGGACAAGGAAGGGGGTTTTAGCAAGGTCTTCTATAGCGAGCAGGGCGTCGAGCTTAGCCTTAGCCTTACTAAAGCGCTCTAGGTCCTTAGCGTCGACTAGGAATACGATGCCCGACACCTTAGGGAAGTAGTCCTTCTATAGCCGCTGCGCCTGCTAGTGCCTGCCTAGGTCGAAGGGGACATAGGGGTCTGCTGCTAGCCTATGTTAACGAGCGCTATGCACTAGGGTCTGCCGGTAGTAGGCTCTGCTAGTAGCATAGTCTTAGGCGTCTAGCGCGTAGAGGGAGCGCGAGGGCGGTGCTATACTTAGAGGCAGCGGATACTGGCGGCGTAGGGCCTACGTTGTTAAGCATTGCAGCCCTTATAGGCCCTAATGCAATATAGTCTTTAAATTGGAACTTCTTACTAACTCTTCCAATTGGAAGCCTACTTTGTATATGTGCTAGACCAGGTGTCTAATTACCTATGCTATAGTTAACTAGCTGCTATAACTGACTCTGTGTTACCTATAGCCAGTGTGCAATGCTACTAAGTGCCTACCCTGTCCAACGCTATCTGCCTTACGGCTTACCAAAGCCCAACTGCGCTGCGCATTTATTAAGGTATAGACAGTTCGCCGGCTAGAAGTCGTCCCGTAAACCTACTAGCTAGGGCCAGAACTCCTGCTGTTGCTTAAGTAAGAGAGCCCCGAGTATGTTAGCTACTGCCCGGTTGGCTGCCGCGCGCATAGGCGAGGGACCTTTAGCGAGTAGGTAAGTCGGCGCAAGCCGCCGGAGGAGCGCGACGACCTCCCGGATATTCTTAAATCCACTAACAAGTGTCGAGAGTCGATAGTAGTCCAAAGTACAGCCGGCAGTAGTCGATGCGGACGGCTGGCCGGTTAGGGCACTAGGCCTAGCCGTAACTGTAGCCGAGTGCAGAGAGCTGTTAACGCTAGATAGGTGCAGTAGCAGCGAGACCTTGGCCGAGTAGGGGAGGATACTGGCTGCTGTTAGCAGGCGGGACGACGACGTAGCGTTAGGTAACAGTAGCCCGGCGGCAGGAACTACTAACCCTATCTAGGACGGCGGTAGGGACCGGGCTGGTCCTGTTGTTATAGTTTCTGGGAGCTGTAGCGCGGCACCGTTACTCTCCTTATTATCCGAAGCGTCCTCTATGCCCTCGTCTGCCGCTACGTCCTAGGTGCCCTTATCTTCTGTATCCTTATCTAACTTGTGCTCGCTACTAGACACACCTAAGGAGATAGTAATAGCACTGCGCAGGCAGGGAGGACTCGGGCGCGGCGGCGGAGGCGTACCCGGGCGCTCGCTGTTGTCGCGAGTAGCCTCGATTTCCTGGACGGCTTTAATAAACACTAGGTCGACGTTAAGGGTGTAGTCTACGATATAGCGTAGGTAGTCTATAACTGCGTTAGTAGCTAGGCAACCTACATCTAACATGCCGCAATGCAACCTAGGCTTCCAATTAGAACTAAGCTGCTAAGAAATATTAGGAGGAAGTGCAGACTAGCCTTCCAAATAGAAGATTAAGGCGAAAGTTCCAATTGGAAGACTAGTCTACAACGGTAGACAGAAGAAAAACTTCCAATTGGAAGCCTATGTTGCATTAGTAGGGGGGTCGTTTGAACTTACTGACTAGTCTATAGAAAACCCTCTTATCTAGCTCCCTAGTGTTAAATACCGCCTCGGCAGCAGCTGTTAGCATTTGGACTATGTGCTTAAAGTCTAGCTTGGCATCTTCGTCGGTACGGAGTATGTACTGCTACCTAAGAGGAGCGACAGGGCGGGCTACTTTCCGCAGCGCGTGCTGCTCGCGTAGGCCGAGCTGCGAGGCGGTAGCGTAGGGGTCGGCGGTAGCGTAGGGGTCGGTAGCCTCGTCTAGCGAGTGTCGCAGCTGGTACTGCAGTTAGCAGGCGATAGCGCCGCCCTACGCGTAACGCTATACAATCTCTTCAGCTTCCAGATTCTTTATAGTAGGCCGCTTTATATCCTTCTATGCTGAGCCTAGTCGTAAGGTGCGGATGCCGAACACCTTCCGCATTATAGCGTCGGCGATGCAGCGGCGGAGGCGCCCCTCTATGTCTCTCTGCTCCTCGACGGAACTGGTAACCTCTGCGGCAGTCTGGGGGTCTAGGCTGTGCATGTACTAGCGTATAATATGCTTAGGGACAGTACATATAGCGTTAAGCTAGTTAAAGTATTGCTGCTAGTAGTCGTGCTATAGATATTGATCGATCGTCTCGTCTAGCGTCAGCACGTACACCTTAACCGTATGCTTTTGGCTAATCCGACATAAGCGGCCGATTATCTAGCTAAGGAGGGTAAACCCGACGTAATCTATAACGATCTGGACATGTCCGCTGTACTGGAGGTTAGACGATTCGGCGCCAGTCTAAGAAGATATCAACATAGCTATGCAGTCGGGTAACTTGTTAAAGTCGTCCTCTAACTCGCTCTAGTCTTGTTGCTTTAGACCTGTTCGGATAACGCAGTAACCTATACTGCAGACACTTAAGATAATCTCGGCTATTATTATGCTAACGGGCTCGTTGCACTAAACGATCACTTTCTCTCGGCGGTATACGCAGTGCTCGAGCAGAAGCTTAACCAGTATCTTCTGTTTTAGGGACACGTTAATTATGTACTTAGCAATAGCGTAGCGGCTGTCTAGGGCTGCCTAGTGCAAGTGTACCTTTGTATACTAGTAAAAGAACCGGAACTAGGTGTTATGCCTGTGCTGCCTATTATATGTTAGCCTTGTCTGCAGAGTAACCTTCCAATTAGAGCTTTAAGAGGAAAAGTTCCAATTGGAAACCTATATAGTACTTACAGTCGGTGGATGCTAGTCGCGCTTAAGTCGATGTTGTAGGCTAGGATAGATGCAGTTAGCGGGTTGGCGGCGGCGAGGATAAGCTGGCGGCAGAGGGCGGTGCTGTAGGCGCGGGTGCCCCCGTTGTCGTCGTTAGTATAGGTAATTATCTGCAGGTTTTCGTGTTGGGCGACGAACCGCTTGAACGCGCAGTAGTAGTAGCTATTACTAAGGCTGCTATAACGGATCTTAAGGTAGCAAACCTGCTACAGTAGAATCTTATCGCTAAGGATAATCGCAGTGTTGCAGACCTTAAGCGCCGAACCCTTAACGCAGCGGAGGACTGTAAGCGACACTGCCAATAGGACTACCCTGCTGCACCGGAAATCGAGGTCGGCAGGGATGCCGGGCTGCAGGGTAGCAAGGAACGCGTCTAGCGACACGGCGGCGAGGAACAGGTCGTGCATATAGAGCCTGGCGTACTGAGCGCAGGTACTAGCGATGTCCTGGGGGATCCAGGCGAGACGGCGGCTATACAGGCCGTAGAATTCCTTATAGAGAGTGGCCTACCTACTAGTGTCTATTCTTAAACTACCTTCCAAGCCGGTGCCTACGTATAAAGCCTAAATGCGACACTAGAAATAGCATAGGAGGCCCGCTATGTCGGCTACGCGGTTGCGGAATGGTATGGCCGTTGCTATTACTAGGCGCGTATCCTTGCCTAACAGCCGGTACAGCGCGTCCGACTGTAGTGCTATCTTGTTCTTGTAATAATAACCCTCGTCTGCAATAAGGATCCTAGGGGAGGCAGCTCTCTGACCCTCCAAAAGCTACGTATTGTCGGACCCGTTAGTCGCGAAGTCTATTTCTTCGTCCTGTTCGCCTAGCTCCTCTTCGTCCTAGGTAGCGGCGGCGGGTTCGGCATTATTATCTTTATCTTGACCGTCTGGCACCTAGGAGCTGTAGCCGGCGCGGGAGTACTAGTGTCGGGCTTAGTACTATAGCCCGGCTTTTAGGTTCTTTTGCACGAAGGCGTCCTTAGTCGTAATAACAAAGGTACTAGCAGTCTCTAGGTCGTTGTAGTCTAGCCTATCGCAGAACTCGATTAAGCCCTTACTCGTCTTAGGAATCGAAGTGTAATGCTAGGCGTACTTTACGCTAACGTTAACATATATGTATAGCCTAATGCGGCGCTGGGGGTCCTGGAAGTACGTGCAAATGTCGTCGACCTAGGCGTTAACGGCGGTGTTAGGGCCAAGCTAGTACATAGGGGCATACTGTAGACGAGCCCTATGCTCGTCTATGTATCTCTGGCGGATATCGGCTCGGATGCGGCGGTGCTGCCGGGCGTTGGCCGAAGGGGCGGATAGCTCTGCGTCGCTATCGTTATAGAGACTGCTCGGACTCTTAGGTGCTACACGGAGTAGCTCGTCCAGGCCGCCTATAGGAGGTGTTAGCTCTAACCAAGCCTAAAGGGAAAGATTGCAAAGTGGACTTCTAAATAGAAGACCTAACAACTAAAGGAAAGATTGCAAAGTGGACTTCTAATTAGAAGACTACCGACCCCTATAGTCAGCGTGTTCTAATTGGAAGACCACCGACCCCTATAGTCGGCATGTTCCAATTGGAAGTCCACTTTGCATAAGAGTCGGTTACTTACGGTCCTATCTCTCTCTCGCCTCTGTAATCTTGTCTTTCTAGGCTAGGAGGGCGTATAGGATAACGACGGTCTTGCCGAGTCCTACGTCGTCGCCTAGGATACAGCCCTTAAGTAGGCTCTGCTACATTTCTATAATCTAGGCGATTGCCTAGGGCTGCTACAGCTTCAGTCCTAGACCCTTGAATTTGATGCTAAAGAAGTGCCCTAAAATAGGGTCCCTCTCGGCGAGACCCTCTTCGACCTCGAGCTTAAGCATAGCGCAGGCTTCCTTAAAGGTTGGCAGCTTAGCGGTCTTGTCGTTTATCTGCTGGTTAAGCTAGTTAAATATGCAGTTCGCGACCTAGGCGGCACTATATAAGGGATCTGCGGAATCTGGGACGCCGTCGCTGCTCTCCAGTACGTCGGCCGTGTTCGTAGTCGTAAAGCGTTGTGCGCGGACATTACCGTCCTCGATAAGATGCATGTTCCTTAGGCTAACTGTGCTGGACGAATCGAACACGACGTATACATCTTTTGTAAGCGCGTCTATAAACGCACGGCGGTAGTGTAAGTCCTAATCCGCGAGGCCAGAAGCGATAGGTTGGACCTTGCCCCCGAACACACCGTTCTTGCGATCCAACTCCGCGAAGATCTTCCTATTGTTGGCCGGATCGACGATAGTCTCGTTGTATTCCTAGATCTACTCGTCTAGGTCCTCTGTCTCTTCCTCGCCTAGGAGCGTATGCAGCAGTCGGTCCTGCTGTTCTTGTTGCTCGATCGTGTTCCGGACAGCAGCGTTAGGGGGCGCGTATACTATAGGCTAGTACGAGATCGACTTCTAGTTAAGCTTAGTAGCCTAGGTAGCCGCGCCCTTGTTCCTCGTATCGCAGCGTAGGAAGTAGTTAACAACACTTATAAGTCGATAGAGCACCTCTCTACTGACAGGCCAGTCCTAGAGGGAAGCGAAGGTATATATGTTGTCCAGTGTAGGCGTTTCGGTTAAGACGCACTTCTAGACGTAGTGTGCTCCAGCTTGCTCTTAAATGCGCTATACTGCTCGGAGGACGTAGATAGTGATTATTATATTGCCGTAATAGGCGGCGGGCACTAGGGACTCTATACTGCGGATTATCTCGGCAGTAAAAGTGTTGGGCGCTTTGTCTTAGATGTAGGCTACGATAGCCTTTAGGTTAAGCGTCGTCCAGCTTCGGTCTTTAGGCTTGTTAGACGTAGTGCCTGCCTCTGTCCGGGTCCTAAACCCGTCCTATACTTGTTAGCATTCGCCTGTAAAGCCTTAAAGTAACAGGTTTAGCTGCAATATGCCCTTCTAATTGGAAGGTTGGTAAGGGGAATATATTAGATAGCAATGCAACCTGCGCTTCCAATTAGAACTCTGGTACATATAGGAGATAGTAATGCAACCTGCGCTTCCAATTGGAACTTAGTGCATATAGGGGATAGCAGTGCAACCTGTGCTTCTAATTAGAACTCTAGCGCATATAGAAATAGCAGTCTAACCTGCGCTTCTAATTGGAACTCTAGTGCAGGCCTTAAAAGTTCTAATTGGAAGCTTAAGTTGCAAGTTTCTTATATAGAAGTAGATTGTATAAGCGCAGGGGGGCCTTAAAAGTTCCAATTGGAAGCTTAAGTTGCAAGTTTCTTACGTAGAAGTAGATTGTAAGAGCGTAGGGGGCTTAACATACCTTATAGAACTGGCAGGCGCATGTTTTAGCGACGGGCCGGATAGCCTCGACAAACTCTAGGAACTTATCGTATAGGTAGAAGCCCTAGTAGCCCAACATCTTGCCGTTGTTGTCCAGGAATCCCGTATTGTATTTACATATATAGATGCTGTAGCGCAGGTCGAGTAGGATAAGCTTCCTAGTAGTACGGAGTTAGGCGAGGTAGGCCTGGATTTGAGCTGTATGCTCCGTCTTCGCCTCTTGGCGACGCTGCTCGGGGTCTATCGTTAGGTGTTGCTAGGTAGCTAGTGTGTCGTTGCCTATAGCCTTTCGACGGCTACGCTTAGCCTTAGGGGTCTTAGGGTCTTAGTCGGTAGTAGGCTTCGTACGCTTCTCGGCCGGTAAGGGGGATAGGGGCGATCTAGGCGCAGCTCGCTTGCCCTTGCCCTTTATCGAGTTTGGGGTAAAGGTTGTTCTGGCTATGCTGCTTAGTAGGTAGACGGTTGCAGTACGTTAGTAGAAAAAATCGCTTAGGACAGTCTGCGAATCTAAGGCGCAGAATAGGCAGTAACGAAAAGTGCAGACTAGCGTTCCAGTTGGAACTTGTCTCTTGTTCTTCTAGTGGTAGCTGCTGGGGGTAGTAGTGGCTGCTGGTAGTGGTAGCTGCTAGTGGTAGTGGCTGCTAGTAGTAGTGGCTGCTAGTAGTAGTAGCTGCTAGTAGTAGTGGCTGCTGGTAGTAGTAGTGGTGCTGGTAGTGGTAGCTGCTAGTAGTGGTAGTAGGGGTGCTAGTAGTAGTGGCTGCTAGTGGTGGTAGTAGTGGTGCTAGTAGCGGTGGTTCCAAAATGCGAGTGTAGTAGAAAAGGAAAGTTAAAGAAGAGGCAAAGGTTGATATTAGTAGGTCTGTATAGGGCGCTTGGACCAGCTCGACCGTTGAGCCCTGTATGTAAGGTTGGGCCTAGCGCAGTTTGCTTCTTACTATTGTAAAAGGTAATAGGCTTATTAGTGCCGCTTTCGCTCTTTATTATCTCGAAGCGGCAGGTTGCTTTGTATGCAGGTAAGGTGCTTGCTTACAGAGGACGCCGCGGAACCTTCCGGACCTACTGACAGCGTCAGTTAGGTAAACTCGTCGATAGTTAGGTCGCGTGTTTAGTCGGCGTATAGCCTGCACGTAGACGCTGCGCATAACCTGTATGTAAGAAATAACTAGCGTCGCCTTACATATAGCAAAGTGAAGTAAGGTAGAGCGTGCGGTAGCCTTAGGCTTTACCTTGTTGTGTAGAACGGCGTAACAATAACGTATTTTCTTTGTTAGCGTAGACGGATTCGGCCTTTTCCAGTTCAAGCCTAAGTCTCTTAGTCGGCCTTAATTGCTAAGTAGGTTTCCAAATGGACAGGCGGTAAGGCTGTTTTCGGATGAACTTCCAATTTGAAGCACGGTGTGCAATTTGCTATAGCACTCGAGTGTCGTGCCTAGTGGTTAGTCTCGGCGGCTGTAAGCTCTTCTCGGTAGCAGGTTAGCGCTAGGTAGCAGGCTAGCGCTAGGTAGCAGGTGGCGCTAGGTAGCTGTGTCAGCCTTCTAATTGGAAATGGAGTTTGCAACTGTGCCTAATGTTATGCGTCCTGCAATGGGCCGGGTGCTTAGGTATTAGTATATACTGTTAGGTAGTTAGCCTGTCGGAAGAGTGCCTACATACTCGACGGGTGTGCTCGTCGTTAGAGGGTCGACATACTGCTAGACGGTAGTTAGGTCCTCCGTTGCCGGACGCAGCACATAACAGTAGGCTACAGTAGGCTAGCTGTTCGACCTGTTAGTCTCGATTGCAAAGTGTCCTTCTAATTGGAAGATTAACCTAGGGAATGCATAGTAGTCTTCTATTTGGAGTCGCAGTTAGCACCTATGCCTAATATTTCGGTTACACCCTCTACCTAGCATAGGCGGTCGGCCTGGCTATTCAGGCTAGCGGCTTCGGCTGTAGAGTGCGCTTCTAATTAGAAGATATAGAAGTCGGTCTTCCAATTGGAAGTGCAGTTAGCAGAAGCGTCTTCTAGTTAGAAGTGCAGTTCGTAGATGTGTCTTCTAATTAGAAGTGCAGTTAGCAGAAGTGTCTTCTAGTTAGAAGTGCAGTTCGTAGATGTGTCTTCCAGTTGGAAGTGCAGTTCGTAGATGTGTCTTCCAATTGGAAGTGCAGTTAGCAGGTGTGCCTAGAACATATATATATTGCCGATAGCTGCCGGTTCTGCTAGCTGCAGCAGGTTAACTGGTAGAGGGGTCGACGTCGGCTGTAGGTTCCTGTGCGTATACTGGACTCTGTATGCTAGTGTAGTTGTATTCCAATTGGAATGCCACTTTCTATTGTATATTTGTATTCTAATTAGAATGCTACTTTGCATTGTATGTATATCTTCCAATTGGAATGCCACTTTGCATTGTATGTTTGTCTTCTAATTGGAATGCTACTTTGCATTATATGTTTGTCTTCTAATTGGAAAGCCACTTTGCATTGTGTCCTTCTATTTCTGGCTTGTTATATACAAACCCGCTTTAGAGTGCCTAAGCCTTACCCTTTACTATAATCGACTCTGAACCTACTATATATATAGTATAGATAGTAGCCTAGGCCTACTTGTTATTTAGGAACTCGAGGACAGCTGCGCATACATGTATGCCGTTGATAGCCTATTAGCGGCAGAACCTAGTACCGCTTGTCGCCTAGTCGAGATACTTTTCGATGTCTGGTAGCTTTTCTTAGAATTGTTCCTCGAGCTAAGCGCGACCGACTGTGTTACTCTCGTAGGCTCCGACGATCAACAGCCAGAAGATATCTCGAAATCGGCACCCTTATGCTTTCGTCTCTTGTTGCTAACTCTTGCATATAGCCTAAGGGAAAAAGCAGTAGTAGCAGGCATAGTATCGAGGGACAGGCTGTTGGTTCTTCCGCTTCTAGGTAGCCTTCTTATATCTAATTACGCTAGCGAAGTATTGACACTTGTCGAATAAGTGACCGCTATCTTTAGGGTGTGCGGTAACACAGTACGGACAGCGGTGTAACGCAGTAAGGTTGCGCTCTAAGTTTATACAGTACACTTTATCTTAGCGGGTTTGGTTGTAGTATTGCCTAGCAGCGACGGACTGTTTGGCGGAAGCGTTAGACACCTGTCGCTCGACAGCAGATACTGGGCGGTTGAGGGTATATACATAGTAGTTAGCGGTTAGCTAGGCGCAGTTAGCGGTCGGTAGTATGCGGTTGGCGGTTGGAGGTCGGTAGTCGGTATTAGGCATAGGGTGGTCAGTAGTATAGAGGTCGGCGGCGGGCATAGGATAGTCGGCGGCAGGCGTAGGATAGTCGGCGGCGGGCATAGGATGGTCGGCAGCAGGCGTAGGATAGTCGGTAGCAGGCATAGGATAGTCGGCGGCAGGCATAGGATAGTCAGGCATAGGATGGTCGGCGGCGTGCGTAGGTTAATAGGGCATAGGGTGTTCGGCGGTAGACGTTAGGTAGTCGGCGACGGATGTTGTATAGTCGGCTAGTTGTTAACTAGCGGTAACCGCTACCTAGTTGTCTATAGCATAGTTAGGGAACGATTCCCTATAGTAGCTCGTGCAAAACTCGTATAGCTCTTGTCCTCTCGGACTACTTGTATACGAGACTTGTAGGTCGAGGCCGTCGAGATAGGTAGACAGGGTAAGGCGACTATATTCCCTGTAGCCGAGATATCGTCGCATCGCCGATGTTTCCCTCTACAACCACTAGGGAGCCTCGGCCCTCTTATCTCTATACTTAAAGGCGTATTTAGTGCGGTCTAGCGAGTGCCAGTTAGAGGTATCAGGATCGAAGAGGACGGTAGAGTACGCCCAGCGTCCGTCCCGACTATATCTGCCTAAGCCCTAGGCGAATTCGAGTAAGGAATACAGGGGTTCGACGTAGATAACACAGCGGACGCTAGGGCTGTTAAACCCCTCTCCGAGCGCTAGCGTAGCGACGAGGTATAGATTAGCTGTATATACGAGCTAGGTGTTTAGGATCGCAGCCTTCTTGTTAGGCCCGCTGCTCTAGGATATAAGGAGTGGGCACCCTATGTCCTAGGCAAGCCTTTCTGCTGTAAGGCAAGTCTGTGTAAAGATAAGGATACGGTCGGTAGACTCCTCTGTCGTCGTATACGTATAGCGGTGCCAGTAGATCCGGGCGACAGCCTATGCTATAAATGTAGTAGATCGAGGCCAACCTTCGATTCAATAGACAATGTTGGTTCGGTTAGTGCTGCAGCGGATAACCTAGGGCAGGCTTAACCGGTTGTTGCGCTCAAATTCGGCCTGTATAGTAGGGGGGAGGGTCGCAGTTAGATAAAGGATTTGTATAGTAAACTTAGTTAGCTCGGCAAAGTTATAGAAGCAGGGGCGGTATAGCACAGCAGTAACGGTAAAGTAACATTCGTTAATAACGATCTAGTCGAGTCGACGCTAGACGGCGAGGCGTGCAAGGTACCCTAGGAATTCCCGGGAGCAGGCCGCCTCGGCGCTAACGATAACGAGTAGGGCGCTAGTAGTAGTTCCTAGTGCCTATACAATGTACTCGATAGATCGCTCGACGAGTCGCGCCTGTATATTGATCTAGAGGGCGACAAGTGGGAGGACCAGTATAGTAGTATAGGCCCTAGGCATTGTATACAGGACTATAAACAGTAGGCTCTTGCCGGCGCCAGTAGGGAGGATAACGACGAGTCAGCACTCGAGAGATGCTACAGCTGCTATAGCCTCTGCCTACCCCTCGCTCTTCTATTGCATGTCTAGTTAGTAGTACATATCGCAGGCCTAGGACAGAAGGTCCGGGAGGCCGTAGACGCACTGTACGGAGCGATAGTTGAACTTAAGACGCTGGACGAGCGATAGGGCCGGCTAGGCATACGCCTTCCTAACCTGGGGTAAGAGGCGAGGGACGTCGAGAAAATTCTGCTATAGTCGGGACGCGTCCCGGCCTCCCTCGACGGCGGCGTCCTAGAGGTTGGCGGCCGCTCTGAACGGCGAGTTAGCGTACTATCGGTTGGCAGTTTAGACGGTATAATTGCGCTGTTCGGCTATAATAGCGGCTATATCGGATCCTCTAGCAACGTCGGGATTGTCCTTATTAAGGTTAGTGTCGAACAGGTCGGCGTACCTGTTAAAGTAGCGCTTAACGATAGCGACGGTTAGGTAGCGCCAAACCCTTATACCGAATCGGTCTAAACCAGCGAGGACCGTAGCGGACCGAAGATTGTTGCTTACCCTTTGCTGTTCCTATACTTTGTTGTAGGATGTCTATAGGAACGGACAGAACTCGACAGTAGGGTGTGTCTAGCTAAACAAGAGTTCCCGGAATAGCTAGACGAGGGTAAGGAAGTCGAGAAGGACTTGTTTAAGGGGGCTAAATAGGAATCGGATGTTGTTGTTCGTCTGCCCAGTTACGTTCTTCTGCTTAGTGTGTATATAGTAAATTATAATGCTGGCTTCGCGGATAGTAATAGACCGTAGGTTCTGTATGTTGCGCCAAGTAGCGCTTAGGAATTCGGGTTCTTGAACCAGTTGTCTACTGGCTATAAGCAAGAGTAAGGCGAAGTAGTTAAGAAACTCCTGTACCGACACCTTAAAGGTTGCGATAGCTGGGTCCTTCTATACATACTGTTGGGAATCAACCTAGAGGGGGCGCAGGGTAGGGCACTAGGTAGTAATGTTAAGAAGGTGTCGACGAGGCTTCTAGAGGATCTCTACGTTCCGTTCTTCTGTTAGGAAGGAGTAGTATATAGTAGTATGATTAAGCCGGTCGTACAGTTAGGTAGCATAGACCTGTAGATACAGTCGATCAAAGAGGAGGTCTCGCTAAAGGATCTCGATGCAGCTACAGTAGCAGCTCTCGATTAGAGTAACAATGTCGGTTATATAGATAGTAACGTCCTAGAAGATAATAGTACTATAGGAACTGTCCTAGCTAGCCTAGTTAGAGGAGACTAGGCCCCGGCTAACCCGAAAGAGGTACCCTCTCTAGCAGACGAGTTCGCAGAAAGCAGTTTTACGGGCAACGATACTCTGCATAGTGTGTTGGATAGCCCTAAGGACGCCGTCGTTATTACTGTTGCCGGTAGTTCCTTCGAGAGCTTCGTTAAATACGAGGATTTGCCCGATCCAGATAAGGGCAGAGTTGTACATGTTCAGGTTGCCCGGCTCGATCCAGCTTTTCGTAGAGGGGACAATAGCGAGGAGTGCGACGAAGCTAATTAGAGGGGATTAGAATGGCCAGGTGTCGATAGGCTAGTAGAAGAGGGAGCGAATAAACTGCCTAACGAGGGGATATGTGTCCTCTGTAGAATAGCCTTGTAAAACGATAGTAGTAAGGCTGTCCTAGTTATAGCGCTGTTGCGCTAACAACACGACGCTTTGTAGTCGGAACGGTAACTTAGCCCCTAGTGCGTAGAGGGCTTAGAACCTAGCCTCGTCCAGTTAAAGCAACTGTCCGAGGTAGGCCAGTGCGCGTTTAGGGATATAGACATACTTAGGGATAGTCGCAGCATCTTTGTACCGGCGAAAGCGGAATAAGTAGTGGTCTTCAATGTAAAACTGGGCGAGGGCGACCTTTCGTGCATTATTTAGGGTAGGGGCAGGACCGCTCTCGGTGTACCGGTTTACTGCATCGTCGATAGCTGCTTCTGCTAAAGCAATAATGTCGAAGAGCGCAGGTTCGTAGGCTCTGTATAGAAGGGTAGTAATGTCGGCGATGTTCCGCCTTGACAGCCCGATAAGGTAGTCGTCGATTCCAAGGTAGAGCAGCTATAGCTTTAAGGCCGATCGATAGACGTATGTATCGTTAGTAACTACATCGGCGTAACCGGCGAGTGCGCGCTGGACTTAGTTAAACTTAGCGAGCTGTATATTAAGGAAGGAGTTACCTAGGCTAGGATAGAGCACTTGTGTCTCCTATGCAGGTGCCCGAGCGACCTTGAACAGCCAGTTCTAGCCGTATGTTTTGGCCCGGAAGAACCTTTAGGTACAGACTCCGTCGACCTATATCCGATTAGGTGTTTGCCTTTTCTGTATCCGTTTGTTGCCGCCGCGCTGTTGCTCGTTCTTCTATCTATGTTTAGTCCTGCAATGTACTTGCATCCATTGTATAGATTAAAAGAGTTAGTTGCATAGCCTGCCTGCACTGTCGGTATGTATACATCGGAAACCGTCGTAGTAGATTAGGAAACCCTAGACGCGGCTATCGGTAGGGCTGGGCTATCTGACTTCTTGTAGTAACTGTGCGATGTCGATAAATTGGCGGAACTCGCCTACGAGCGCCTGTCGTTCTTCGGCAGACAGCGCTTAGTAATAGGCAGCTAGGTGCCCCTTAACTTCAGTTAGGACAATAGCGTATTAGCATAGCTAGCAGAGGATAATGCGGTATTCGGAAAGGTATATAAAGACTCTGTCGAAGGTTGCTAGTATAGTGTCCCCTAATAGAGTATAGGACATATTGTAGCAGCCTAGGTTGTCGTCGGTACTAGTGCTTAACATAGATTAAAAGTAGATGTATGTGTTTAGTTACAAAGTGGGCTTCCAATTGGAACCTTGTTAACTAGCTGTTGTAGTAAGTCTTCCAAATAGATGTATAGGTTGTAGGTGTGCTTAAGAGTCCAGCTAAGTGCGCCCCCGAGTTGGTTAGTAGGATGTAGGAGGCCAGGCTATAGACTACTAAAGCCCTGGACATATTAGTAGATAGTATGCTCTGTTGCAAAGTGGAGTTCCATTTGGAGCTTTGTGCAGAGGTCGGCGACGGATGTTCCAAATAGAAGGTTGGTTAGCATATAGGGATAATGGAATTCGATCCTCGATGATCTAATTGGAAGTGTAGGTTGCAGATATAGATAGGTAAGATCGTTAATCGAGGTTCCAATTGGAAGTATAGGTTGCAGATATAGATAGGTAAGATTGTCGATCGAGGTTCTAATTAGAAGTATAGGTTGCAGGTATAGATAGGTAAGATCGTCGGTCGAGGTTCTAAGTGGAATTACAGCCTGCAAGGGATGTGTTTTTTTTTCGAGAGGCTGGGCGGTGTGCAGCCGGCAGATTAAGATTGGAATAGCTGTCTTCTAGGACTGGGGAGCTGTTATCGTAGCGCGGATAGCCGAAAGCCTTACTTAGACAGCGACAGTGCGGCCGTTCTTATAGTCCTAATGCTACTGTTCTGATTGCATACAAATGTTTCTATTTGGAAGTGCACATTGCTAGAATAGTTGCTATAAGTTGTAGTCTGTCGTGTAATTGGTGTTGTATAATAAAATCAGACGGTCGTCGTCCAATGCTAGATAGCCTTCCGTGCTTAGCTAGCTGTTATCTATGCCTAGCTGGCCGTTATCTATGCCTAGCTAGCCGTTATCTATGCCTAGCTGGCCGTTATCTATGCCTAGCTAGCCGTTATCTATGCCTAGCTGGCCGTTATCTATGCCTAGCTAGCTGTTATCTATGCCTAGCTAGCCGTTATCTATGCCTAGCTAGCCGTTATCTATAGTCGCTAGCTATTATCTATACCTAGCTAGCTATTATCTATACCTAGCTGGCTATTATCTATCCCTAGCTGGCCGTTATCTATCCCTAGCTAGCCGCTATCTATCCCTAGCTAGCCGTTATCTATCCCTAGCTAGCCGTTATCTATGCCTAGCTAGCTATTATCTATCTCTAGCTAGCCGTTATCCATCCCTAGCTGGCCGTTATCTATCCCTAGCTAGCCGCTATCTATACCTAGCTAGCCGTTATCTATCCCTAGCTGGCCGTTATCTATGCCTAGCTGGCCGTTATCTATGGTCGCCGGCCGTTATCTATGCGCACCTGGCCGTTATCTATGCCTAGCTAGCTGTTATCTATACCTACCTAGCCGTTATCTATGCCTAGCTAGCCGTTATCTATAGTCGCTAGCCGTTATCTATACCTACCTGGCCGTTATCTATACCTACCTAGCCGTTATCTATAGTCGCCGGCCGTTATCTATACCTACCTGGCCGTTATCCATAGTCGCTGGCCGTTATCTATACCTACCTGGCCGTTATCTATGGTCGCTAGCCGTTATCTATACCTACCTGGCCGTTATCTATAGTCGCTGGCCGTTATCTATACCTACCTAGCCGTTATCTATACCTACCTGGCCGTTATCTATAGTCGCTGGCCGTTATCTATACCTACCTAGCCGTTATCTATACCTACCTGGCCGTTATCTATAGTCGCTGGCCGTTATCTATACCTACCTAGCCGTTATCTATAGCCAGCTTCTATTTAGAAGTGCACATTGCCGAAATAGTTGCTATAAGTTATAGTCCTCGTTATTTATATGTAGGCAGCGGGCATCTAGTATTTATATATAGCAAAATGTTTCTAATCTAACTGTACCTGTCTACGTCGGTGTCTGTCTATAGCGATGCCTGCCTGCGACTATGTCTGTCTGTAGCTGCGTGCCTGCCTACGACTATATCTATCTGCAACCGTGTCTGCGACCGTGTCTGCGGCAACTATGTCTGTCTGCTACTGTGTCTGCCTACTACCGTGTCTGCCTGCTACTGTATCTGCCTACTACCGTGTCTGCCTGCTACTGTGTCTGTCTGCTACTGTGTCTGTCTACTACTGTGTCTGTCTGCTACTGTATCTGTCTACTACTATGTCTGTCTGCTACTGTGTCTGTCTGCTACTGTGTCTATCTGCTACTGTGTCTGTCTGCTACCGTATCTGCAGCGATCGTGTCTGTAGCGACTGTGCCTGTCTACGACTGTATTTGCAGCGAACGTGCCTGTCTGTAGCCGTGTCTGCGGCGACTGTGCCTGTCTGCTGCGACCGTGTCTACAGCGACTGTGCCTGTCTGCTGCGACCGTATCTGTAGCGACTGTGCCTATCTGCTGCGACTGTGTCTGCAGCGACCGTGCCTGTCTGCAACTGTGTCTGCAGCGACTATGTCTGTCTATAACTAAGTCTGTCTGTAGCTGCCTGCCTATAGCTGCCTGCCTATAGCTGTCTACGACTGTGTTAGTCTGTAGCAGTGTCGTCTGTAGCAGTATCTGTCTGCAGCAGTGTCTGTCTGCAGCAGTGTCTGTCTGCAGTAGTGTCTGTCTATAGCAGTGTCTGTCTACGGCAGTGTCTGTCTGCAGGGCCTGTATCTGTCTATAGCGACTGTGTCTGTTTGCGTATATCGGTCTGTAGCAGTGTCGGTCTGCAGCGGTGTCTGTCTACGACTATGTCGGTCTATAGCGGTGTCTGTCTGCGACTGTATCTGTCTATAGCAACCGTGTCTGTCGTCTGTCTGCAGCAGTGTCTGTCTATAGCGGTGTCTGTCTGTAGCGACTGTATCTGTCTATAGCGACTGTGTCTGTTTGCTTATCTTAGTCTATAGCAGTGTCAGTCTGCAGCAGTGTCGGTCTGCAGTATTGTCGGTCTGCAGCAGTGTCTGTCTGCAGCAGTGTCTGTCTGCAGCGACCGTGTCTGTCTATAGCTGCCTACCTGTAGCTGTCTGCGACTGTATTGTCTCCGACTGTGTCTGTCTGTAGCGACTGATACTCTACAACAGTGTCTGTCTGCGACTGTGTCTGTCTATAGCTTAATTGCTGTAGCAGTAGCCAGTATATAGGGTGTTTGTAGGGTAAGAAGCTAATAACGGAGGCCTAACATCGAAGGCTTTCTGGGCAGGTCGGAATTGCCTGTATGCAGTGGTAATTGGTTGGGACCACTATCGAAGGGCTTGGATGTTGGAGAATACGTATAGTTGTGCCCTATCTCCTAAACTTATATTATTAGTGGTCCTATCCTACTAACACTCTTGTATAACATTCCCTTTTAACTGTTAATATAAGCGCTAAACTTTGACATAATATTGTTTATTCTATAAGCCTACTCTGTCTCTAATTTGTTGTCGTCCCTATTCCTATATAAATAATTGTCTTGTACTATTAATAATCTATAACAATTATTCTATACTGTTTAAATGCATGTCTTAACTAACGAACCTAGCTAGCTCTTAACTTTATAACCTTAAATTATATTGGCTTTTTCCTAACTATTCTGATCTTCTACTTATAACCTATAGCTCCTACACTACCTTGCTAATCTCCTATAATATGCTGTAGCCCTAGCTAAACCCAAACACTACCTAAGCTTTTGCCCTCTTAAATCCTGAAATCTAAATCTGACTCTACTATTAAATTGTAGCCTTATTCTCCTGTTATATTATAAGTAGAAGCGCTGTATAGTTAATATAAATGTTTCTTTATCTTGCTAGCTTGCTTAAGAAACCCAAATTGTACTAAACTCTAACTATTTAATAAACCCTAAACCTACTAATTCCTAACTCCTATTCTATATTTGTTGCTAGCCTAATCTAGTTACTCCTTTGTCCTTATGTTACTCTGTAATTCTAGCCCTAAACTCTGTTAAAATCCAATTGTTGCCCCTCGTTTCGCCCTTAGCTAATTAATATTTTATAGCTAAACCCCAACTTTAAAGCTTTATTTTTAATCTGTTAACCCTATATGTTTCTTTTTATTAATTTCTGTTGTATAACACTGCTAGCTAACTCTCTATATCCTGTCCTGAATCGTACTCTATTAAAAATGCCTAGTTTGCTTTATACTTTCCTATCTATTGGTTATACCCTAATGCTCTGTATATAAACCTATATTGCTAATCTTGCTCTGTTCTTCCCTATACGTTTCCCTATGTATTATTTTCACTATGTTATATATACAAGCTCCTAATATAAAATACTGTCTTGCGAGCTCTATTATTAAATGCTATATATCGCTGGCTATAGCTCTTACCCTTTGTTTCGTACAATTAAAAGCCCGACGTTATATCTTGTACCCTGCCTAACACTTGTTATATACATCTCTTTTTAACTATTGCTATATTCTCTCCCTGTCTTCTCCTTATCCAGACCCCTTCTTTAACTCTATATTCTTAGATTCTAACCCTTTCTATTCCCCTATCCTGTATTGTATATATAACACCTAAGTATATATTTATACCTAACGTCAGCCCTATATGTTTAAATATATTAATATTTCCTTTTATTGCTACCTATAAAACCTATGCTGAAGTTAATATTTATATTTTAAATGTACTCTATTGGTTTCTGAATATTTCTAAGCCTTTACCTTACCCTCTTAACCCTATATACAACTCTTATATCTAAAAACTGACTCTATAAATCCCTTGTTTATTAATAATATAACTAACAATCCTAACCCGATCTCTTATAGTCTATAATCCTAGCTAAACCCTACCCTGTCTATTGGTATATAAATGTTCCTCTAATCTTATTCTAAATACATCTCTATAACCCTATTAATGTATTAAACCTGCGCTAAAAATTCCTATATATTGCTATAGCTAGACTACTACCCTGCTAAACCTTACCCTAAATACGTCTTATAATATAGTGCTTACTGCTGTAATCGCCTAGTGTTGTACCTAACATTGCAACCCTATCCTTCTAGCTAACGTCTCCTACCCTACTACTATGTATTGGAACTATGCCTTTAAATCTAATCTAGTTCTTAATATAGCTCCTAACTAAGTTATAACCGCATTCTTAAATCCCTTAGTACATCTTACCCCTGTTTTATAAAACCCTATATATTTACAAACCTATACGTAGTCTGTCTGGAACCCTGTCCTTACTATATATATTACTCTCTGCTATTAAATAATATTCTATAACAAGTAGGACTTATCCCTTCTATTAGTTGGAATCCTAAACCTTAAATCTATAAAAACCCTTAGGGCTCGAACTGTTGTTCTAAGATAATCCTATACTCTCTACTAAACCTTATATTCTAACGTAGTTCCCCTAATGTATTCTATTCTATTACTATGCCTGTTCTATTTACAAGTATATATAGGAACCCTGTGCCCTAATCTTAAAACCTACTTAATCTATTATTATGTGTTTTATTCTATACTCCTAAGGCTTTTTATAACCTACTATATAATCTGATTCTTAAATCTTATAGTACTAAACCTAGTATATTCCTATATATTTTGCTAGCTCTGTCTTCTATATATTCCCCTAAAGTAATCTGCCCTATAATCCTATATCCTTATAACGTAACCCTATATATATAATCTAACCTGTTCCTTACCCCCCCCTTCCTCCTGCTCCTCCCCTCCTTCCTCCTACTCCCTCCCCTTCCTCCTGCTCCTTTCCCCCTCCTCCTACTCCCCTTCTTCCTCCTACTCCTCCTACTTTCCCCCTCTTCCTCCTACTCCTCCCCCTCTTCTTCCTACTCCTTTCCTCCCTCTCTTACTCCCCTCCTTCTTCTTGCTCCTTCTACTCCCCCCTCCTTCCTTCTACTCCCCTTCCCCTTCCTCCTGCTCCTCTCCCCTCTCTCCTACTCCCTTTCCCTTCCTCCTGCTCTTCTCCTCCTCCTCCTACTCTCCCTCTTCCTTCTGTTCCTTTTGCTCCCCTCTCCTTCTTCCTACTCCCCCTCCCTTTCCTCCTACTCCTCTCCCCCCTCTCCTACTCCCCCCCCCTTCCTTCTGCTCCTCCTCCTTACTATAGCTCTAGTATATAATAACAGAGTATATAAAGATCTTAAAGGGCTAGATGCTATAAAGAGGACCTTGCCCTTACTAGTAGAGTAGTAGAGGCCGAGTTAGTAGCAGAGGTAGTCCTTGCTAACAGCGTTAGGGTAGTCGACTTTATTGCTAAGGACAAGGAAGGGGGTTTTAGCAAGGTCTTCTATAGCAAGCAGGGCGTCGAGCTCGGCCTTAGCCTTGCTAAAGTGCTCTAGGTCCTTAGCGTCGACTAGGAACACGATACCTAACACCTTAGGGAAGTAGTCCTTCTATAGCTGCTGCGCCTGCTAGTGCCTACCTAGGTTAAAGGGGACATAGGGGTCTGCTGCTAGCCTATGTTAACGAGCGCTGTGCACTAGGGTCCGCTGGCAGTAGGCTCTGCTAGTAGCATAGTCTTAGGCGTCTAGCGCGCAGAGGGAGCGCAAGGGCGGTGCTATACTTAGGGGCAGCGGATACCAGCGGCGTAGGGCCTGCATTATTAAGTATTGCAGCCCTTATAGGCCCTAATGCAATATAGTCTTTAAATTGGAACTTCTTACTAACTCTTCCAATTAGAAGCCTACTTTGCATATATGCTAGACCAGGTATCTAATTACCTATGCTATAGTTAACTGGCTGCTATAACTGACTCTGTGTTACCTATAGCCGGTATACAATACTACTAAGTGCCTACCCTGTCTAACGCTATCTGCCTTATAGCTTACCAAAGCCCAACTGCGCTGCGCATTTATTAAGGTATAGACAGTTCGCCGGCCGGAAGTCGTCCCGTAAACCTGCTAGCTAGGGCCAGAACTCCTGCTATTGCTTAAGTAAGAGAGCCCTAAGTATATTAGCTACTGCCCGGTTAGCTGCCGCGTATATAGGCGAGGGACCTTTAGCGAGTAGGTAAGTCGGTGCAAGCTGCCGGAGGAGCGCGACGACCTCCTGGACATTCTTAAATCCACCGACAAGTGTTAAGAGTCGATAGTAGTCTAAAGTACAGCCGGCAGTAGTCGATGCGGACGGCTAGCTAGTTAGGGCACTGGGCCTAGCTGTAACTGTAGCCGAGCGCGGAGAGCTGTTAACGCTAGATAGGCGCAGTAGCGGCGAGACCTTAGCCGAGTAGGGGAGGACGCCGGCCGCTGTTAGCAGGCGGGACGACGACGTAGCGTTAGGTAACAGCAGCCCGGCGGCAGGAACTACTAACCCTATCTGGGACGGCAGTAGGGACCGGGCTAGTCCTGTCGTTATAGTTTCTAGGAGCTGTAGCGCAGCACCGTTACTCTCCTTATTATCCGAAGCGTCCTCTATGCCCTCGTCTGCCGCTGCGTCCTAGGTGCCCTTATCTTCCGTGTCCTCGTCTAACTCGTGCTCGCTACTGGACACACCTAAGGAGATAGTAATAGCACTGCGCAGGCAGGGAGGACTCGGGCGCGGCGGCAGAGGCGTACCCAGGCGCTCGCTGTTGTCGCGAGTGGCCTCGATTTCCTAGACGGCTTTAATAAACACTAGGTCGACGTTAAGGGTATAGTCTGCGACGTAGCGTAGGTCGTCTATAACTGCGTTAGTAGCTGGGCAACCCACATCTAACATGCCGCGATGCAACCTAGGCTTCTAATTGGAACTAAGCTGCTAAGAAATATTAGGAGGAAGTGCAGACTGGCCTTCTAAATAGAAGATTAAGGCGAAAGTTCTAATTGGAAGACCAGTCTGCAATAGTAGACGGAAGAAAAACTTCTAATTAGAAGCCTATATTGCATTAGTAGGGGGGTCGTTTGAACTTACCGACTAGTCTATAGAAAACCCTCTTATCTAGCTCCCTAGTGTTAAATACTGCCTCGGCAGCGGCTGTTAGCATTCGGACTATATGCTTAAAGTCCAGCTTAGTATCTTCGTCGGTACGGAGTATATACTGCTGCCTAAGAGGAGCGACGGGGCGGGCCACTTTCCGCAGCGCGTGCTGCTCGCGTAGGCCGAGCTACGAGGCGGTAGCGTAGGGGTCGGCAGTAGCGTAGGGGTCGGTAGCCTCGTCTAGCGAGTGTCGCAGCTGGTACTGCAGTTAGCGGGCGATAGCGCCGCCCTATGCGTAACGCTGCACAATCTCTTCGGCTTCCAGATTCTTTATAGTAGGCCGCTTTACATCCTTCTATGCCGAGCCCAGTTATAAGGTGCAGATGCCGAACACCTTCCGCATTATAGCGTTAGCGATGCGGCAGCAGAGGCGCCCCTCTACGTCTCTCTGCTCCTCGACGGAACTGGTAACCTCTGCGGCAGTCTGGGGGTCTAGGCTGTGCATATACTAGCGCATAATGTGCTCGGGGACGGTATACGTAGCGTTAAGCTAGTTAAAGTATCGCTGCTAGTAGTCGTGCTATAGATATTGATCGATCGTCTCGTCTAGCGTTAGCACGTACACCTTAACTATATGCTTTTGGCCAATCTGACATAAGCGGCCGATTATCTAGCCGAGGAGGGTAAACCCGACGTAATCTATAATAATCTGGATATGTCCGCCGTACTAGAGGTTAGACGATTCGGCGCCAGTCCGAGAAGACATTAACATAGCTATACAGTCAGGTAACTTGTTAAAGTCGTCCTCTAACTTACTCCAGTCTTGTTGCTTTAGACCCGTTCGGATAACGCGGTAACATATGCTGCAGACACTTAAGATAATCTCGGCCATTATTATACTAACGGGCTCGTTGCACCAAACGATCACTTTCTCTCGGCAGCATACGCAGTGCTCGAGCAGAAGCTTAACTAGCATCTTCTGTTTTAGGGACACGTCGATTATGTACTTAGCGATAGCGTAGCGGCTGTCTAGGGCCGCCTAGTGCAAGTGTGCCTTTGTATACTAGTAAAAGAACCGGAACTGGGTGTTATGCCTGTGCTGCCTGTTATATATTAGCCTTGTCTGCAGAGTAACCTTCTAATTAGAGCTTTAAGAGGAAAAGTTCCAATTGGAAACCTATATAGCACTTACAGTCGGTAGATGCTGGTCGCGCTTAAGTCGATGTTGCGGGCTAGGATAGATGCAGTTAGCGGGTTGGCGGCAGCGAGGATAAGCTAGCAGCGGAGGGCGGTGCTGTAGGCGCAGGTGCCCCCGTTGTCGTCGTTAGCGTAGGTAATTATCTGCAGGTTTTCGTATTAGGCGACGAACCGCTCGAACGCGCAGCAGTAGTAGCTATTACTAAGGCCGCTGTAACGGATCTTAAGGTAGCAAACCTGCTACAGTGGAATCTTATCGCCGAGGATAATTGCGGTGTTGCAGACCTTAAGCGCCGAACCCTTAACGCGGCAGAGGACCGTAAGCGACACTGCTAATAGGACTACCCTGCTGCACTGGAAATCGAGGTCGGCAGGGATGCTAGGCTGCAGGGTAGCAAGGAACGCGTCTGGCGACACAGCGGCGAGGAACAGGTCGTATATATAGAGCCCGGCGTACTAGGCGCAGGTACTAGCGATGTCCTAGGGGATCTGGGCGAGACGGCGGCCGTACAGGCTGCAGAATTCCTTATAGAGAGTAGCCTACCTACTGATGTCTATTCTTAAACTACCTTCCAAGCCGGTGCCTATATATAAAGCCTAAATGCGACACTAGAAATAGCGCAGGAGGCCCGCTATGTCGGCTACACGGTTGCAGAATAGTGTGGCCGTTGCTATTACCAGGCGCATATCCTTGCCTAATAGCCGGTATAGCGCGTCCGACTGCAGTGCTATCTTATTCTTGTAATAATAACCCTCGTCTGCAATAAGGATCCTAGGGGAGGCAGCTCTCTAACCCTCCAAAAGCTACGTATTGTCGGACCTGTCAGTCGCGAAGTCTATTTCTTCGTCCTGTTCGCCTAGCTCCTCTTCGTCCTAGGTAGCGGCGGCGGGTTCGGCATTATTATCTTTATCTTAACCGTCTAGCACCTAGGAGCTGTAGCCGGCGCAGGAGTACTAGTGTCGGGCTTAGTACTGTAGCCCGGCTTTTAGGTTCTTTTGCACAAAGGCGTCCTTGGTCGTAATAACAAAGGTGCTGGCAGTCTCTAGGTCGTCGTAGTCTAGCCCGTTACAGAACTCGATTAAGCCCTTACTCGTCTTAGGAATCGAAGTGTAATGCTGGGCGTACTTTGCGCTAACGTTAACATATATATATAGCCTAATGCGGCGCTAGGGGTCCTGGAAGTATGTGCAAATGTCGTCGACCTAGGCGTTAACAGCGGTGTTAGGGCCAAGCTAGTACACAGGGGCATACTGTAGATAAGCCCTATGCTCGTCTATGTATCTCTAGCGGATATCGGCTCGGATGCAGCGGTGCTGCCAGGCGTTAGCCAAAGGGGCAGATAGCTCTGCATCGCTATCGTCGTAGAGACTGCTCGGACTCTTAGGTGCTACGCGGAGTAGCTCGTCTAGGCTGCCTATAGGAGGTGTTAGCTCTGACCAAGCCTAAAGGGAAAGATTGCAAAGTGGACTTCCAAATAGAAGACCTAACAACCAAAGGAAAGATTGCAAAGTGGACTTCCAATTAGAAGACTACCGACCCCTATAGTCGGCGTATTCTAATTAGAAGACCACCGACCCCTATAGTCGGCATGTTCTAATTGGAAGTCTACTTTGTATAAGAGTCGGTTACTTATAGTCCTATCTCTCTCTCGCCTCTGTAATCTTGTCTTTCTAGGCTAGGAGGGCGCACAGGATAACGACGGTCTTGCCGAGTCCTACGTCGTCGCCCAGGATGCAGCCCTTAAGCAGGCTCTGCCACATTTTCACGATCTAGGCGATTGCCTAGGGCTACTACAGCTTCAGTCCCAGACCCTTAAATTTAATGCTAAAGAAGTGCCCTAAAATAGGGTCCCTCTCGGCAAGACCCTCTTCTACCTCGAGCTTAAGCATAGCGCAGGCTTCCTTTAAGGTTGGCGGCTTAGCGGTCTTGTCGTTTATCTGCTGGTTAAGCTGGTTAAATATGCAGTTAGCGACCTAGGCGGCACTGTGTAAGGGATCCGCGGAATCTAGGACGCTGTCGCTGCTCTCCAGCACGTCGGCCGTGTTCGTAGTCGTAAAGCGTTGTGCGCAGACATTACCGTCCTCGATAAGATGCATGTTCCTCAGGCTAACTGTGCTGGACGAATCGAACACGAAGTGCACATCTTTTGTAAGTGCGTCTATAAACGCATAGCGGTAGTGTAAGTCCCAATCTGCGAGGCCGGAAGCGATAGGTTGGACCTTGCCCCCGAACACACCGTTCTTGCGATCCAACTCTGCGAAGATCTTCCTATTGTCGGCCGGATCGACGATGGTCTCGTTGTATTCCCAGATCTACTTGTCTAGGTCCTCTGTCTCTTCCTCGCCTAGGAGCGTATACAGCAGTCGGTCCTGCTGTTCTTGTTGCTCGATCGTGTTCCGGACAGCAGCGTTAGGGGGCGCGTATGCTATAGGCTAGTATAAGATTGACTTCTAGTTAAGCTTGGTAGCCCAGGTAGCTGCGCCCTTGTTCCTCGTAGCGCGGCGTAGGAAGTAGTTAACAACACTTATAAGTCGATAGAGCACCTCCCTACTAACAGGCCAGTCCTAGAGGGAAGCGAAGGTATATACGTTGTCCAGCGTAGGCGTTTCGGTTAAGACGCACTTCTAGACGTAGTGTGCTCCGGCTTGCTCTTAGATGCGCTATACTGCTCGGAGGACGTAGATAGTAATTATTATATTGCTGTAATAGGCGGCGGGCACCGGGGACTCTATGCTGCGGATTATCTCGGCAGTAAAAGTGTTAGGCGCTTTGTCTTAGATATAGGCTACGATAGCCTTTAGGTTAAGCGTCGTCTAGCTTCGGTCTTTAGGCTTATTAGACGCAGTGCCTGCCTCTGTCCGGGTCCTAAACCCGTCCTACACTCGTTAGCATTCGCCTGTAAAGCCTTGAAGTAACAGGTTTAGCTGCAATATGCCCTTCCAATTAGAAGGTTAGTAAGGGGAATATATTGGATAGCAATGCAACCTGCGCTTCTAATTGGAACTCTGGTGCATATAGGGGATAGCAATGCAACCTGCGCTTCTAATTGGAACTTGGTGTATATAGGGGATAGCAGTGCAACCTGCGCTTCCAATTGGAACTCTGGCGTATATAGAAATAGCAGTCCAACCTGCGCTTCTAATTGGAACTCTAGTGCAGGCCTTAAAAGTTCCAATTAGAAGCTTAAGTTGCAAGTTTCTTATATAGAAGTAGATTGTATAAGCGCAGGGGGGCCTTAAAAGTTCCAATTAGAAGCTTAAGTTGTAAGTTTCTTACGTAGAAGTAGATTGTAAGAGCGTAGGGGGCTTAACATACCTTATAGAACTGGCAGGCGCATGTTTCGGCGACGGGCCGGATAGCCTCGACAAACTCCAGGAACTTATCGTACAGGTAGAAGCCCTAGTAGCCCAACATCTTGCCATTGTTGTCCAGGAACTTATCGTACAGGTAGAAGCCCTAGTAGCCCAACATCTTGCCATTGTTGTCCAGGAATCCTGTGTTGTATTTATATACATAGATGCCGTAGCGCGGGTCGAGTAGGATAAGCTTCCCGGTAGTGCGGAGTTAGGCGAGGTAGGCCTAGATTTAAGCTGTATGCTCTGTCTTCGCCTCTTGGCGACGCTGCTTGGGGTCTATCGTTAAGTGTTGCTAGGTAGCTAGTGTGTCGTTGCCTGTAGCCTTTCGACAGCTACGCTTAGCCTTAGGGGTCTTAGGGTCTTAGTCGGTAGTAGGCTTCGTACGCTTCTCGGCTGGTAAGGGGGATAGGGGCGATCTAGGCGCAGCTTGCTTGCCCTTGCCCTTTATCGAGTTTAGGGTAAAGGTTGTTCCAGCTATGCTGCTTAGTAGGTAGACGGTTGCAGTATGTTAGTAGAAAAAATCGCTTAGGACGGTCTGCGAATCTAAGGCGCAGAATGGGCAGTAACGAAAAGTGCAGACTAGCGTTCCAGTTGGAACTTGTCTCTTGTTCTTCTAGTAGTAGCTGCTAGGGGTGGTGGTAGCTGCTAGTGGTAGTAGCTGCTAGTAGTAGTAGCTGCCAGTAGTAGTGGCTACTGGTAGTAGTAGCTGCTAGTAGTGGTAGCTGCTAGTGGTAGTAGTGGTGCTGGTAGTAGTAGCTGCTGGTGGTAGTGGTAGGGGTGCTAGTAGTAGTAGCTGCTAGTAGTGGTAGTGGTAGTGCTGGTAGCGGTAGTTCCAAAATGCGAGTGTAGTAGAAAAGGAAAGTTAAAGAAGAGGCAAAGGTTAATATTAGTAGGTCTATATAGGGCGCTTGGACCAGCTCGACCGTTAAGCCCTGTATGTAAGGTTGGGCCTAGCGCGGTTTGCTTCTTACTATTGTAAAAGGTAATAGGCTTATTAGTGCCGCTTTCGCTCTTTATTGTCTCGAAGCGGCAGGTTGCTTTGTATGCAGGTAAGGTGCTTGCTTACAGAGGACGCTGTAGAACCTTCCGGACCCACTGACAGCGTCAGTTAGGTGAACTCGTCGATAGTCAGGTCGCGTGTTTGGTCGGCGTATAGCCTGCACGTAGACGCTGCGCATCACCTGTATGTAAGAAATAACTAGCGTCGCCTTACATATAGCAAAGTAAAGTGAGGTAGAGCGTGCGGTAGCCTTAGGCTTTACCTTGTTGTATAGAACAGCGTAACAATAACGTATTTTCTTTGTTAGCGCAGACGGATTCGGCCTTTTCCGGTTTAAGCCTAAGTCTCTTAGTCGGCCTTAATTGCTAAGTAGGTTTCCAAATGGACAGGCGGTAAGGCTGTTTTCGGATAAACTTCCAATTTGAAGCACAGTGTGCAACTTGCTATAGCACTCGAGTGTCGTGCCTAGTAGTTAGTCTCGGCGGCTGTAAGCTCTTCTCGGTAGCAGGTTAGCGCTAGGTAGCAGGCTGGCGCTAGGTAGCAGGTGGCGCTAGGTAGCTGTGTCGGCCTTCTAATTGGAAATAGAGTTTGCAACTGTGCCTAATGTTATGCGTCCTGCAATAGGCCGGGTGCTTAGGTATTAGTGTATGCTGTTAGGTAGTTAGCCTGTCGGAAGAGTGCCTGCATACTTAACGGGTGTGCTCGTCGTTAGAGGGTCGACATACTGCTAGACGGTAGTTAGGTCCTCCGTCGCCAGACGCAGCATATAACAGTAGGCTACAGTAGGCCAGCTGTTCGACCTGTTGGTCTCGATTGCAAAGTGTCCTTCCAATTAGAAGATTAACCTAGGGAATGCACAGTAGTCTTCTATTTGGAGTCGCGGTTAGCACCTGTACCTAATATTTCGGTTACACCCTCTACCCGGTATAGGCGGTCGGCCTGGCTGTTTAGGCTAGCGGCTTCGGCTGCAGAGTGCGCTTCTAATTAGAAGATATAGAAGTCGGTCTTCCAATTAAAAGTGCAGTTAGCAGAAGCGTCTTTCAGTTGGAAGTGCAGTTTGTAGATGTGTCTTCCAATTGGAAGTGCAGTTAGCAGAAGTGTCTTCTAGTTGGAAGTGCAGTTCGTAGATGTGTCTTCTAGTTGGAAGTGCAGTTCGTAGATGTGTCTTCTAATTGGAAGTGCAGTTAGCAGGTATGCCTAGAACATATATATATTGCCGATAGCTGCCGGTTCTGCTGGCTGCAGCGGGTTAACCGGTAGAGGGGTCGACGTCGGCTGTAGGTTCCTGTACGTATACTAGACTCTGTATGCTGGTGTAGTTGTATTCTAATTGGAATGCCACTTTCTATTATATGTTTGTATTCCAATTAGAATGCTACTTTGCATTGTATGTATGTCTTCTAATTGGAATGCTACTTTGCATTGTATGTTTGTCTTCTAATTAGAATGCCACTTTACATTGTATGTTTGTCTTCCAATTAGAAAGCCACTTTGCATTGTGTCCTTCTATTTCTGGCTTGTTATATACAAACCCGCTTTAGAGTGCCCGAGCCTTACCCTTTACTACGATCGACTCCGAACCTACTATATATGTAGTATAGATAGTAGCCTAGGCCTACTTGTTATTTAGGAACTCGAGGACAGCTACGCATACATATATGCCGTTAATAGCCTGTTGGCGGCAGAACCTAGTACTGCTTGTCGCCTAGTCGAGATACTTTTTGATGTCTGGTAGCTTTTCTTAGAACTGTTCCTCGAGCTAAGCGCGACTGACTATATTACTCTTATAGGCTCCGACGATTAACAGCTAGAAGATATCTCGAAATCGGCACTCTTATACTTTCGTCTCTTGTTGCTAACTCTTGCATATAGCCTAAGGGAAAAAGCAGTAGTAGCAGGCATAGTATCGAGGGACAGGCTGTTGGTTCTTCCGCTTCTAGGTAGCCTTCTTGTGTCCAATTACGCTAGCGAAGTATCGACACTTGTCGAATAAGTAACCGCTATCTTCGGGGTGTGCGGTAACACAGTACGGACAGCGGTGTAACGCAGTAAGGTTGCGCTCTAAGTTTATACAGTACACTTTATCTTAGCGGGTTTGGTTGTAGTATTGCCTAGCAGCAACGGACTGTTTGGCAGAAGCGTTAGACACCTGTCGCTCGACAGCAGATACTGGGCGGTCGAGGGTATGTATATAGTAGTTAGCGGTCGGCTAGGCGCAGTTAGCAGTCGGTAGTATGCGGTTGGCAGTTAGAGGTCGGTAGTCGGTATCGGGCATAGGGTAGTCAGTAGTATAGAGGTCGGCAGCGGGCATAGGATGGTCGGCGGCAGGCGTAGGATAGTCGGCGGTGGGCATAGGATAGTCGGCGGCGGGCGTAGGATAGTCGGCGGCGGGCATAGGATAGTCGGCGGCGGGCATAGGATAGTCAGGCATAGGATAGTCGGCGGCGTGCGTAGGTTAATAGGGCATAGGGTGTTCGGCAGTAGACATTGGGTAGTCGGCGACGGGTATTGTATAGTCGGCTAGTTGTTGACTAGCGGTAACCGCTACCTGGTTGTCTGTAGTATAGTTAGGGAACGATTCCCTATAGTAGCTCGTGCAAAACTCGCACAGCTCTTGTCCTCTTAGACTACTTGTATATAAGACTTGTAGGTCGAGGCCGTCGAGATAGGTAGACAGGGTAAGGCGACTACATTCCCTGTAGCCAAGATATCGTCGCATCGCCGATGTTTCCCTCTGCAACTACTAGGGAGCCTCGGCCCTCTTATCTCTATGCTTAAAGGCGTATTTAGTGCGGTCTAGCGAGTGCCAGTTAGAGGTATCGGGATCGAAGAGGACGGTAGAGTACGCCCGGCGTCCGTCCCGACTACATCTGCCTAAGCCCTAGGCGAATTCGAGTAAGGAATACAGGGATTCGACGTAGATAACACAGCAGACGCTAGGGCTGTTAAACCCCTCTCCGAGCGCTGGCATAGCGACGAGGTATAGATTAGCTGTATATACGAGCCAGGTGTTTAGGATCGCAGCCTTCTCGTTAGGCCCGCCGCTCTAGGATGTAAGGAGTAGGCACCCTATGTCCTAGGCAAGCCTTTCTGCTGTAAGGCGAGTCCGTACAAAGATAAGGATACAGTCGGTAGACTCCTCTGTCGTCGTATACGTGCAGCGGTGCCAGTAGATCCGGGCGACAGCCTACGCTATAAATGTAGTAGATCGAGGCCAACCTTCGATTCGATAGACAATGTTGGTTCGGTTAGTGCTGCAGCGGATAACCCGGGGCAGGCTTAACCGGTTGTTGTGCTCAAATTCGGCCTGTATAGTAGGGGGGAGGGTCGCGGTTAGATAGAGGATTTGTATAGTAAACTTGGTTAGCTCGGCAAAGTTATAGAAGCAGGGGCGGTATAGCATAGCGGTAACGGTAAAGTGGCATTCGTTAATAACGATCCGGTCGAGTCGACGCTGGACAGCGAGGCGTGCAAGGTACCCTAGGAATTCCCAGGAGCAGGCCGCCTCGGCGCTAACGATAACGAGTAGGGCGCTGGTAGTAGTTCCTAGTGCCTATACAATGTGCTCGATAGATCGCTCGACGAGTCGCGCCTGCATGTTGATCTAGAGGGCAACAAGTAGGAGGACCAGTACAGTAGTGTAGGCCCTAGGCATTGTATACGGGACTATAAACAGTAGGCTCTTGCCGGCGCCAGTAGGGAGGATAACGACGAGTCGGCACTCGAGAGATGCTACAGCTGCTATAGCCTCTGCCTGCCCCTCGCTCTTCTATTGCATGTCTGGTTAGTAGTATATATCGCAGGCCTAGGACAGAAGGTCCAGGAGGCTGTAGACGCGCTATACGGAGCGATAGTTAAACTTAAGACGCTGGACGAGCAATAGGGCCGGCTAGGCATATGCCTTCCTAACCTGGGGTAAGAGGCGAGGGACGTCGAGAAAATTCTGCTATAGTTAGGACGCGTCCTGGCCTCCCTCGACGGCAGCGTCCTAGAGGTTAGCAGCCGCTCTGAACGGCGAGTTAGCGTACCGTCGGTTGGCAGTTTAGACAGTGTAATTGCGCTGTTCGGCTATAATAGCGGCTATGTCGGATCCTCTAGCAACGTTGGGATTGTCCTTATTAAGGTTGGTGTCGAACAGGTCGGCATACCTGTTAAAGTAGCGCTTAACGATAGCAATGGTTAGGTAGCGCCAAACCCTTATACTGAATCGGTCTAAACTAGCGAGGACTGTAGCGGACTAAAGATTGTTGCTTACCCTTTGCTGTTCCTATACTTTGTTGTAGGATGTCTATAGGAACGGACAGAACTCGACGGTCGGGTGTATCTAGCTAAACAAGAGTTCCTAGAATAGCTAGACGAGGGTAAGGAAGTCGAGAAGGACTTGTTTAAGGGGGCTAAATAGGAATCGGATGTTGTTGTTCGTCTGCCTAGTTACGTTCTTCTGCTTAGTATGTATATAGTAAATTATAATGCTGGCTTCGCGGATAGTAATAGACCGTAGGTTCTGTATGTTGCGCTAAGTAGCGCTTAGGAATTCGGGTTCTCGAACCGGTTGTCCACTAGCTGTAAGCAAGAGTAAGGCGAAGTAGTTAAGAAACTCCTATACCGACGCCTTAAAGGTTGCGATAGCTAGGTCCTTCTATACATGCTGTTAGGAATCAACCTAGAGGGGGCGCAGGGTAGGGCACTAGGTAGTAATGTCAAGAAGGTGTTGACGAGGCTTCTGGAGGATCTCTGCGTTCCGTTCTTCTGTTAGGAAGGAGTAGTACATAGTGGTATTATTAAGCTAGTCGTACAGTTGGGTAGCATAGACCTGTAGATATAGTCGATTAAAGAGGAGGTCTCGCTAAAGGATCTCGATACAGCTACGGTAGCAGCTCTCGATTAGAGTAACAATGTCGGTTATATAGATAGTAACGTCCTAGAAGATAATAGTACTGTAGGAACCGTCCTAGCTAGCCTGGTTAGAGGAGACCAGGCCCCGGCTGACCCGAAAGAGGTACCCTCTCTAGCGGACGAGTTCGCGGAAAGCAGTTTTACGGGCAACGACACTCTGTATAGTGTGTTGGATAGCCCTAAGGACGCCGTCGTTATTACTGTTGCCGGTAGTTCCTTCGAGAGCCTCGTCAAATACGAGGATTTGCCCGATCCAGATAAGGGCAGAGTTGTATGTATTTAGGTTGCCTGGCTCGATCTAGCTTTTCGTAGAGGGGACAATAGCGAGGAGTGCGACGAAGCTAATTAGAGGGGATTAGAATGGCCAGGTATCGATAGGCTAGTAGAAGAGAGAGCGAATAAACTGCCTAACGAGGGGATATATGTCCTCTATAGAATGGCCTTGTAAAACGATAGTAGTAAGGCTGTCCTAGTTATAGCGCTGTTGCGCTAACAATACAACGCTTTGTAGTCGGAACAGTAACTTAGCCCCTAGTGCGTAGAGGGCTTAGAACCTAGCCTCGTCTAGTTAAAGCAACTGTCCGAGGTAGGCTAGTGCGCGTTTAAGGACATAGACATACTTAGGGATAGTCGCAGCATCTTTGTACCGGCGAAAGCAGAATAAGTAGTAGTCTTTAATGTGAAACTGGGCGAGGGCGACCTTTCGTGCATTATTTAGGGTAGGGGCAGGACCGCTTTCGGTGCACCGGTCTACTACGTCGTCGATAGCTGCTTCTGCCAAAGCAATAATGTCAAAGAGCGCGGGTTCGTAGGCTCTGTATAGAAGGGTAGTAATGTCGGCGATGTTCCGCTTTGATAGCCCGATAAGGTAGTCGTCGATTCCAAGGTAGAGCAGCTATAGCTTTAAGGCCGATCGATAGACATATATGTCGTTAGTAACTACATCGGCGTAACCGGCGAGTGCGCGCTGGACTTAGTCGAACTTAGCGAGCTGTGTATTAAGGAAGGAGTCACCTTAGCTAGGATAGAGCACTTGTGTCTCCTATGCAGGTGCCCGAGCGACCTCGAACAGCTGGTTCTAGCCGTGTGTTTTAGCCTAGAAGAACCTTTAGGTACAGACTCTGTCGACCTACATCCGATTAGGTGTTTGCCTTTTCTGTATCCGTTTGTTGCCGCCGCGCTGTTGCTCGTTCTTCTATCTATATTTAGTCCTGCAATGTGCTTGCATCCGTTGTATAGATTAAAAGAGTTGGTTGCATAGCCTGCCTGCACTGTTAGTATGTATATATCGGAAACCGTCGTAGTGGATTGGGAAACCCTAGACGCGGCTGTCGGTAGGGCTAGGCTATCTGACTTCTTGTAGTGACTGTGCGATGTCGATAAATTGGCGGAACTCGCCTACGAGCGCCTGTCGTTCTTTAGCAGACAGCGCTCGGTAATAGGCAGCTAGGTGCCCCTTAACTTCGGTTGGGACAATAGCGTATTAGCATAGCTAGCAGAGGATAATGCAGTATTCGGAAAGGTATGTAAAGACTCTGTCGAAGGTTGCTAGTATAGTGTCCCCTAATAGAGTACAGGACATGTTGTAGCAGCCTAGGTTGTCGTCGGTGCTAGTGCTTAACATAGATTGAAAGTGGATGTATGTGTTTAGTTGCAAAGTAGGCTTCCAATTGGAACCTTGTTGACTAGCTGTTGTAGTAAGTCTTCCAAATAGATATGTAGGTTGTAGGTGTGCTTGAGAGTCCAGCTAAGTGCGCCCCTAAGTTGGTTAGTAGGATGTAGGAGGCCGGGCTATAGACTACTAAAGCCCTGGACGTATTAGTAGATAGTATGCTCTGTTGCAAAGTAGAGTTCTATTTGGAGCTTTACGCAGAGGTCGGCGACGGATGTTCTAAATAGAAGGTTGGTTAGCACATAGGGATAATGGAATTCGATCCTCGATAATCCAATTAGAAGTGTAGGTTGCAGATATAGATAGGTAAGATCGTTGATCGAGGTTCCAATTGGAAGTGTAGGTTGTAGATGTAGATAGGTAAGATCGTCGATCGAGGTTCCAATTAGAAGTGTAGGTTGCAGGTGTAGATAGGTAAGATCGTCGGTCGAGGTTCTAAGTGGAATTACGGCCTGTAAGGGATGTGTTTTTTTTCGAGAGGCTGGGCGGTGTGCGGCCGGCAGATTGAGATTGGAATGGCTGTCTTCTGGGACTAGGGAGCTGTTATTATAGTGCGGATAGCCGAAAGCCTTACTTAGATAGCGACGGTGCGGCTGTTCTTATAGTCCTAATGCTACTGTTCTGATTGCATACAAATGTTTCCATTTAGAAGTGCACATTGCCAGAATAGTTGCTATAAGTTGTAGTCTGTCGTGTAATTGGTGTTGTATAATAAAATTAGACGGTCGTCGTCCAATGCTAGATAGCCTTCCGTACTTAGCTAGCCGTTATCTATGCCTAGCTGGCCGTTATCTATGCCTAGCTAGCCGTTATCTATGCCTAGCTGGCCGTTATCTATGCCTAGCTGGCCGTTATCTATGCCTAGCTGGCCGTTATCTATGCCTAGCTGGCCGTTATCTATGCCTAGCTAGCCGTTATCTATGCCTAGCTAGCCGTTATCTATAGTCGCTAGCCATTATCTATACCTAGCTGGCCATTATCTATACCTAGCTAGCCATTATCTATCCCTAGCTGGCCGTTATCTATCCCTAGCTGGCCGCTATCTATCCCTAGCTGGCCGTTATCTATCCCTAGCTAGCTGTTATCTATGCCTAGCTGGCTATTATCCATCCCTAGCTGGCCGTTATCTATCCCTAGCTAGCTGTTATCTATCCCTAGCTGGCCGCTATCTATACCTAGCTAGCCGTTATCTATCCCTAGCTGGCCGTTATCTATGCCTAGCTGGCCGTTATCTATAGTCGCCGGCCGTTATCTATGCGCACCTGGCCGTTATCTATGCCTAGCTAGCTGTTATCTATACCTACCTAGCCGTTATCTATGCCTAGCTAGCTGTTATCTATAGTCGCTGGCCGTTATCTATACCTACCTAGCCGTTATCCATACCTACCTGGCCGTTATCCATAGTCGCCGGCCGTTATCTATACCTACCTGGCCGTTATCTATAGTCGCTGGCCGTTATCTATACCTACCTAGCTGTTATCCATAGTCGCTGGCCGTTATCTATACCTACCTGGCCGTTATCTATAGTCGCTGGCCGTTATCTATACCTACCTGGCTGTTATCTATACCTACCTGGCCGTTATCTATAGTCGCTGGCCGTTATCTATACCTACCTGGCCGTTATCTATAGCTAGCTTCTATTTAGAAGTGCACATTGCCGAAATAGTTGCTATAAGTTGTAGTCCTCGTTATTTATATGTAGGCAGCGGGCATCCAGTATTTATACATAGCAAAATGTTTCTAATCTAAATGTACCTGTCTGCGTCGGTGTCTGTCTATAGCGATGCCTGCCTGCGACTGTGTCTGTCTGTAGCTGCGTGCCTGCCTACGACTATATCTGTCTGCAACTGTATCTGCGACCGTATCTGCAGCAACTATGTCTGTCTGCTACTATGTCTGCCTACTACTGTGTCTGCCTGCTACCGTGTCTGCCTGCTACTGTGTCTGCCTGCTACTGTGTCTGTCTGCTACTGTGTCTGTCTACTACTGTGTCTGTCTGCTACTATGTCTGTCTGCTACTATGTCTGTCTGCTACCGTGTCTGTCTGCTACCGTATCTGTCTGCTACTGTGTCTGTCTGCTACTGTGTCTGCAGCGATCGTGTCTGCAGCGACTATGCCTGTCTATAACCGTGTCTGCGGCGAACGTGCCTGTCTGTAGCTGTGTCTGCAGCGACTGTGCCTGTCTGCTGCGACCGTATCTGTAGCGACTGTGCCTGTCTGCTGCGACTATGTCTGTAGCGACTGTGCCTGTCTGCTGCGACTGTGTCTACAGCGATTGTGCCTGTCTGCGACCGTATCTGCAGCAACCGTGTCTGTCTACGACTAAGTCTGTCTGTAGCTGCCTGCCTATAGCTGCCTGCCTATAGCTGTCTACGACTGTGTTAGTCTGCAGCAGTGTCGTCTGCAGCAGTATCTGTCTGTAGCAGTGTCTGTCTGTAGCAGTGTCTGTCTATAGCAGTGTCTGTCTGCAGCAGTGTCTGTCTGTAGCAGTGTCTGTCTATAGGGCCTATGTCTGTCTATAGCGACTGTGTCTGTTTGCGTATATTAGTCTGCAGTAGTATCGGTCTGCAGCAGTATCTGTCTGCAACTGTATCGGTCTGCAGCAGTGTCTGTCTGCGACTGTATCTGTCTGCAGCGACTGTGTCTGTCGTCTGTCTATAGCAGTGTCTGTCTATAGCGGTGTCTATCTGCAGCGACTGTGTCTGTCTATAGCGACTGTGTCTGTTTGCGTATCTTAGTCTGCAGCAGTGTTAGTCTGCAGCAGTGTCGGTCTGCAGCATTGTCGGTCTGCAGCAGTGTCTGTCTGCAGCGGTGTCTGTCTGCAGCGACCGTGTCTGTCTGCAGCTGCCTACCTGTAGCTGTCTGCGACTGTATTGTCTCCGACTGTGTCTGTCTACAGCGACTGACACTCTATAACAGTGTCTGTCTGCGACTGTGTCTGTCTATAGCTTAATTGCTGTAGCAGTAGCCAGTATATAGGGTGTTTATAGGGTAAGAAGCTAACAACGGAGGCCTAACATCGAAGGCTTTCTAGGCGGGTCGGAATTGCCTGCGTGCAGTAGTAATTGGTTGGGACTACCATCGAAGGGCTTGGATGTTAGAGAATACGTATAGGTTATTTTGTCTATCCTTAACCTTATCTTCTGCCTTAACTTCTATGCTAAACCCGAACTTATCCTACCTTTAACTCTGCTAATACTCTATTCTTAACTTTATCTAAATCTTATCTATTTTCATTCCTGATTCTAACTTATATCTAATCTTATCTTAATATTATCTAATCTTCTTTCAATCTAATCTAAACTTGTCTTAATATTATCTTAATCTTAATTTAATCTTGCCTAAACTGTATCTTAATCTTGTCCTAACCTTAATCCTGATCTTAAATTAAATCTCAACCTACCTAATTACACCCTTAACGTTCTTTTGTCTATCCTTAACCTTATCTTCTTCCTTAACTTCTATACTAAACCCTAACTTATCCTGCCTTTAACTCTGCCAACCCTCTATTCTTAACTTTATCTAAATCTTACCTATTTTTATTCCTAACCTTAACTTAAATTACTCCTTATATCCTATACCTAGTCCTAACCTATTTTTAGCCTATCTAATCTATCCTTTACGCTATTTTGCCAATCTTTAAACTTATGTTCTGTCCTAACTTCTATATTATCCCTATACTTGTCTTGCCTTTAAATCTTGCTACTCCCCGATGTTTATCTATAATCTTATCTTGTCTATCTTTATATCTTTCCGATAAACTTATTTTTAACTTTATCTTCTCTTTAGCCGAATTAACAAGCTCTATGTAATTCCGTCCTTTCTCTACTGTTGTCTATATCCTTATCTAATATCTATCCTATAACCCTATCTTATCTGTTCCTTGCTATATCTCCTAACTAATATCTTCCCTGTAATACTGTTTTACTACTTAACTTTTGTTCCTAATATATAATCTATAATCTTATCTCCTATATACTGTAATGTCTTAACTTATATATATATTATCCTACTCTGTCTTTTCTTATCTAACTATTAACACTATTAACACTATAACGCTATAGCACTGTTTATCCCCTGCCCTGTCTTCTAAAACTAATCTATATAACCTCGAACCCTATATAACTACAATCTATCCCCGACCTGTTGCTAATTATTAATATCTAATCTTAATCCTTGTCTATAATATACTCGATTCGCTTAACTTACCTGGTCTTATCTAACACTACCTTTTCTTATCCTACTATTATCTCTATTGAATCTATAACGCTATCTTAAACCCTGCCCTATCTTTCTAAACTGATCTAACTGACCTCTAACCTTATACAATACAACTCTATCCCTAATCTGTTGCCTGCTCTCGGTTGTGCCCTATCTCCTAAACTTACATTATTAGTTATCCTATCCTACTAACACTCTGGTATATAACATTCCCTTTTAACTGTTAATACAAGCGCTAAACTTTAACATAATATTGTTTATGCTATAAGCCTACTCTGTCTCTAACTTATTATTGTCCCTATTCCTATATAAATAATTGTCTTGTACTATTAATAATCTATAACAATTATTCTATACTGTTTAAATGCATGTCTTAACTAACGAACCTAGCTAGCTCTTAACTTTATAACTCTAAATTATATTGGCCTTTTTCTAACTATTCTGGTCTTCCACTTATAATATATAGCTCCTACACTACCTTCCTAATCTCCTATAATATGCTGTAGCCCTGGCTAAACCCAAACACTACCTAAGCTTTTGCCCTCTTAAATCCTATAATCTAAATCTGACTCTACTATTAAATTGTAGCCTTATTCTCCTATTATATTATTAGTAGAAGCACTGTATACTTAATATAAATGTTTCTTTATCTCGCTAGCTTGCTTAATAAACCCGAATTGTACTAAACTCTAACCATTTAATAAACCCTAACTCTACTAATTCCTAACTCCTATTATATATTTGTTGCTAGCCTTATCTAGTTACTCCTTTGTCCTTATGTCACTCTGTAATTCTAGCCCTAAACCCTGTTAAAATCCAATTGTTGCCCCTTGTTTCGCCCTTACCTAATTAATATTTTATAGCTAAACCCTAACTTCTAACCCTTATTTTTAATCTGTTAACCCTATGTGTTTCTTTTTATTGATTTCTATTGTATAACACTGCTAGCTAACTCTCTATATCCTGTCCCGAATCGTATTCTATTAAAAATGCCTGGTTTGCTTTATGCTTTCCTATCTATTGGTTATACCCTAATCCTCTGTATATAAACTTATATTGCTAATCTTGCTCTGTTCTTCCCTATATGTTTCCCTATGTATTATTTTTACTATGTTATATATACAAGCTCCTTATATAAAATACTGTCTTACAAGCTCTATTATTAAATGCTGTATATCGCTGGCTATAGCTCTTGCCCTTTGTTACGTACAATTACTAGCCCGACGTTGTATGTTGTACCCTGCCTAACACTTGTTATATACATCTCTTTTTAACTATTGCTATATTCTCTCCCTGTCTTCTCCTAATCCAGACCCCTTCTTTAACTCTATATTCTTATATTCTAACCCTTTCTATTCCCCTATCCTGTATTGTATATATAACACCCAAGTATATATTTATACCTAACGTCAGCCCTACTTGTTTAAATATATTGATATTTCCTTTTATTGCTGCCTATAAAACCTACGCCGGAGTTAATATTTATATTTTAAATGTACTCTATTGGTTTCTGTATATTTCTAAGCCTTTAACTCACCCTCTTAACTCTATATACAACTTTTATATCTAAAAACTGACTCTATAAATCCCTTGCTTATTAATAATATAACTAACAACCCTAACCCGACCCTCTTATAGTCTATTATCCTAGCTAAACCCTACCTTGTCTATTGGTATATAAATCTTCCTCTAATCTTATTCTAAATGCATCTCTATAACCCTATTAATGTATTAAACCTGCGCTAAAAATTCCTATACATTGCAATAGCTAGCCTACCACCCTACTAAACCTTACCCTAAATATGTCTTATAATATAAAGCTTACTGCTGTAATCGCCCTGTGTTGCACCTAACATTGCAACCCTATCCTTCTAGCTAACGTCTCCTACCCTACTACTATGTATCGGAACTATGCCTTTGAATCTAATATAGTTCTCGATATAGCTCCTAACCGAGTTATAACTGCATTCTTAAATCTCAATTGTATATCTTACCCCTGTTTTATAAAACTCTATATATTTACAAACCTGTACGTAGCCTGTCTGGAACCCTAACCCTTACTATATATATTACTCTCTGCTATTAAATAATATTCTATAACAAGTAGGACATATCCCTTCTATTAGTTAGAATCCTAAACCTTGATCCTATAAAAACCCTTAGGGCTCGAACTGTTGTTCTAAGATAATCCTATACTCTCTACTAAACTTTACATTCTAACGTAGTTCTCCTAATGTATTCTATTCTATTACTATATATATATATATATATATATATATATATATATATTGCCTGTTCTATTTGTAAGTATATATAGGAAAACTGTGCCCTAATCTTAAAACCTACTTGATCTGTTATTATGTGTTTTATTCTATACCCCTAAGCCTTTTTATAACCCAACCTAATAATCTGATTCTTGAATCTTATAGTACTAAACCCGGTACATTCCTATATATTTTGCTGGCTCTGTCTTCTATATATATTCCCCTAAAGTAATCCGCCCTACAACCCTATATTCTTATAACGTAACTATATATATATATATGATCCAACTATCCCCCTCCTCCCCCTCCTCCTCCTCCTCCTCGTGTAAGTGTATGCGGCGCGTGCGGTTTTAGGTGTAGGTATGTCCTTTTTTTTTCTTGTCTTTAATAGATGTACTATATATACTGCGACAGCTAGCGAATGCCGTCGCTATAGCCCTAGCGTATAACGACGGAGCATATAAAGATCTTAAGGGGCCGGATGCCGTCGAGGGGGACCTTGCCCTTGCCGGTAGAGTAGTAGAGGACGAGTTGGTAGCGGAGGTAGTCCTCGCTAACGGCGCTAGGGTAGTCGATCTTATTGCCGAGGACGAGGAAGGGGATTTTAGCGAGGTCTTCTAATGCGAGCAGGGCGTCCTGCTCGGCCTTAGCCTCGCTGAAGCGCTCCAGGTCCTCGGCGTCGACTAGGAACACGATGCCCGACACCTTAGGGAAGTAGTCCTTCTATAGCCGCCGCGCCTGCTGGTGCCCGCCTAGGTCGAAGGGGACACAGGGGTCTGCTGCTAGCCTATATTAACGAGCGCCGTGCACTGGGGTCTGCCGGCAGTAGGGTCCGCTAGTAGCATAGTCCTAAGGCGTCGAGCGCGCGGAGGGAGCGCGAGGGCAGTGCTATACCTAGGGGCAGCGGATACCGGCGGCGTAGGGCCCGCGTTGTCAAGCATTGCGGCCCTTATAGGCCCTAATGCAACATAGTCTTTAAATTGGAACTTCTTACTAACCCTTCCAATTGGAAGCCTACTTAGCACGTATGCTAGACTAGGGTTCGAGCGCGCGGAGGGAGCGCGAGGGCGGTGCTATACCTAGGGGCAGCGGATACCGGCGGCGTAGGGCCCGCGTTGTTAAGCATTGCGGCCCTTATAGGCCCTAATGCAACATAGTCTTTAAATTGGAACTTCTTACCAACTCTTCCAATTGGAAGCCTACTTGGCACGTGTGCCGGACCAGGTGTCTAATTACCTATGCTATAGTTAACTGGCTGCTGTAACTGACTCTGTGTTACCTATAGCCGGTGTGCAATACTACTAAGTGCCTACCCCGTCTAACGCTATCTGCCTAACGGCTTACTAAAGCCCAACTGCGCTGCGCATTTATTAAGGTATAGACGGTTCGCCGGCCGGAAGTCGTCCCGTAAACCTGCTAGCTAGGGCCAGAACTCCTGCTGTTGCTTAAGTAAGAGAGCCCTAAGTATACTAGCTACTGCCCGGTTAGCTGCCGCGCGCGTAGGCAAGGGACCTTTGGTAAGTAGGTAAGTCGGCGCGAGCCGCCGGAGGAGCGCGACGACCTCCTGGACATTCTTGAATCTACCGACAAGTGTCGAGAGTCGATAGTAGTCTAAAGTACAGCCGGCAGTAGTCGATGCGGACGGCTAGCCGGTTAGGGCACTGGGCCTAGCCGTAACTGTAGCCGAGCGCGGAGAGCTGTTAACGCTAGATAGGCGCGGTAGCGGCGAGACCTTGGCCGAGTAGGGGAGGACGCTGGCCGCTGTTGGCAGGCAGGACGACGACGTAGCGTTAGGTAACAGCAGCCTGGCGGCAGGAACTACTAACCCTGTCTAGGACGGCAGTAGGGACTGGGCTAGTCCTGTCGTTATAGTTTCTGGGAGCTGTAGCGCGGCACCGTCACTCTCCTTATTATCCGAAGCGTCCTCTATGCCCTCGTCTGCCGCTGCGTCCTAGGTGCCCTCGTCTTCCGTGTCCTCGTCTAACTTGTGCTCGCTACTGGACACACCTAAAGAGATAGTAATAGCACTGCGCAGGCAGGGAGGACTCGGGCGCAGCGGCGGAGGCGTACCCGGGCGCGGCAGCGGAGGCGTACCCGGGCGCTCGCTGTTGTCGCAAGTAGCCTCGATTTCCTGGACGGCTTTAATAAACACTAGGTCGACGTTAAGGGTATAGTCCGCGACGTAGTGCAGGTAGTCTATAACCGCGTTAGTAGCTGGGCAACCTACATCTAACATGCCGCGATGCAACCTAGGCTTCTAATTAGAACTAAGCTGCTAAGAAATATTAGGAGGAAGTGCAGACCGGCCTTCTAAATAGAAAATTAAGGCGAAAGTTCTAATTGGAAGACCAGTCTGCAACAGTAGACAGAAGAAAAACTTCTAATTAGAAGCCTATATTGCATCAGTAGGGGGGTCGTTTAAACTTACCGACTAGTCTATAGAAAACCCTCTTATCTAGCTCCCTAGTGTTAAATACCGCCTCGGCGGCGGCTGTTAGCATTCGGACTATATGCTTAAAGTCCAGCTTCGCATCTTCGTCAGTGCAGAGTATATACTGCTGCCTAAGAGGGGCGACAGGGCAGGCCACTTTCTGCAGCGCGTGCTGCTTGCGTAGGCCGAGCTGCGAGGCGGTAGCATAGGGGTTGGCGGCGGCGTAGGGGTCAGCGGCGTCGTCTAGCGAGTGTCGCAGCTAGTACTGCAGTTAGCAGGCGATAGCGCTGCCCTACGCGTAACGCTGCACAATCTCTTCGGCTTCTAGATTCTTTATAGTAGGCTGCTTTACATCCTTCCATACTAAGCCTAGTCGTAAGGTGCAGATGCCGAACACCTTCTGCATTATAGCGTCGGCGATGCAGCGGCGGAGGCGCCCCTCTATGTCTCTCCGCTCCTCGACAGAACTGGTAACCTCTGCGGCAGTCTGGGGGTCTAGGCTGTGCATATACCAGTGCATAATGTGCTTAGGGACGGTACACGTAGCGTTAAGCTAGTTAAAGTATCGCTGCTAGTAGTCGTACTGCAGATATTAATCGATCGTCTCGTCCAGCGTTAGCACGTATACCTTAACCGTATGCTTTTGGCCAATCCGATATAAGCGGCCAATTATCTGGCTGAGGAGGGTAAACCCGACGTAATCTATAACAATCTAGACATGTCTGCCGTACTGGAGGTTGGACGATTCGGCGCCGGTCTGAGAAGACATTAACATAGCTATGCAGTCGGGTGACTTATTAAAGTCGTCCTCCGACTCGCTCCGGTCTTGTTGCTTTAGACCTGTTCGGATAACGCGGTAACCTATGCTGCAGACACTTAAGATAATCTCAGCTATTATTATGCTAACGGGCTCGTTGCACTAAACGATCACTTTCTCTCGGCGGCATACGCAGTGCTTAAGCAGAAGCTTAACCAGCATCTTCTGTTTTAGGGACACGTCGATTATGTACTTGGCAATAGTGTAGCGGCTGTCTAGGGCCGCCTAGTGCAAGTGTGCCTTTATATACTAGTAAAAGAACCGGAACTAGGTGTTATACCCGTGCTGCCTGTAACATGTTAGCCTTGTCTGTAGAGTAACCTTCCAATTAGAGCTTTAAGAGGAAAAGTTCCAATTAGAAACCTATATAGCACTTACAGTCGGTAGATGCTAGTCGCGCTCGAGTCGATGTTGCGGGCTAGGATAGATGCAGTTAGCGGGTTGGCGGCGGCGAGGATAAGCTAGCGGCGGAGGGCGGTACCGTAGGCGCAGGTGCCCCCGTTGTCGTCGTCAGCGTAGGTAATTATCTGCGGGTTTTCGTGTTAGGCGACGAACTGCTCGAACGTACAGCAGTAGTAGCTGTTACTAAGGCCGCTGTAACGGATCTTAAGGTGGCAAACCTGCTACGGTGGAATCTTATCGCCGAGGATTATCGCAGTGTTGCAGACCTTAAGCGCCGAACCCTTAACGCAGCGGAGGACCGTAAGCGACACTGCTAATAGGACTACCCTGCTATACCGGAAATCGAGGTCGGCAGGGATGCTAGGCTACAGGGTAGCAAGGAACGCGTCTGGCGACACGGCGGCGAGGAATAGGTCGTGCATATAGAGCTAGGCGTACTGGGCGCAGGTGCTAGCGATGTCCTAGGGGATCTAGGCGAGACGGCGGCCGTACAGGCCGCAGAATTCCTTATAGAGAGTGGCCTACCTACTGGTGTCCATTCTTAAACTACCTTCTAAGCCGGTGCCTACATATAAAGCCCGAATGCGACACTAGAAATAGTGCAGGAGGCCCGCTATGTCGGCTACGCAGCTGCAGAATAGTGTGGCCGTTGCTATTACTAGGCGCGTGTCCTTGCCTAACAGCCAGTACAGCGCGTCCGACTGCAGCGCTATCTTGTTCTTGTAATAATAACCCTCGTCTGCAATAAGGATCCTGGGGGAGGCAGCTCTCTAACCCTCTAAAAGCTACGTGTTGTCGGACCTGTTAGTCGCGAAGTCTATTTCTTCGTCCTGTTCGCCTAGCTCCTCTTCGTCCTAGGTAGCAGCAGCGGGTTCGGCATTATTATCTTTATCTTAACCGTCTGGCACCTAGGAGCTATAGCTAGCGCGGGAGTACTAGTGTCGGGCTTAGTACTGTAGCCCAGCTTTTAGGTTCTTTTGCACGAAGGCGTCCTTAGTCGTAATAACAAAGGTGCTGGCAGTCTCTAGGTCGTCGTAGTCTAGCCTGTCGCAGAACTCGATTAAGCCCTTATTCGTCTTAGGAATCGAAGTGTAATGCTAGGCGTACTTTGCGCTAACGTTGACATATATATATAGCCTAATGCGGCGCTAGGGGTCCTGGAAGTACGTGCAAATGTCGTCGACCTAGGCGTTAACGGCGGTGTTAGGGCCAAGCTGGTACACAGGGGTATACTGTAGATAAGCCCTATGCTCGTCTATATATCTCTAGCGGATATCGGCTCGGATGCAGCGGTGCTGCCGGGCGTTAGCGGAAGGGGCGGATAGCTCTGCGTCGCTATCGTCGTAGAGACTGCTCGGACTCTTAGGTGCTACGCGGAGTAGCTCGTCTAGGCTGCCTATAGGAGGTGTTAGCTCTAACCTAGCCTAAAGGGAAAGATTGCAAAGTGGACTTCCAAATAGAAGACCTAACGACCAAAGGAAAGATTGCAAAGTGGACTTCCAAATAGAAGACCTAACGACTAAAGGAAAGATTGCAAAGTAGACTTCCAATTGGAAGATTACCGAACCCTATAGTCGGCGTGTTCCAATTGGAAGACTACCGACCCCTATAGTTAGCATGTTCTAATTGGAAGTCTATAAGGGAAATATTGCAAAGTGGACTTCCAATTAGAAGACTACCGACCCCTATAGCCGGCATGTTCCAATTGGAAGTCCACTTTGCATAAGAGTTAGTTACTTATAGTCCTATATCTCTTTCGCCTCTGTAATCTTGTCTTTCTAGGCTAGGAGGGCGTATAGGATAACGACAGTCTTGCCGAGTCCTACGTCGTCGCCTAGGATGCAGCCCTTAAGCAGGCTCTGCCACATTTCTACAATCTAGGCGATTGCCTAGGGCTGCTACGGCTTCAGTCCCAGACCCTTAAATTTGATGCTAAAGAAGTGCCCTAAAATAGGGTCCCTCTTAGCGAGACCCTCTTCTACCTCGAGCTTAAGCATAGCGCAGGCTTCCTTAAAGATTGGCGGCTTAGCGGTCTTGTCGTTTATCTGCTAGTTAAGCTGGTTAAATATGCAGTTGGCGGCCTAGGCGGCACTGTACGAGGGATCTGCGGAATCTAGGACGCTGTCGCTGCTCTCTAGTACGTCGGCCGTGTTTGTAGTCGTAAAGCGTTGTGCGCGGACATTACTGTCCTCGATAAGATGCATGTTCCTTAGGCTAACTGTGCTGGACGAATCGAACACGACGTGCATATCTTTTGTAAGCGCGTCTATAAACGTACGGCGGTAGTGTAAGTCCCTATCCGCGAGGCCGGAAGCGATGGGTTGGACCTTGCCCCCGAACACACCGTTCTCGCGATCTAACTCTGCGAAGATCTTCCTATTGTCGGCCGGATCGACGATAGTCTCGTTGTATTCCCGGATCTACTCGTCTAGGTCCTCTGTCTCTTCCTTGCCTAGGAGCGTATACAGCAGTCGGTCCTGCTGTTCTTGTTGCTCGATCGTGTTCCGGACAGCAGCGTTAGGGAGCGCGTATACTATAGGCTAGTACGAGATCGACTTCTGGTTAAGCTTAGTAGCCTAGGTAGCCGCGCCCTTGTTCCTTGTAGCGCAGCGCAGGAAGTAGTTAACAATACTTATAAGTCGATAGAGCACCTCCCTACTAACAGGCCAGTCCTAGAGGGAAGCGAAGGTATGTACGTTGTCCAGCGTAGGCGTTTCGGTCAAGACGCACTTCTAGACGTAGTGTGCTCCGGCTTGCTCTTAGATGCGCTATACCGCTCGGAGGACGTAGATAGTAATTATTATATTGCCGTAATAGGCGGCGGGCACCGGGGACTCTGTACTGCGGATCATCTCGGCGGTAAAAGTGTTAGGCGCTTTGTCTTAGATGTAGGCTACGATAGCCTTTAGGTTAAGCGTCGTCCAGCTTCGGTCTTTAGGCTTGTTGGACGCGGTGCCTGCCTCTGTCCGGGTCCCAAACCCGTCCTACACTCGTTAGCATTCGCCTATAAAGCCTTGAAGTAACAGGTTCAGCTGCAACATGCCCTTCTAATTGGAAGGTTGGTAAGGGGAATATGTTGGATAGCAATGCAACCTGCACTTCCAATTGGAACTCTGGTGCATATAGGGGATAGCAATGCAACCTGCGCTTCCAATTGGAACTTAGTGCATATAGGGGATAGCAGTGCAACCTGCGCTTCCAATTGGAACTCTGGCGCATATAGAAATAGCAGTCTAACCTACGCTTCTAATTGGAACTCTGGTGCAGGCCTTAAAAGTTCCAATTGGAAGCTTAAGTTGCAAATTTCTTACGTAGAAGTAGATTGTAGGAGCGTAGGGGGCTTGACATACCTCGTAGAACTGGCGGGCGCATGTTTCGGCAACGGGCCGGATAGCCTCGACAAACTCTAGGAACTTATCGTATAGGTGGAAGCCCTAGTAGCCCAACATCTTGCCGTTGTTGTCCAGGAATCCCGTGTTGTATTTACACACGTAGATGCCGTAGCGCGGGTCGAGTGGGATAAGCTTCCTGGTAGTGCGGAGTTAGGCGAGGTAGGCCTGGATTTGAGCTGTATGCTCCGTCTTCGCCTTTTGGCGACGCTGCTCGGGGTCCATCGTTAGGTGTTGCTAGGTAGCTGGTGTGTCGTTGCCTGTAGCCTTTCGACGGCTACGCTTGGCCTTAGGGGTCTTGGGGTCTTAGTCGGTAGTAGGCTTTGTACGCTTCTCGGCCGGTAAGGGGGATGGGGGCGATCCGGGCGCAGCTCGCTTGCCCTTGCCCTTTATCGAGTTTGGGGTAAAGGTTGTTCTAGCTATACTGCTTAGTAGGTGGACGGTTGCAGTACGTCGGTAGAAAAAATCGCTTAGGACGGTCTGCGAATTTGAGGCGCAGAATGGGCAGTAACGAAAAGTGCAGACTGGCGTTCCAGTTGGAACTTGTCTCTTGTTCTTCTGGTGGTGGCTGCTGGGGGTAGTGGTAGCTGCTGGTAGTAGTGGCTGCTGGTAGTGGTGGCTGCTAGTGGTGGTAGCTGCTAGTGGTAGTAGCTGGTAGTAGTGGTAGTAGTAGTAGTAGTGCTGGTGGTAGTGGCTGCTGGTGGTGGTGGTGGTAGTAGTGCTGGTGGTAGTAGCTGCTGGTGGTGGTGGTGGCTGCTGGTGGTGGTAGCTGCTGGTAGTGGTGGTAGTAGTGGTAGTTCCAAAATGCGAGTGTAGTGGAAAAGGAAAGTTAAAGAAGAGGCGAAGGTTGATATTAGTAGGTCTGTATAGGGCGCTTAGACTAGCTCGACCGTTGAGCCCTGCATGTAAGGTTGGGCCTAGCGCGGTTTGCTTCTTGCTATTATAAAAGGTAATGGGCTTATTCGTGCCGCTTTCGCTCTTTATTGTCTCGAAACGGCAGGATGCTTTGTATGCAGGTGAGCTGCTTGCTTACAGAGGACGCCGCAGAACCTTCCGGACCCACTGACAGCGTCAGTTAGGTGAACTTGTTGATAGTCAGGCCGCGTGTTTGGTCGGCGTGTGGCCTGCACGTAGACGCTGCGCATAACCTGCATGTGAGAAATGACTAGCGTCGTCTTATATATAGCAAAGTGAAGTGAGGTAGAGCGTGCGGTAGCCTTGGGCTTTACCTTGTTGTGTGTAACGGCGTACTAATAACGTATTTTCTTTGTTAGCGCGGACGGATTCGGCCTTTTCCGGTTTAACCCTAAGTCTCTTAGTCGGCCTTAGTTGCTAAGTGGGTTTCCAAATGGACAGGCGGTAAGTCTGTTTTCGGATGAACTTCTAATTTGAAGCACGGTGTGCAACTTGCTATAGCACTCGAGTGTCGTGCCTAGTGGTTAGTCTCGGCGGCTGTAAGCTCTTCTCGGTGGCAGGTTGGCGCTAGGTAGCAGGTTGGCGCTGGGTAGCAGGTGGCGCTAGGTAGCTGTGTCGGCCTTCCAATTCGGGTGTGCTCGTCGTTGGAGGGTCAACATACTGCTAGACGGTGGTTGGGTCCTCTGTCGCCGGACACAGCATATAACAGTAGGCTACGGTTAGCCGGCTATTCGACCTGTTAGTCTTAATTGCAAAGTGTCCTTCCAATTAGAAGATTGACCTAGGGAATGCACGGTAGTCTTCCATTTAGAGTCGCGGTTAGCACCTGTGCCTAATATTTCGGTTACACCCTCTACCCGGCATAGGCGGTCGGCCTAGCTGTTCAGGCTAGCGGCTTCGGCTGCAGAGTGCGCTTCCAATTAGAAGATATAGAAGTCGGTCTTCTAATTGGAAGTGCAGTTAGCAGAAGCGTCTTCTAGTTGGAAGTGCAGTTCGTAGATGTGTCTTCCAATTGGAAGTGCAGTTAGTATGTGTGCCTGGAACATACATAAGTTGCCGGTGGCTGCCGGTTCTGCTAGCTAAAGCGGGTCAACTAGTAGAGGGGTCGACGTCGGCTATAGGATCCTGTGCGCATACTGGACTGTCTGTATGCTGGTGTAGTTGTCTTCCAATTGGAAAGCCACTTTGCATTGTGTCCTTCTATTTCTGGCTTGTTATATCGAACCCGCTTTAGAGTGCCCGAGCCTAACCCTTTACTACGATCAACTCCGAACCCAACATACATGTAGTGTAGATAGTAGCCTAGGCCTACTTGTCATTTTGGAAGTGCAGTTAGCATATGTGCCTAGAACATACATAGGTTGCCGATAGCTGCCGGAGGGGTCGACGTCGGCTGTAGGATCCTGTGCGCATACTGGACTGTCTGTATGCTAGTGTAGTTGTCTTCTAATTGGAATGCCACTTTGCATTGTATGTTTCTGTTCCAATTAGAAAGCCACTTTGCATTGTATGTTTGTCTTCCAATTAGAAAGCTACTTTGCATTGTGTCCTTCTATTTCTGGCTTGTTATATACAAACCCGCTTCAGAGTGCCCGAGCCTGACCCTTTACTACGATCGACTCTAAACCTAACATACATATAGTGTAGATAGTAGCCCAGGCCTACTTGTTATTTAGGAACTCGAGGACAGCCGCGCATACATGTATGCCGTTAATGGCCTGTTGGCGGCAGAACCTGGTACCGCTTGTCGCCCAGTCGAGATACTTTTCGATGTCTGGTAGCTTTTCTTAGAACTGTTCCTCGAGCTAAGCGCGACCGACTGTGTTACTCTCGTAGGCTCCGACGATCAACGGCCAGAAGATATCTCGAAACCGGCACCCTTGTGCTTTCGTCTCTTGTTGCCAACTCTTGCACATGGCCTAAGGGAAAAAGCAGTAGTAGCAGGCATAGTATCGAGGGACAGGCTGTTGGTTCTTCCGCTTCTAAGTGGCCTTCTTGTGTCTAATTACGCTGGCGAAGTATCGACACTTGTCGAATAAGTAACCGCTATCTTCGGGATGTACGGTAACACAGTACGGACAGCGGTGTAACGCGGTAAGGTTGCGCTCTAAGTTGATGCGGTACACTTCATCTTAGCGGGTTTAGTTGTAGTATTGCCTAGCAGCGACGGACTGTTTGGCGGAAGCGTTGGACACCTGTCGCTCGACAGCAGATACTGGGCGGTCGAGGGTATATATATAGTAGTTGGCAGTCGGCTGGGCGCGGTTGGCGGTCGGTAGTATGCGGTTGGCGGTTGGCGGTCGGTAGTCGGTATCGGGCATAGGGTAGTCAGTGGTATAGAGGTCGGCGGCGGGCGTAGGATGGTCGGCGGCGGGCATAGGATAGTCGGCGGCGGGCATAGGATGGTCGGGCATAGGATGGTCGGCGGCGTACGTAGGTTGATAGGGCATAGGGTGTTCGGCGGTAGACATTAGGTAGTCGGCGACGGGTGTTGTGTAGTCGACCAGTTGTTGACTGGCGGTAACCGCTACCTGGTTGTCTGTAGCATAGTTGGGGAACGATTCCCTATAGTAGCTCGTGCAAAACTCGCACGGCTCTTGTCCTCTCGGACCACTTGTATACGAGACTTGTAGGTCGAGACCGTCGAGATAGGTAGACAGGGTAAGGCAACTACATTCCCTGTAGCCGAGATATCGTCGCATCGCCGATGTTTCCCTCCGCAACTACTAGGGAGCCTCGGCCCTCTTATCTCGATGCTTAAAGGCGTATTCGGTGCGGTCTAGCGAGTGCCAGTTAGAGGTATCGGGATCGAAGAGGACGGTGGAGTACGCCCAGCGTCCGTCCCGACTACATCTGCCTAAGCCCTAGGCGAATTCGAGTAAGGAATACGGGGGTTCGACGTAGATAACACAGTGGATGCCAGGGCTGTTAAACCCCTCTCCGAGCGCTAGCGTAGCGACGAGGTATAGATTAGCCGTACATGCAAGCCAGGTGTTTAGGATCGCAGCCTTCTCGTTGGGCCTGCCGCTCTGGGATGTAAGGAATAGGCACCCTATGTCCTGGGCAAGCCTTTCTGCTGTAAGGCGAGTCCGTGCAAAAATAAGGATACGGTCGGTAGACTCCTCTGTCGTCGTATACGTGCGGCGGTGCCAGCGGATCCGGGCGACAGCCTACGCTATAAATGTAGTAGATCGAGGCCAACCTTCGATTCGATAGACAATGTTGGTTCAGTTGGTGCTGCAGCGGATAACCCGGGGCAGGCTTAACCGGTTGTTGCGCTCAAATTCGGCCTGCATAGTAGGGGGGAGGGTCGCGGTTAGATAGAGGATTTGTGTAGTAAACTTGGTTAGCTCGGCAAAGTTATAGAAGCAGGGGCGGTATAGCACAGCGGTAACGGTAAAGTGGCATTCGTCAATAACGATCTGGTCGAGTTGACGCTGGACGGCGAGGTATACAAGGTACCCTAGGAATTCCCGGGAGCAGGCCGCCTCGGCGCTAACGATAACGAGTGGGGCGCTAGTAGTGGTTCCTGGTGCCTATACAGTGTGCTCGATGGATCGCTCGACGAGTCGCGCCTGCATGTTGATCCGGAGGGCGACCAGTAGGAGGACCAGTACAGTAGTGTAGGCCCTAGGCATCGTATACGGGACCATAAACAGGAGGCTCTTGCCGGCGCCAGTAGGGAGGATAACGACGAGCCGGCACTCGAGAGATGCTACAGCTGCTATAGCCTCTGCCTGCCCCTCGCTCTTCCATTGCATGTCTAGTTAGTAGTACATATCGCGGGCCCAGGACAGAAGGTCCGGGAGGCCGTAGACGCGCTGTACGGAGCGATGGTTAAACTTAAGACGCTGGACGAGCAATAGGGCCGGCTAGGCACACGCCTTCCTAACCCGGGGTAAGAGGCGAGGGACGTCGAGAAAATTCTGCTATAGTCAGGACGCGTCCCGGCCTCCCTCGACGGCGGCGTCCCAGAGGTTAGCGGCCGCTCCGAACGGCGAGTTGGCATACCGTCGGTTGGCAGTTTGGACGGTGTAATTGCGCTGTTCGGCTATAATAGCGGCTATGTCGGATCCTCCAGCAACGTCGGGATTGTCCTTATTAAGGTTAGTGTCGAACAGGTCGGCGTACCTGTCAAAGTAGCGCTTAACGATAGCGACGGTTAGGTAGCGCCAAACCCTTATACTGAACCGGTCCAAACCAGCAAGGACCGTAGCGGACCGAAGATTGTTGCTTACCCTTTGCTGTTCCTATACTTTGTTGTAGGATGTCTATAGGAACGGACAGAACTCGACGGTAGGGTGTGTCTAGCTAAACAAGAGTTCCCGGAATGGCTAGACGAGGGTAAGGAAGTCGAGAAGGACTTGTTTAAGGGGGCTAAATAGGAATCGGATGTTGTTGTTTGTCTGCCCAGTTACGTTCTTCTGCTTAGTGTGTGTATAGTGAATTATAATGCTGGCTTCGCAGATAGTAATGGACCGTAGGTTCTGTGTATTGCGCTAAGTAGCGCTCAGGAATTCGGGTTCTCGAACCGGTTGTCTACTGGCTGTAAGCAAGAGTAAGGCAAAGTGGTTAAGAAACTCCTGTACCGACGCCTTAAAGGTTGCGATGGCTGGGTCCTTCTATACGTGCTGTTAGGAATCAACCTAGAGGGGGCGCAGGGTAGGGCACTGGGTAGTAACGTTAAGAAGGTGTCGACGAGGCTTCTAGAGGATCTCTGCGTTCCGTTCTTCTGTTAGGAAGGAGTAGTGCATAGTGGTATTATTAAGCCGGTCGTACAGTTAGGTAGCATAGACCTGTAGATACAGTCGATTAAAGAGGAGGTCTCGCTAAAGGATCTTAATGCAGCTACGGTAGCAGCTCTCGATCAGAGTAACAATGTCGGTTATGCGGATAGTGACGTCCTAGAAGATAATAGTACTATAGGAACCGTCCTAGCTAGCCTAGTTGGAGGAGACCAGGCCCCGGCTAACCCGAAAGAGGTACCCTCTCTAGCGGACGAGTTCGCGAAAAGCAGTTTCACGGGCAACGACACTCTGCATAGTGTGTTAGATAGCCCTAAGGACGCCGTCGTTATCACTGTTGCCGGTAGTTCCCTTAAGAGCCTCGTTAAATACGAGGATTTGCCTGATCTAGATAAGGGCAGAGTTGTGCGTGTTCAGGTTGCCCGGCTCGATCCAGCTTTTCGTAGAGGGGACAATAGCGAGGAGGGCGACAAAGCTAATAAGAGGGGATTGGAATAGCCGGGTGTCGATAGGCTAGTAGAAGAGGGAGCGAATAAACCGCCTAACGAGGGGATATATGTCCTCTGTAGAATGGCCTTGTAAAACGATAGTAGTAAGGCTGTCCCAGTTATAGCGCTGTTACGCTAACAATACGACGCTTTCTAGTCGGAACGGTGACTTAGCCCCTGGTGCGTAGAGGGCTTGGAACCCAGCCTCGTCCAGCTAAAGCAACTGTCCGAGGTAGGCCAGTGCGCGTTTAAGGACATAGACATACTTGGAGATAGTCGCGGCATCTTTGTACCGGCGAAAGCGGAATAAGTAGTGGTCTTTAATGTGAAACTGGGCGAGGGCGACCTTTCGTGCATTATTTAGGGTAGGGGCGGGACCGCTCTCGGTGCACCGGTTTACTGCGTCGTCGATGGCTGCTTCTGCCAAAGCAATAATGTCGAAGAGCGCGGGTTCGTAGGCTCTGTATAGAAGGGTAGTAATGTCGGCGATGTTCCGCTTAGACAGCCCGATAAGGTAGTCGTCGATTCCAAGGTGGAGCAGCCATAGCTTTAAGGCCGATCGATGGACGTATGTGTCGTTAGTAACGACATCGGCGTAAGCGGCGAGTGCGCGCTGGACTTGGTCGAACTTGGCGACCTGTGTATCAAGGAAGGAGTCGCCTTAGCTAGGATAGAGCACTTGTGTCTCCTGTACAGGTGCCCGGGCGACCTCGAACAGCCGGTTCCAGCCGTATGTTTTGGCCCGGAAGAACCTTTAGGTGCAGACTCCGTCGACCTATATCCGATTAGGTGTTTGCCTTTTCTGTATCCGTTTGTTGCCGCCGCGCTGTTGCTCGTTCTTCCATCTATGTTTAGTCCTGCAGTGTGCTTGCATCCGTTGTATAGATTAGAAGAGTTGGTTGCATAGCCTGCCTGCACCGTCGGTATATGTACATCGGAAACCGTCGTAGTGGATTAGGAAACCCTAGACGCGGCTGTCGGTAGGGCTGGGCTATCTGACTTCTTGTAGTGACTGTGCGATGTCGATAAATTGGCGGAACTCGCCTACGAGCGCCTGTCGTTCTTCGGCAGACAGCGCTCGGTAATGGGCAGCTAGATGCCCCTTAACTTCGGTTAGGACAATGGCGTATTGGCATAGCTGGCAGAGGATAATGCGGTATTCGGAAAGGTATATAAAGACTCTGTCGAAGGTTGCTGGTATAGTGTCCCCTAATAGAGTACAAGACATGTTGTAGCAGCCTAGGTTGTCGTCGGTGCTGGTGCTTAACATAGATTGAAAGTAGGTGTATGTGTTTAGTTGCAGAGTGGGCTTCCAATTGGAACCTTGTTAACTGGCTGTTGTAGTAAGTCCCTACGTGTTGACTGGCTGTAGACTGTCTACCCTTCCGAATAGATGTGTAGGTTGCAGGTGTGCTTAAGAGTCTAGTTAAGTGCGCCCCCGAGTCGGTTGGTATAATGTAGGAGGCCGGGCTATAGACTACTGAAACCCTATGCGTATAGGTAGTGGATGGTATGCTCTGTTGCAAAGTGGAGTTCTATTTAGAGCTTTGCGCAGAGGTCGACGACGGATGTTCCAAATGGAAGGTTGGTTGGCATATAGGGATAATAGAATTCGATCCTCGATGTTCCAATTAGAAGTGTAGGTTGCAGATGTAGATAGGTAAGATCGTCGATCGAGGTTCCAATTGGAAGTGTAGGTTGCAGGTATGGATAGGTAAGATCGTCGATCGAGGTTCCAATTGGAAGTGTAGGTTGCAGGTGTGGATAGGTAAGATCGTCGATCGAGGTTCCAAGTGGAATTACAGCCTGCAAGGGATGTGTGTTTTTCTTCGAGAGGCTGGGCGGTGTGCGGCCGGCAGATTAAGATTGGAATAGCTGTCTTCCGGGACTGGGGAGCTGTCATCGTAGCGCGGATAGCCGAAAGCCTTACTTAGATAGCGACGGTGCGGCCGTTCTTATGGTCCCAATGCTACCGTTCTGATTGCATACAAATGTTTCTATTTGGAAGTGTACATTGCCAGAATGGTTGCTATAAGTTGTGGTTCGTTATGTAATTGGTGTAGTATAATAGAATCAGACGGTCGTCGTCCAATGCTAGGTAGCCTTCCGTGCTTAGCTGGCCGTTATCCATGCCTAGCTGGCCGTTATCTATGGTCGCTGGCTATTATCCATACCTAGCTGGCCATTATCTATACCTAGCTAGCCATTATCTATACCCAGCTAGCTATTATCTATACCTAGCTGGCCGTTATCTATGCCTAGCTAGCCGTTATCTATGCCCAGCTGGCCGTTATCTATGCCTAGCTGGCCGTTATCTATGCCTAGCTGGCCGTTATCTATGCCTAGCTAGCCGTTATCTATAGCCGTTATCTATACCTAGCTGGCCGTTATCTATACCCAGCTAGCCGTTATCTATGCCTAGCTAGCCGTTATCTATAGTCGTTACCCATACTCGGCTGGCCGTTACCCGTACTTAGCGGGCCGTTATCTATGCCCAGCTGGCCGTTATCTATGCCCAGCTGGCCGTTATCTATGCCTAGCTGGCCGTTATCTATAGTCGTTACCCGTACTCGGCTGGCCGTTACCTGTACTTAGCGGGCTGTCATCTATGCCTAGCTGGCCGTTATCTATGCCTAGCTGGCCGTTATCTATGCCAAGCTGGCCGTTATCTATAGTCGTTACCCGTACTCGGCTGGCCGTTACCTGTACTTAGCGGGCTGTTATCCATGCCTAGCTGGCCGTTATCTATGCCTAGCTAGCCGTTATCTATAGCCGTTATCTATACCCAGCTAGCCGTTATCCATACCTAGTTGACCGTTATCTATGCCTAGCTGGCCGTTATCTATAGTCGTTATCGGTACTTAGCGGGCCGTTATCTATGCCCAGCTGGCCGTTATCTATGCCTAGCTAGCCGTCATCTATAGTCGTTACCCGTACTCGGCTGGCCGTTACCCGTACTTAGCGGGCCGTTATCCATGCCCAGCTGGCCGTTATCTATGCCTAGCTGGCCGTTATCTATGCCCAGCTGGCCGTTATCTATGCCTAGCTAGCCGTTATCCATAGCCGTCATCTATACCCAGCTAGCCGTTATCTATACCTAGTTGACCGTTATCTATGCCTAGCTGGCCGTTATCTATAGTCGTCATCTGTACTTAGCGGGCCGTCATCTATAGTCGTTACCCGTACTCGGCTGGCCGTTACCCGTACTCAGCGGGCCGTTATCCATGCCCAGCTGGCCGTTATCCATGCCTAGCTGGCCGTTATCTATGCCTAGCTAGCCGTTATCTATAGCCGTTATCTATACCCAGCTAGCCGTTATCTATACCTAGTTGACCGTTATCTATGCCTAGCTAGCCGTTATCTATAGTCGTTATCCGTACTTAGCGGGCCGTCATCTATGCCTAGCTGGCCGTTATCTATGCCTAGCTAGCCGTTATCTATACGTACCTGGCCGTTATCTATAGCCAGCTTCCATTTGGAAGTGCACATTGCCTAAATGGTTGCTATAATTTGTGGTCCTCGTCGTTTACATGTAGGCAGCGGGCATCCAGTACTTATATATAGCAAAATGTTTCTAATCTAACTGTACCTGTCTACGTCGGTGTCTGTCTATAGCGATGCCTGCCTACGACTGTGTCTGTCTGTAGCTGCGTGCCTGCCTACGACTATATCTGTCTGCAACCGTGTCTGCGACGTGTCTGCAGCGACCGTGTCTGTCTGCTACCGTGTCTGCCTACCACTATGTCTGCCTGCTACCGTGTCTGCCTGCTACCGTGTCTGCCTACTACCGTGTCTGCCTGCTACCGTGTCTGTCTGCTACCGTGTCTGCGGCGATTGTGTCTGCAGCGACTGTGCCTGTCTACGACCGTGTCTGCGGCAATCGTGTCTGCGGCGACCGTGTCTGCGGCGAACGTGCCTGTCTGCGGCCGTGTCTGCAGCGACCGTACCTGTCTGCTGCGACTGTGTCTGCAGCAATCGTGTCTGCGGCGACTGTGTCTGCAGCGACCGTATCTGTAGCGACCGTATCTGTCTGCTGCGACCGTATCTGCGGCGACTGTGCCTGTCTGCTGCGACTGTGTCTGCGGCGACCGTGTCTGTCTGCAGTAGTGTCTGTCTGCGGAAGTGTCTGTCTGCGGCAGTGTCTGTCTGTAGGGCCTATGTCTGTCTATAGCGACTGTGTCTGTTTGCGTATATCGGTCTGCAGCAGTGTCGGTCTGCAGCGGTGTCTGTCTGCGACCGTGTCTGTCTGCAGCGACTGTGTCTGTCGTCTGTCTCCGGCAGTGTCTGTCTGCAGCAGTGTCTGTCTGTAGCGACTGTGTCTGTTTGCGTATGTCAGTCTGCGGCAGTGTCGGTCTGCAGCAGTGTCGGTCTGCAGCGGTGTCGGTCTACAGCAGTGTCGGTCTGCGACCGTGTCGGTCTGCAGCGGTGTCTGTCTGCGACCGTGTCTGTCTGCAGCGACTGTGTCTGTCGTCTGTCTGCAGCGGTGTCTTTCTGCAGCGACTGTGTCTGTCTATAGCGACTGTATCTGGTTGCGTATGTTAGTGTGCAGCAGTGTCGGTCTGCAGCGGTGTCGGTCTGCAGCGGTGTCTGTCTGCAGCGGTGTCTGTCTGCAGCGACCGTGTCTGTCTGCAGCTGCCTACCTGTAGCTATCTGCGACTGTATTGTCTCCGACTATGTCTGTCTGCAGCGACTGACACTCTACGACGGTGTCTGTCTGCGACTGTGTCTGTCTACAGCTTAATTGCTGTAGCAGTAGGCAGTATACAGGGTGTTTGTAGGGTAAGAAGCCAACAACGGAGGCCTAACATCGAAGGCTTTCTAGGCGGGTCGGAATTGCCTGCGTGCAGTGGTGATTGGTTGGGACCACCATCGAAGGGCTTGGATGTTGGAGAATACGTTTAGGAAAGTTGAAGAAGAGGCGAAGGTTAATATTAGTAGGTCTGTATAGGGCGCTTAGACCAGCTCGACCTTTAAGCCCTGTATGTAAGGTTGGGCCTAGCGCGGTTTGCTTCTTACTATTGTAAAAGGTAATAGGCTTATTAGTGCCGCTTTCGCTCTTTATTGTCTCGAAGCGGCAGGTTGCTTTGTATGCAGGTAAGGTGCTTGCTTACAGAGGACGCTACGGAACCTTCCGGACCTACTGACAGCGTCAGTAAGGTGAACTTGTCGATAGTCAGGCCGCGTGTTTGGTTAGCGTGTAGCCTGCACGTAGACGCTATGTATAACCTGCATATAAGAAATAACTAGCGTCGCCTTATATATAGCAAAGTAAAGTAAGGTAGAGCGTGCGGTAGCCTTGGGCTTTACCTTGTTGTGTAGAACGGCGTAACAATGACGTATTTTCTTTGTTAGCGCGGACGGATTCGGCCTTTTCCGGTTCGAGCCTAAGTCTCTTAGTCAGCCTTGGTTGCTAAGTAGGTTTCCAAATAGACAGGCAGTAAGGCTGTTTTCGGATAAACTTCCAATTTAAAGTACGGTATGCAACTTGCTATAGCACTCGAGTGTCGTGCCTAGTGGTCAGTCTCGGCGGCTGTAAGCTCTTCTCGGTAGCAGGTTGGCGCTAGGTAGCAGGCTGGCGCTGGGTAGCAGGTGGCGCTAGGTAGCAGGTAGCGCTAGGTAGCTATGTCGGCCTTCTAATTGGAAATGGAGTTTGCAACTATGCCTAATGTTATGCGTCCTGCAATAGGCCGGGTGCTTGGGTATTAGTGTATGCTGTTAGGTAGTTAGCCTGTCGGAAGAGTGCCTGCATACTCGACGGGTGTGCTCGTCGTTAGAGGGTCGACATACTGCTAGACGGTGGTTAGGTCCTCCGTCGCCGGATGCAGCATATAACAGTAGGCTACAGTAGGCCGGCTGTTCGACCTGTTAGTCTCGATTGCAAAGTGTCCTTCTAATTGGAAGATTAACCTAGGGAATGCATAGTAGTCTTCTATTTAGAGTCGCAGTTAGCACCTATACTTAATATTTCGGTTATACTCTCTACCCGGTATATGCAGTCGGCCTGGCTGTTTAGGCTAGCGGCTTCGGCTATAGAGTGCGCTTCCAATTGGAAGATATAGAAGTCGGTCTTCCAATTGGAAGTGCAGTTAGCAGAAGTATCTTCTAGTTGGAAGTGCGGTTTATAGATGTGTCTTCTAATTGGAAGTGCAGTTAGCAGAAGTGTCTTCTAGTTGGAAGTGCAGTTCGTAGATATGTCTTCTAATTAGAAGTGCAGTTAGCAGAAGTGTCTTCCAGTTAGAAGTACAGTTCGTAGATGTGTCTTCTAATTGGAAGTGCAGTTAGCAGAAGTGTCTTCTAGTTAGAAGTGCAGTTCTTAGATATATCTTCTAATTAGAAGTGCAGTTAGCATATGTGCCTAGAATATATATAAGTTGCCGGTAGCTGCCGGTTCTGCTAGCTGCAGCGGGTTAACCGGTAGAGGGGTCGACGTCGGCTATAGGTTCCTGTGCGCATACTGGACTGTCTGTATGCTAGTGTAGTTGTCTTCTAATTGGAATGCCACTTTGCATTGTATGTTTGTATTCCAATACTGTCTATATACTAGTGTAGTTGTCTTCCAATTGGAATGCCACTTTGCATTGTATGTTTGTATTCCAATTGGAATGCCACTTTGCATTGTATGTTTGTCTTCTAATTGGAAAGCTACTTTGCATTGTGTCCTTCTATTTCTAGCTTATTATATACAAACCCGCTTTAGAGTGCCCGAGCCTTACCCTTTACTACGATCGACTCCGAACCCAACATATATATAGTATAGATAGTAGCCTAGGCCTACTTGTTATTTAGGAACTCGAGGACAGCCGCGTATACATGTATGCCGTTAATGGCCTGTTAGCGGCAGAACCTAGTACCGCTTGTCGCCTAGTCGAGATACTTTTCGATGTTTGGTAGCTTTTCTTAGAACTGTTCCTCGAGCTAAGCGCGACCGACTGTGTTACTCTCGTAGGCTCCGACGATCAACGGCCAGGAGATATCTCGAAATCGGCACCCTTGTGCTTTCGTCTCTTGTTGCTAACTCTTGTATATAGCCTAAGGGAAAAAGCAGTAGTAGCAGGTATAGTATCGAGGGACAGGCTGTTGGTTCTTCCGCTTCTAAGTAGCCTTCTTATGTCTAATTACGCTAGCGAAGTATCGACACTTGTCGAATAAGTAACCGCTATCTTCGGGGTATGCGGTAACATAGTACAGACAGCGGTATAACGCAGTAAGTTTGCGCTCTAAGTTTATACAGTACACTTTATCTTAGCGGGTTTGGTTGTAGTATTGCCTAGCAGCAACGGACTGTTTAGCAGAAGCGTTGGACACCTATTGCTCGACAGCAGATACTGGGCGGTCGAGGGTATGTACATAGTAGTTAGCGGTCGGCTGGGCGCAGTTGGCGGTCAGTAGTATGCAGTTAGCGGTTGGCGGTCGGTAGTCGGTATCAGGCATAGGGTAGTTGGTAGTATAGAGGTCGGCGGCGGGCGTAGGATAGTCGGCGGCAGGCATAGGATGGTCGGCGGCAGGCATAGGATAGTCGGGCATAGGATGGCCGGCGGCGTGCGTAGGTTGATAGGGCATAGGGTGTTCAGCGGTAGACATTGGGTAGTTAGCGACGGGTATTGTATAGTCGGCCAGTTGTTAACTGGCGGTAACCGCTACCTAGTTGTCTATAGCATAGTTGGGGAACGATTCCCTATAGTAGCTTATGCAAAACTCGCACAGCTCTTGTCCTCTCGGACTACTTGTATACGAGACTTGTAGGTCGAGACCGTCGAGATAGGTAGACAGGGTAAGGCGACTATATTCCCTATAGCCGAGATATCGTCGCATCGCCGATGTTTCCCTCTGCAACTACTAGGGAGCCTCGGCCCTCTTATCTCTATGCTTAAAGGCGTATTCGGTGCGGTCTGGCGAGTGCCAGTTAGAGGTATTGGGGTCGAAGAGGACGGTAGAGTACGCCTAGCGTCCGTCCCGACTACATCTGCCTAAGCCCTAGGCAAATTCGAGTAAGGAATACAGGGGTTCGATGTAGATAACATAGCAGACGCTAGGGCTGTCAAACCCCTCTCCGAGTGCTGGTGTAGCGACGAGGTATAGGTTAGCTGTATATGCGAGCTAGGTGTTTAGGATCGCAGCCTTCTCGTTAGGCCTGCTGCTCTAGGATATAAGGAATGGGCACCCTATGTCCTAGGCAAGCCTTTCTGCTATAAGGCGAGTCTGTGCAAAGATAAGGATACGGTCGGTAGACTCCTCTGTCGTCGTATACGTACGGCGGTGCTAGTGGATCCGGGCGACAGCCTACGCTATAAATGTAGTAGATCGAGGCCAACCTTCGATTCGATAGACAATGTTAGTTCAGTTAGTGCTGCAGCGGATAACCCAGGGCAGACTTAACCGGTTGTTGCGCTTAAATTCGGCCTGTATAGTAGGGGGGAGGGTCGCGGTTAGATAGAGGATTTGTATAGTAAACTTAGTTAGCTTAGCAAAGTTATAGAAGCAGGGGCAGTATAGCACAGCGGTAACGGTAAAGTGGCATTCGTTAGTAACGATCCGGTCGAGTCGACGCTGGACGGCGAGGCGTGCAAGGTACCCTAGGAATTCCTAGGAGCAGGCCGCCTTAGTGCTAACGATAACGAGTAGGGCGCTAGTAGTGGTTCCTGGTGCCTATACAATATGCTCGATAGATCGCTCGACGAGTCGCGCCTATATGTTAATCCGGAGGGCGACAAGTAGGAGGACCAGTACAGTAATGTAGGCCCTAGGCATCGTATATAGGACTATAAACAGTAGGCTCTTGCCGGCGCCAGTAGGGAGGATAACGACGAGCCAGTACTCGAGAGATGCTACAGCTGCTATAGCCTCTGCCTGCCCCTCGCTCTTCTATTGCATATCTGGTTAGTAGTATATATCGCAGGCCTAGAACAGAAGGTCCGGGAGGCCGTAGACACGCTGTACAGAGCGATAGTTAAACTTAAGACGCTAGACGAGCGATAGGGCCAGCTAGGCATACGCCTTCCTAACCTAGGGCAAGAGGCGAGGGACGTCGAGAAAATTCTGCTATAGTCGGGACGCGTCCCGGCTTCCCTCGACGGCAGCATCCTAGAGGTTAGTAGCCGCTCTAAACAGCGAGTTAGCGTACCGTCGGTTAGCAGTTTGGACAGTGTAATTGCGCTGTTTAGCTATAATAGCGGCTATATCGGATCCTCTAGCAACGTTAGGATTGTCCTTATTAAGGTTAGTGTCGAATAGGTCGGCGTACCTGTTAAAGTAGCGCTTAACGATAGCGACGGTTAGGTAGCGCTAAACCCTTATACCAAATCGGTCCAAACTAGCGAGGACTGTAGCGGACTAAAGATTGTTACTTACCCTTTGCTATTCCTATACTTTGTTGTAGGATGTCTATAGGAACGGACAGAACTCGACGGTAGGATGTATCTAGCTAAATAAGAGTTCCCGGAATAGCTAGACGAGGGTAAGGAAGTCGAGAAGGACTTGTTTAAGGGGGCTAAATAGGAATCGGATGTTGTTGTTCGTCTGCCCAGTTACGTTCTTCTGCTTAGTATGTATATAGTAAATTATAATGCTGGCTTCGCAGATAGTAATAGACTGTAGGTTCTGTATGTTGCGCTAAGTAGCGCTTAGGAATTCGGGTTCTCGAACCGGTTGTCTACTGGCTGTAAGCAAGAGTAAGGCGAAGTAGTTAAGAAACTCCTGTACTGACGCCTTAAAGGTTGCAATAGCTAGGTCCTTCTATACGTGCTATTAGGAATCAACCTAGAGGGGGCGCAGGGTAGGGCACTGGGTAGTAATGTTAAGAAGGTGTCGACGAGGCTTCTAGAGGATCTCTACGTTCCGTTCTTCTGTTAGGAAGGAGTAGTGTATAGTGATATTATTAAGCCGGTCGTACAGTTAGGTAGCATAGACCTATAGATACGGTCGATCAAAGAGGAGGTCTCGCTAAAGGATCTCGATGCAGCTACAGTAGCAGCTCTCGATCAGAGTAACAATGTCGGTTATACGGATAGTAACGTCCTAGAAGATAATAGTACTGTAGGAACCGTCCTAGCTAGCCTAGTTGGAGGAGACCAGGCCCCGGCTAACCTAAAAGAGGTACCCTCTCTAGCGGACAAGTTCGCGAAAAGCAGTTTTACGGGCAACGACACTCTGCATAGTGTGTTGGATAGCCCTAAGGACGCCGTCGTTATTACTGTTGCCAGTAGTTCCTTCGAGAGCCTCGTTAAATACGAGGATTTGCCCGATCCAGATAAGGGCAGAGTTGTGCGTGTTTAGGTTGCCTGGCTCGATCTAGCTTTTCGTAGAGGGGACAATAGCAAGGAGGGCGACAAAGCTAATTAGAGGGGATTAGAATAGCCGGGTGTCGATAGGCTAGTAGAAGAGGGAGCGAATAAACCGCCTAACGAGGGGATATGTGTCCTCTATAGAATAGCCTTGTAAAACGATAGTAGTAAGGCTGTCCTAGTTATAGCGCTGTTGCGCTAACAATACGACGCTTTGTAGTCAGAACGGTAACTTAGCCCCTAGTGCGTAGAGGGCTTAGAACCCAGCCTCGTCTAGTTAAAGCAACTGTCCGAGGTAGGCCAGTGCGCGTTTAAGGATATAGACATACTTGGGGATAGTCGCAGCATCTTTGTACCGGCGAAAGCGGAATAAGTAGTGGTCTTTAATGTAAAACTAGGCGAGGGCGACCTTTCGTGCATTATTTAGGGTAGGGGCAGGACCGCTCTCAGTGCACCGGTTCACTGCGTCGTCGATAGCTGCTTCTGCTAAAGCAATAATGTCGAAGAGCGCAGGTTCGTAGACTCTATATAGAAGGGTGGTAATGTTAGCAATGTTCCGCTTTAACAGCCCGATAAGGTAGTCGTCGATTCCAAGGTAGAGCAGCTATAGCTTTAAGGCCGATCGATGGACGTATATGTCGTTAGTAACTACATCGGCGTAACCGGCGAGTGCGCGCTAGACTTAGTCGAACTTAGCGAGCTGTATATTAAGGAAGGAGTTACCTTAGCTAGGATAGAGCACTTGTGTCTCCTATGCAGGTGCCCGAGCGACCTCGAACAGCCGGTTCCAGCTGTGTGTTTTGGCCTAGAAGAACCTTTAGGTACAGACTCCGTCGACCTATATCCGATTAGGTGTTTGCCTTTTCTGTATCTATTTGTTGCCGCCGCACTGTTGCTTGTTCTTCTATCTATGTTTAGTCCTGCAGTGTGCTTGTATCCGTTGTATAGATTAAAAGAGTTGGTTGTATAGCCTGCCTGCACTGTCGGTATATGTACATCGGAAACCGTCGTAGTAGATTAGGAAACCCTGGACGCGGCTGTTAAAAGGGCTAGGCTATCTGACTTCTTGTAGTAACTATGCGATGTCGATAAATTAGCGGAACTCGCCTACGAGCGCCTGTCGTTCTTCAGCAGACAGCGCTCGGTAATAGGCAGCTAGATGCCCCTTAACTTCGGTTAGGACAATAGCGTATTAGCATAGCTAGCAGAGGATAATGCGGTATTCGGAAAGGTATGTAAAGACTCTGTCGAAGGTTGCTAGTATAGTGTCCCCTAATAGAGTATAAGACATGTTGTAGCAGCCTAGGTTGTCGTCGGTGCTAGTGCTTAACATAGATTAAAAGTAGGTGTATGTGTTTAGTTGCAGAGTAGGCTTCTAATTGGAACCTTGTTAACTGGCTGTTGTAGTAAGTCCTCCAAATAGATGTATAGGTTGCAGGTGTGCTTAAGAGTCTAGCTAAGTGCGCCCCTAAGTTGGTTAGTAGGATGTAGGAGGCCGGGCTATAGACTACCGAAACCCTGGACGTATTAGTAGATAGTATGCTCTGTTGCAAAGTGGAGTTCTATTTGGAGCTTTACGCAGAGGTCGGCGACGGATGTTCTAAATAGAAGGTTGGTTAGCATATAGGGATAATAGAATTCGATCCTCGATAATCCAATTAGAAGTGTAGGTTGCAGATATAGATAGGTAAGATCGTTAATCGAGGTTCCAATTGGAAGTGTAGGTTGCAGATATAGATAGGTAAGATCGTCGATCGAGGTTCTAATTGGAAGTGTAGGTTGTAGGTGTAGATAGGTAAGATCGTCGATCGAGGTTCCAAGTGGAATTACGGCCTGCAAGGGATGTGTTTTTTTTTCGAGAGGCTGGGCAGTGTACGGCCGGCAGATTGAGATTAGAATAGCTGTCTTCCGGGACTAGGGAGCTGTTATTGTAGCGCAGATAGCCGAAAGCATTACTTAGATAGCGACGGTGCGGCCGTTCTTATAGTCCCAATGCTACCGTTCTGATTGCATACAAATGTTTCTATTTAGAAGCGCACATTGCCAGAATAGTTGCTATAAGTTGTAGTCCGTCGTATAATTGGTGTTGTATAATAAAATCAGACGGTCGTCGTCCAATGCTGGGTAGCCTTCCGTGCTTAGCTGGCCGTTATCTATGCCTAGCTGGCCGTTATCTATGCCTAGCTGGCCGTTATCTATGCCTAGCTGGCCGTTATCTATGCCTAGCTAGCCGTTATCTATGCCTAGCTGGCCGTTATCTATAGTCGCTAGCTATTATCTATACCTAGCTAGCTATTATCTATACTTAGCTGGCCATTATCTATACCTAGCTGGCTATTATCTATACCTAGCTGGCCGTTATCTATCCCTAGCTAGCCGTTATCTATACCTAGCTAGCTGTTATCTATACCTAGCTGGCTGTTATCTATACCTAGCTAGCCGTTATCTATACCTAGCTAGCCGTTATCTATACCTAGCTGGCCGTTATCTATACCTAGCTAGCCGTTATCCATCCCTAGCTGGCCGTTATCTATGCCTAGCTGGCCGTTATCTATGGTCGCCGGCCGTTATCTATGCGTACCTGGCCGTTATCCATGCCTAGCTAGCTGTTATCCATACCTACCTGGCCGTTATCCATGCCTAGCTAGCTGTTATCTATGGTCGCTAGCCGTTATCTATACCTACCTGGCCGTTATCTATAGTCGCCGGGCCGTTATCTATACCTACCTGGCCGTTATCTATAGTCGCTAGCCGTTATCTATAGTCGCTGGCCGTTATCTATACCTACCTGGCCGTTATCTATACCCACCTAGCCGTTATCTATACCTACCTAGCCGTTATCTATACCTACCTGGCCGTTATCTATAGCTAGCTTCTATTTAGAAGTGCACATTGCCAAAATGGTTGCTATAAGTTGTAGTCCTCGTTATTTACATATAGGCAGCGGGCATCCAGTATCTATACATAGCAAAATGTTTCTAATCTAACTGTACCTGTCTGCGTCGGTGTCTGTCTATAGCGATGCCTGCCTGCGACTGTGTCTGTCTGTAGCTGCGTACCTGCCTACGACTATATCTGTCTATAACTGTATCTGCGACCGTGTCTGCAGCGACCGTGTCTGTCTGCTACTGTGTCTGCCTACCACTATGTCTGCCTGCTACCGTGTCTGCCTGCTACTGTGTCTGTAGCGATCGTATCTGCAGCGACTGTGCCTGTCTACGACTATGTCTGCAGCAATCGTGTCTGCAGCGACTATATCTGCAGCGAACGTGCCTGTCTGCAGCCGTGTCTGTAGCGACTATGCCTGTCTGCGACTATGTCTGCAGCGACTGTGCCTGTCTGCTGCGACTGTGTCTGTAGCGACCGTGCCTGTCTGCGACCGTGTCTGCGGCGACCGTGTCTGTCTGCGACTAAGTCTGTCTACAGCTGCCTGCCTATAGCTGCCTGCCTATAGCTGTCTGCAACTATGTTAGTCTGCAGCAGTGTCGTCTGCAGCAGTATCTGTCTGCGGCAGTGTCTGTCTGCAGTAGTGTCTGTCTGCAGCAGTGTCGTCTGCAGCAGTATCTGTCTGTAGCAGTGTCTGTCTGCGGCAGTGTCTGTCTGCAGCAGTGTCTGTCTGCGGCAGTGTCTGTCTGCGGCAGTGTCTGTCTGCGGCAGTGTCTAGCTGTAGGGCCTGTGTCTGTCTACAGCGACTGTGTCTGTTTGCGTATATCGGTCTGCAGCAGTGTCGGTCTGCAGCGGTGTCTGTCTGCGACCGTATTGGTCTGTAGCGGTGTCTGTCTGCGACTGTATCTGTCTACAGCGGTGTCTGTCTGTAGCGACTGTGTCTATCTATAGCGACTGTATCTGTTTGCGTATGTCAGTCTGCAGCAGTGTCGGTCTGCAGCAGTGTCGGTCTGTAGCAGTGTCTGTCTGCAGCGGTATCTGTCTGCAGCGACTGTGTCTATCTGCAGCTGCCTACCTGTAGCTGTCTGCGACTGTATTGTCTCCGACTGTGTCTGTCTGTAGAGACTAACACTCTACGACGGTGTCTGTCTGCGACTATGTCTGTCTACAGCTTAATTGCTGTAGCAGTAGGCAGTATACAGGGTGTTTGTAGGGTAAGAAGCTAACAACGGAGGCCCAACATCGAAGGCTTTCTGGGCAGGTCGGAATTGCCTGCATGCAGTGGTGATTGGTTGGGACTACTATTGAAGGGCTTGGATGTTGGAGAATATATTTAGGCTTTTCCCTAACTATTTTAATCTTTAACTTATAATATATAGCTCCTATACTATCTTCCTAATCTACTATAACCCTATCGCTAGCTATAGCTCTTGCCCCTTGTTTCGTACGATTAAAAGCCTAACGTTATATCTTGTACCCTGCTTAACACTTGTTATATACATCTCCTTTTAACTATTGCTATATTCTCTCCCTGTCTTCTCCTAATCCAGACACCTTCTTTAACTCTATATTCTTGGGTTCTAACCCTTTCTATTCCCCTATCCTGTATTATATATATATAATACATAAGTATATATTTATACCTAACGTTAGCCCTACTTATTTAAATATACTGTTATTTCCTTCTATTGCTGCCTTTAAAACCTACACTAAAGTTAGTATTTATGTTTTCAATGTACTCTATTGGTTTCTGTATATTTCTAAGCCTTTAACTTACCCTCTTAACCCTATATACAACTCTTATACCTAAAAACTGATTCTATAAATCCCTTGTTAATTAATGATATAATTAACATTCCTAACCCGACCCTCTTATAATCTATAATCCTAGCTAAACCCTACCTTGTCTATTTGACCCTAACCTTCCTATAATCTTATTGAAAATGCAACTCTATAACTCTATTAACATATTGAACCTGCGCTAAAAATTCCTACACATTGCTATAGCTAGACTACTACCCTACCAAACCTTACCCTAAATACGTCTTATAATATAATGCTTACTGCTGTAATCGCCCTGTGTTGCACCTAACATTGCAACCCTACCCTTCTAGCTAACGTCTCCTACCCTACTACTATGTATTGGAACTAAGTCTTTAAATCTGATATAGTTCTCGATATAGCTCCTAACCGAGTTATAACCGCATTCTTAAATCCCAATTATACATCTTACCCCGGTTTTATAAAAACCTATATATTTACAAACCTGTACGTAGCCTGTCTGGAACCCTGTCCTTACTATATATATTACTCTCTGCTATTTAATAATATTCTATAACAAGTAGGACATATCCGTTCTATTAGTTCTAATCCTAAATCTTAATCCTATAAAAACCCTTAGGGCTCGAACTGTTGTTCTAAGATAATCCTATACTATCTACTAAACTGTATATTCTAACGTAGTTCTCCTGATATACCCTATTCTATTACTATATATCTATATATATATATATATATATTGCCTGTTCTATTTGTAAGTATTTATAGGAAAACTGTGCCCTAATCCCTAACCCTACTTGATCTATTATTATGTGTTTTATTCTATACTCCTAAGCCCTTTTATAACCTACTCTAATAATCTGATTCCTGAATCTACATTCCTATATATTTTGCTAGCTCTGTCTTCTATATATATTCCGCTAAAGTAATCCGCCCTACAATCCTATATTCTTATAACGTAACCCTATATATATAATCTAACTATCCCCCTCCCCTCCCCCCTCCTGCTCCTCCCCTCCCTCCCTCCTCCTGCTCCTCCCCCCCCTTCCTCCTGCTCCGCCCCCCCCCCTTCCTCCTGCTCCTCCTCCTCCTCCTCCTCCTCCTCCTCGCTATAGCCCTAGCGTATAACGACAGGGTGTATAAAGATCTTAAGGGGCCGGGTGCCGTCGAGGGGGACCTTGCCCTTGCTAGTAGAGTGGTAGAGGCTGAGCTAGTAGCGGAGGTAGTCCTCGCTAACGGCGTTAGGGTAGTCGATCTTGTTGCTAAGGATAAGGAAGGGGGTTTTAGCGAGGTCTTCTATAGCGAGCAGGGCGTCTAGCTCAGCCTTAGCCTTGCCGAAGCGCTCTGGGTCCTTAGTGTCGACTAGGAATACGATGCCCGATACCTTAGGGAAGTAGTCCTTCTATAGCCGCTGCGCCTGCTAGTGCCTGCCTAGGTCGAAGGGGACATAGGGGTCTGCTGCTAGCCTATGTTAACGAGCGCTATGTACCGGGGTCCGCCGGCAGTAGGCTCTGCAAGTGCTATAGTCCTAAGGCGTCGAGCGCGTAGAGGGAGCGCGAGGGCGGTGCTATACCTAGGGGCAGCAGATACCGGCAGCGTAGGGCCTGCATTAGTAAGCATTGCGGCCCTTATAGGCCCTAATGCAACATAGTCTTTAAATTGGAACTTCTTACTAACTCTTCTAATTAGAAGCCTACTTTGCATATATGCTGGACTAGGGTTCAAGCGCGCGGAGGGAGCGCGAGGGCGGTGCTATACCTAGGGACCGCGGATACCGGCGGCGTAGGGCCTGCGTTAGTAAGCATTGCAGCCCTTATAGGCCCTAATGCAATATAGTCTTTAAATTAGAACTTCTTACTAACTCTTCTAATTAGAAGCCTACTTTGCACGTATACTGGACCAGGTGTCTAATTACCTATGCTATAGTTAACTAGCTGCTGTAACTAACTCTGTGTTACCTATAGCCAGTGTGCAATACTACTAAGTACCTACCCTGTCTAACGCTATCTGCCTTACGGCTTACTAAAGCCCAACTGCGCCGCGCATTTATTAAGGTATAGACGGTTCGCCGGCCGGAAGTCGTCCTGTAAACCTGCTAGCTAGGGCTAGAACTCCTGCTGTTGCTTAAGTAAGAGAGCCCTAAGTATGTTAGCTACCGCCTAGTTAGCTGCCGCGCGCGTAGGCGAGGGACCTTTGGCGAGTAGGTAAGTCGGCGCGAGCCGCCGGAGGAGCGCGACGACCTCCTGGACATTCCTGAATCTACCGACAAGTGTCGAGAGTCGATAGTAGTCCAAAGCACAGCCGCTAGTAGTCGATGCAGACGGCTAGCCAGTTAGGGCACTAGGACTAGCTGTAACTGTAGCCGAGCGCAGAGAGCTGTTAACGCTAGATAGACGCAGTAGCAGCGAGACCTTGGCTGAGTAGGGGAGGACGCTGGCCGCTGGTAGCAGCGAGACCTTGGCCGAGTAGGGGAGGACGCCGGCCGCTGTTGGCAGGCGGGACGACGACGTAGCGTTAGGTAACAGTAGCCCGGCGGCAGGAACTACTGACCCTATCTAGGACAGCGGTAGGGACCGGGCTAGTCCTATCGTTATAGTTTCTGGGAGCTGCAGCGCGGCACTGTTACTCTCCTTATTATCCGAAGCGTCCTCTATGCCCTCGTCTGCCGCTGCGTCCTGGGTGCCCCCGTCTCCTGTATCCTTATCTTCCGTATCCTCGTCTAACTCGTGCTCGCTACTGGACATACCTAAGGAGATAGTAATAGCACTGCGCAGACGGGGAGGGCTTAGGCGCAGCGGCGGAGGCGTACCCGGGCGCTTGCTGTTGTCGCGAGTAGCCTCGATTTCCTGGACGGCTTTAATAAACACTAGGTCGACGTTAAGGGTATAGTCCGCGATGTAGCGCAGGTAGTCTATAACCGCGTTAGTAGCTGGGCAACCTATATCTAACATGCCTTAATGCAACCTAGGCTTTCAATTGGAACTAAGCTGCTAAGAAATGTTAGGAGGAAGTGCAGACTAGACTTCCAAATAGAAGATTAAGGCGAAAGTTCTAATTGGAAGACTAGTCTGTAACGGTAGACGGAAGAAAAACTTCCAATTAGAAGCCTATATTGCATTAGTAGGGGGGTCGTCTGAACTTACCGACTAGTCTATAGAAAACCCTCTTATCTCGCTCCCCAGTGTTAAATACTGCCTCGGCAGCGGCTGTTAGCATTCGGACTATATGCTTAAAGTCCAGCTTAGCATCCTCGTTGGTGCGGAGTATGTACTGCTGCCTAAGAGGGGCGACGGGGCGGGCCACTTTCTGCAGCGCGTGCTGCTCGCGTAGGCCGAGCTGCGAGGCGGTAGCGTAGGGGTCGGCAGCGGCGTAGGGGTTAGCAGCGTCGTCTAGCGAGTGTCGCAGCTGGTACTGCAGTTAGCAGGCGATAGCACCGCCCTACGCGTAATGCTGTACAATCTCTTTGGCTTCTAGATTCTTTATAGTAGGCCGCTTTACATCCTTCTATACTGAGCCTAGTCGTAAGGTGCAGATGCCGAACACCTTCCGCATTATAGCGTCGGCGATGCAGCGGCGGAGGCGCCCCTCTACGTCTCTCTGCTCCTTAACGGAACTAGTAACCTCTGCGGCAGTCTGGGGGTCTAGGCTGTATATATACTAGCATATAATGTGCTTAGGGACGGTATACGTAGCATTGAGCTAGTTAAAGTATAGCTGCTAGTAGTCGTACTGCAGATATTGATCGATCGTCTCGTCCAGCGTTAGTACATATACCTTAACCGTATGCTTTTGGCCAGTCCGACATAAGCAGCCGATTTTCTAGCCGAGGAGGGTAAACCCGACGTAATCTATAACAATCTGGACATGTCCGCCGTACTAGAGGTTAGACGATTCGGCACCGGTCCGAGAAGACATCAATATAGCTATGCAGTTAGGTAACTTGTTAAAGTCGTCCTCCGACTCGCTCCAGTCTTGTTGCTTTAGACTTGTTCGGATAACGCAGTAACCTATACTATAGACACTTAAGATAATCTTGGCTATTATTATGCTAACGGGCTCGTTGCAACAAACGATTACTTTCTCTCAGCGGTATACGCAGTGCTCGAGCAGAAGCTTAACTGGCATCTTCTGTTTTAGGGACACGTCGATTATATACTTAGCGATAGCGTAGCGGCTGTCTAGGGCCGCCTAGTGCAAGTGTACCTTTTTATACTAGTAAAAGAACCGGAACTGGGTGTTATGCCCGTGCTACCTGTTACATATTAGCCTTGTCTGCAGAGTAACCTTCTAATTAGAGCTTTAAGAGGAAAAGTTCTAATTGGAAACCTATATAGCACTTACAGCCGGTAGATGCTGGTCGTGCTCGAGTCGATGTTGCAGGCTAGGATAAATGCAGTTAGCGGGTTGGCGGCGGCGAGGATAAGCTGGCGGCGGAGGGCGGTGCTGTAGGCGCAGGTGCCCCTGTTGTCGTCGTCGGTGTAGGTAATTATCTGCACGTTTTCGTATTAGGCAACGAACCGCTCGAACGCGCAGCAGTAGTAGCTGTTACTAAGGCCGCTGTAACGGATCTTAAGGTGGCAAACCTGCTACAGTGGAATCTTATCGCTAAGGATAATCGCAGTGTTGCAGACCTTAAGCGCTAAACCCTTAATACAGCAGAGGACCGTAAGCGACACTGCTAATAGGACTACCCTGCTGTACCGGAAATCGAGGTCGGCAGGGATGCCGGGCTATAGGGTAGCAAGGAACGCGTCTGGCGACATAGCGGCGAGGAACAGGTCGTGTATATAGAGCCTAGCGTACTAGGCGCAGGTACTAGCGATGTCCTAGGGGATCCGGGCGAGACGGCGGCTGTACAGGCCGCAGAATTCCTTATAGAGAGTGGCCTACCTACTGGTGTCTATTCTTAAACTACCTTCCAAGCCGGTGCCTACGTATAAAGCCTAAATGCGACACTAGAAATAGCGCAGGAGGCCCGCTATGTCGGCTACGCAGTTGCGGAATAGTGTAGCCGCTGCTATTACTAGGCGCATGTCCTTGCCTAACAGCCGGTACAGCGCGTCCGACTGCAGCGCTATCTTGTTCTTGTAATAATAGCCCTTATCTGTAATAAGGATCCTAGGGGAGGCAGCTCTCTGACCCTCTAAAAGCTACGTATTGTCGGACCTGTTAGTCGCGAAGTCCATTTCTTCGTCCTATTCGCCTAGCTCCTCTTTGTCCTAGGTAGCGGCGGCAGGTTCAGCATTATTATCCTTATCTTAACCGTCTAGCACCTAGGAGCTGTAGCCGGCGCGGGAGTACTAGTGTTAGGCTTAGTACTGTAGCCTAGCTTTTAGGTTCTTTTGTACGAAGGCGTCCTTAGTCGTAATAACAAAGGTGCTGGCAGTCTCTGGGTCGTCGTAGTCTAGCCCGTTGCAGAACTCGATTAAGCCCTTACTCGTCTTAGGAATCGAAGTGTAATGCTAGGCGTACTTTGCACTAATGTTAACATATATATGTAGCCTAATGCGGCGCTAGGGGTCCTGGAAGTATGTGCAAATGTCGTCGACCTAGGCGTTAACGGCGGTGTTAGGGCTAAGCTAGTACATAGGGGCATACTGTAGACGAGCCCTATGCTCGTCTATATATCTCTGGCGGATATCGGCTCGGATGCGGCGGTGCTGCTAGGCGTTGGCAGAAGGGGCGGATAGCTCTGCGTCGCTATCGTTGTAGAGACTGCTCGGACTCTTAGGTGCTACGCAGAGTAGCTCGTCTAGGCCGCCTATAGGAGGTGTTAGCTCTAGCTAAGCCTAAAGGGAAAGATTGCAAAGTGGACTTCTAAATAGAAGACCTAACAACTAAAGGAAAGATTGCAAAGTGGACTTCCAATTGGAAGACTACCGACCCCTATAGTCGGCATGCTCCAATTGGAAGTCCGACCCCTATAGTCAGCATGTTCCAATTGGAAGTCCACTTTGCATAAGAGTCGGTTACTTCCGACCCCTATAGTCGGCATATTCTAATTAGAAGTCCACTTTGCATAAGAGTTAGTTACTTACGGTCCTATCTCTCTCTCGCCTCCGTAATCTTGTCTTTCCAGGCTAGGAGGGCGCATAGGATAACGACGGTCTTGCCGAGTCCTATATCGTCGCCTAGGATGCAGCCCTTAAGCAGGCTCTGCTATATTTCTACAATCTAGGCGATTGCCTAGGGCTGCTACGGCTTTAGTCCTAGACCCTTGAATTTAATGCTAAAGAAGTGCCCTAAAATAGGGTCCCTCTCGGCGAGACCCTCTTCTACCTCGAGCTTAAGCATAGCGCAGGCTTCCTTAAAGGTTAGCGGCTTAGCGGTCTTGTCGTTTATCTGCTAGTTAAGCTAGTTAAATATGCAGTTAGCGGCCTAGGCGGCACTATGTAAGGGATCCGCAGAATCTAGGACGCCGTCGCTGCTCTCCAGCACGTCGGCTGTGTTCGTAGTCGTAAAGCGTTGTGTGCGGACATTACTGTCCTCGATAAGATGCATGTTCCTTAGGCTAACTGTGCTAGACGAATCGAATACGACGTGCATATCTTTTGTTAGCGCGTCTATAAACGCATAGCGGTAGTGTAAGTCCCAATCTGCGAGGCCGGAAGCGATAGGTTAGACCTTGCCCCCGAACACACCGTTCTCGCGATCTAACTCCGCGAAGATCTTCCTATTGTCGGCCGGATCGACAATGGTCTTGTTGTATTCCCGGATCTACTTGTCTAGGTCCTCCGTCTCTTCCTCGCCTAGGAGCGTATACAGCAGTCGGTCCTACTGTTCTTGTTGCTCGATCGTGTTCCGGACAGCAGCGTTAGGGAGCGCGTATGCTATAGGCTAGTACGAGATCGACTTCTGGTTAAGCTTAGTAGCCTAGGTAGCTACGCCCTTGTTCCTTGTAGCGCAGCGCAGGAAGTAGTTAACAACACTTATAAGTCGATAGAGCACCTCCCTACTGACAGGCCAGTCCTAGAGGGAAGCGAAGGTATATACATTGTCCAGCGTAGGCGTTTCGGTTAAGACGCACTTCTAGACGTAGTGTGCTCCGGCTTGCTCTTAGATGCGCTATACTGCTCGGAGAACGTAGATAGTAATCATTATATTGCTGTAATAGGCGGCGGGTACCGGGGACTCCGTACTGCGGATTATCTCGGCGGTAAAAGTGTTAGGCGCTTTGTCTTAGATGTAGGCTACGATAGCCTTTAGGTTAGCGTCGTCTAGCTTCGGTCTTTAGGCTTGTTAGACGCAGTGCCTGCCTCTGTCCGGGTCCTAAACCCGTCCTACACTCGTTAGCATTCGCCTATTAAGCCTTAAAGCAACAGGTTTAGCTGCAATATGCCCTTCTAATTAGAAGGTTAGTAAGGTAAATATATTGGATAGCAATGCAACCTGCGCTTCTAATTAGAACTCTAGTATATATAGGAGATAGCAATGCAACCTGCGCTTCCAATTGGAACTTGGTGCATATAGGGGATAGCAGTGCAACCTGCGCTTCTAATTGGAACTCTAGCGTATATAGAATTAGCAGTGCAACCTGCGCTTCTAATTAGACCTCTAGTACAGGCCTTAAAAGTTCCAATTGGAAGCTTATATTGCAAGTTTCTTACGTAGAAGTAGGTTGTAAGAGCGCAGGGGGCTTAGGGATAGCAGTGCAACCTACGCTTCTAATTGGAACTCTGGTGCAGGCCTTAAAAGTTCCAATTAGAAGCTTAAGTTGCAAGTTTCTTACGTAGAAGTAGATTGTAAGAGCGCAGGGGGCTTAATATACCTTGTGGAACTGGCGGGCGCATGTTTTAGCGACGGGCCGGATAGCCTCGACAAACTCCAGGAACTTATCGTACAGGTAGAAGCCTTAGTAGTCCAACATCTTGCCGTTGTTGTCCAGGAATCCCGTGTTGTATTTATATACATAGATGCTATAGCGCAGGTCGAGTAGGATAAGCTTCCCGGTAGTGCGGAGTTAGGCGAGGTAGGCCTAGATTTAAGCTATATGCTCTGTCTTCGCCTCTTAGCGACGCTGCTTGGAGTCCATCGTTAGGTGTTGCTAGGTAGCTGGTATGTCGTTGCCTGTAGCCTTTCGATAGCTACGCTTAGCCTTAGGGGTCTTAGGGTCTTAGTCGGTAGTAGGCTTCGTACGCTTCTTTGCCGGTAAGGGGGATAGGGGCGATCCAGGCGCAGCTCGCTTGCCCTTGCCCTTTATCGAGTTTGGGGTAAAGGTTGTTCCGGCTATGCTACTTAGTAGGTAGACGGTTGCAGTACGTTAGTAGAAAAAATCGCTTAGGACAGTCTGCGAATCTAAGGCGCAGAATAGGCAGTAACGAAAAGTGCAGACTGGCGTTCTAGTTGGAACTTGTCTCTTGTTCTTCTAGTGCGGCTACTGGGGGTGTTGGTAGCTGCTAGGGTAGTTGCTGCTAGTAGTGGCTGCTGGTAGTAGTAGCTGCTAGTGGTGGTAGCTGCTAGTAGTGGTAGTAGTAGTAGTGGCTGCTGGTAGTAGCTGCTAGTAGTAGTAGTGGTGGTGGCTGCTGGTGGTAGTAGTAGTAGCTGCTAGTAGTAGTAGTAGTAGTAGCGGTTCCAAAATATGAGTATAGTAGAAAAGGAAAGTTAAAGAAGAGGCGAAGGTTGATATTAGTAGGTCTGTATAGGGCGCTTGGACTAGCTCGACCGTTAAGCCCTGCATGTAAGGTTAGGCCTAGCGCGGTTTGCTTCTTACTATTGTGAAAGGTAATGGGCTTATTAGTGCCGCTTTCGCTCTTTACTGTCTCGAAGCGGCAGGTTGCTTTGTATGCAGGTAAGGTGCTTGCTTATAGAGGACGCAGCGGAACCTTCCGGACCTACTAATAGCGTCAGTTAGGTGAACTTGTTGATAGTTAGGCCGCGTGTTTGGTCGGCGTGTAGCCTGTACGTAGACGCTGCGCATAACCTGTATGTAAGAAATAACTAGCGTCGTCTTACATATAGCAAAGTAAAGTGAGGTAGAGCGTGCGGTAGCCTTAGGCTTTACCTTGTTGTATAGAACGGCGTACCAATAACGTATTTTCTTTGTTAGCGCAGACGGATTCGGCCTTTTCCGGTTTAAGCTTAAGTCTCTTAGTCGGCCTTAGTTGCTAAGTAGGTTTCTAAATAGACAGGCGGTAAGGCTGTTTTCGGATAAACTTCCAATTTGAAGCATAGTGTGCAACTTGCTATAGCACTCGAGTGTCGTGCCTAGTAGTCAGTCTCGGCGGCTGTGTCGGCCTTCTAATTAGAAATGGAGTTTGCAACTGTGCCTAATGTTATGCGTCCTGCAATAGGCCAGGTGCTTAGGTATCAGTATATGCTGTTAGGTAGTTAGTGTTGCAGTGGTAGAAAGAGGTGGGACAGATTGATGGGGTGGACCCTGGAATTTCGGCTCGGCCCGTCCGGGCCGAGCCGGGCCTTGGCACCACCACCATCAAAGCCCACCACCACCACTACATAGATTCCTTTCCCTCTTCAGTTCGAGATATAGTCATCAAAAGGCCGTATTGAACCATATCTGCGTGCCCGGATCATTATATCTCGAACTCACTCTCCACAACAACCCCCGCGCTGCGCGAAAGGGCCCGTCGAATCATCCGGAAACCCGAATAACGCACGCGCACCCACACTAACACCAACAACAACCCCCAAGGCACCGTAAGAAGATGGAAGGCTTCTCAGCGGTAGAGGGCGGCGTCACAGGCCGCAGCGGAAAGAGAAAGACTGACAGACCGAGGGATAGGCGTACCAGCGTTCTCGATAACGGAACGACCAATAAAGGCCTTACGGAAGAAGAGGTAAATAAAGCGAGAAAGGGCATAGAGGGCTATGCCGAACTGTATGGACGCACGCCGGATAAGATAGGAGAATATCTTACAGAGCATAGAGCTAAGAAGGTGTTTGATATCATCACCTTTATAGAAAAGAAGTTCTATAGGAACGTAGAAGAAAACAGACAGTTGAGGGAAGAAGTAGAGACGGTGAGAGCTAAGAGGGAATCGGCCGAGACCATCATAGATGTGCTGGAAAACCAAGCGGCGAATCGAACGGCGCAACTAAAGGCGCTGAAGGATCAACTAGCTGATATAGAAGCAGCGATGCCAGCGCCGCCGCCGCGCCGAGAAGAACCAGCAGAGACCGCCTTACCGGCGGCCTATAGTCAAGGTGGCACTGCGATGACGCTATTGCCGGACCTACCTGTTTTCGGCGGCGGAGACCCTGAATCGTAGGAGGCGTTTAAGAAGAAGATCAAGAATAAGATAAGCCGCGATCACGCATCGAGCAGCGAAGAGGATCGATTGGCGTACCTGGAATCGCGACTGGAAGGTGAAGCTTTTTCGCTGGTAGCGGACCTGGAAGAAGTGACCGCCGACGACGCTATTAAGGCGCTGGACTAGCGTTTCGGAGACCCATTCCGAAAAAAGACGGCCCGTAAGCAGCTGGATAAAATCAACCAGAACAAGCAGACATTCGAAGAGTTCTATAGACTGTTTAGGAAATATGCTATTAGAGCGAAAGTGGCAGAAGATGAGCAGCTGCACTTATTGAGACAGAAACTGAGCCCTGAGCTAGCTGCGGCGATGGCGTCGGTGGAAGACGAAGACCTGCCGAGCTTTGTGCACCAGGTAAGAGTGACAGCAAGAAACCTGAACGCGTACGGAAAACCGATGGCACGCGAACTGATTCAGAGGCCGTCGCCGCCGTCGCAGCCACCGAGAACCCCTGCGTCCTTCCGCCGCGGCCCCCAATCGCCTTACGTGCAGCGATCGTCGTTCGTCCTTACCTGCTACGCGTATAGAAAGCCTGGCTACATCGCCACGAGATGCCAAGCCTCAGATAAGCAGAAGCAGGAATATCGCGCGATAAAGCAGCAGCCGCCACCGCCGAGAAAGACTATTCAAGCCATCGAACCGGCTCCGAACGACACCGATAGCGTAGACGGCGGAGTGCCCCTGCGAATCTTAGGAAAAGATCAGCTAGAAGGATAGGCCCCCTATCCAGCGCTGACAACAGGGCACCACATCGAAGCGAATCGCCGCGAGAAGAAAGCATTAACAGCTGCAGCGATCCGCTATCGGCTGCGGTGGAGGTGAACACGGAAACAGCTATTATCCTTCTAATCACTGTCTACCCCCTTGACGGATCGAGCCGACCACTTCAGCTAAGAGCTTTTATCGATACTGGAGCTCTTATCGGTGCGGCGATCCACTACAGGCTAGTTTAGAAGCTGATAAATGGATACGGTTATCCAGTGGAACTGGCGTCGCCGACGAGGATTTCGGCGTACAACGGACAAGACACAGAGAGTGTCACGCACTATGTGCCATTAAGGACCACTTTGGCTAGTCGCACTACGGAGGCGACGTTCCGAATTATGGATATCGGAAGATTTGACATCATTATAGGGCAGAAATGGATAAAGAACCAGAAAGCCGTTATCGATGTAGACAGAGGCATGATAGGGTTCAAAACCCTAGGCAACGCCATCGCCGTCGAGCCGGAAGCTACGGAGTCCACCAAAGAGGCTCCGTCCGATCGTTCCGAACCCCTGGTCACCGTCGGAATGGTGAGCTCCGAGGCCCTAACGACCCTCGCGAAATCAACGGACAATAAGATCTACGCCATCTCGATAAAGGACATTGAAGACTATCGGAAGATAATGGCGGAAGAAGAGGTAGATCCGCTGGAGGTGTTGCCAAAGGAGCTCTATAGTTACGCTGACGTCTTCTTAAAAGCAGACTCCAACCTCCTGCCGCTCCACCGGCCGGAATACGATAATAAGATCAGGCTAAAAGAGGGGGCTACCTTGCCAAGAACTGAGCCCCTAAGGAGACTGTCACTGGCCGAACTGGACCAGGTGGAGGTGTTTGTTCGCGAAAACCTAGCGAAGAAGTTCATTACGCCGAGCTCCGCGGAATACGCGTTACCGATTCTTTTCGTAAGGAAACCGGGGGGTGGTCTGCGACTCTGCGTAGACTATCGAGGCCTCAATGAGGTCACTAAGAGAGACGTATACCCCCTGCCGCTAATAGATGAGACCATACAGCGCGTGGCGAAGGCTAAGTGGTTCAGCAAGCTGGACATCCGCCAAGCGTTCCATCGACTGAGGAATAAAGAAGGGCAGACGGAAGACCTTACGACGTTCGCGACGCGTATGGGCAATTTCAAGTAGCTGGTAATGCCGTTCGGACTCACCAACGCGCCGGCAGTGTGGCAACGCTTTATAAACCACACTTTTATGGACATGCTGGAACGGTTCGTGTCTATCTACTTGGACGACATTCTCATCTACACGGACGGGACGAGAGAGCAGCACACGGACCACATCGAGAGAGTGTTAAAGAGGCTCCGCGAGGTCGGATTAAACGCGGACACGAAGAAGAGCGAGTTCTATTAAACCGAGGTCAAATATCTCGGTCTTATCGTCGGAAGAGATGGAATTCGTATAGACCCCTTAAAGGTCGCCGCCGTCGCGGAGTGGAAGCAGCCGAAATCCGGAAACACCACGCAAATCAGAGCGTTTCTCGGTTTTTGCAGCTACTACCGACGGTTCATCAAGGACTTCAGCAAGATAGCGAGACCCCTGAATAAGGCGCTGAAGAAAGAGGCCGCCGGCCTATAGAATGAAAGGTGCACGGAAGCCTTCGTGCAGCTGAAAGAAGCAGTGGCTTCTGCACCAGTGCTGGCGCACTTTAGGCCAGAAAAGACGATCTACGTAGAAACGGATGCTTCCGACACAGTAACGGCGGGGGTCCTTTCTCAATATGGCGACGACGAGACCCTCCATCCAGTCGCCTTCTTCAGCAAGTCAATAAGCGAAGCTAAGCGGAACTACGCCATCTACGATAAGGAGCTGCTAGCCATTATTCAGGCCTTTGAAGAGTGGAAACCGGAACTCATAGCTGGAAAAGGGCCAATCCAGGTCCTTACGGACCACCAGTCGCTGACCTACTTTATGAAGACGCAGAAGCTCTTACGACGTCAGGCACGGTAGGCCGCCTACTTATCAGGGTTCGACTTTAAGATCACCTACCGACCCGGAGCTCAAAACGGAAAGGCTGACGCGCTGACGCGAAGAGAAGGGAAGACGAGCCGCGCGAAGGAAGACCCTAACATGTTCCAGAAGGTGCTGACCGAACGGACGGTAGACGCTGAGGTGTTGAAGGAAGCGGGGATCTGCGCGGCGGAACTGCAGACCGAACCCGAACCGATGGAACCGGCCCCTAAAGAAGAGACGCTCTACGAGAAGGTAGAACGGCTTAATCAACAACAGAAGCTCGGCAAGACCGGTTCAGGGAAGGTGATCGTTCCGGAAGAGCTGATTACAGAGGTCATCCAGCTGGTCTACGGCTCTATAGATGTTGGCTATGCTGGAGCGAAGAAGACGATGCAGGCCGTAAGAACGATCTACTGGTTTCCGCGGATCTACGAGCGAATCCACCGGTTTATTACCAACTGTTACGTATGTCGAACAACGAAGCCACGTTACGGTCTTCCGGCTGGTCTACTGAAGCCGCTTACGATCCCCGAGAAACCGTGGCAGCACATTACGATGGATTTCGTAACCGGCCTGCCGGAGTCGGACGGCTACGACGCTACGCTAAACGTAGTGGATCGGCTGAGCAAAGAGCGCCATTTCATCCCCTGTCGAGCTAGGGATAAAGGAACTACTGCGGAAGAAACGGCGAGAATGCTGATCCAACACGTGTAGAAGCACTATAGGCTGCCGGACACTATCACCACGGATAGAGGTCCTCAATTCACTGCTAACGTGTAGAAAGCTATCAATTAAGCTCTCGGAATCTATAGAAAGCTCAGCACCGCCGCTTACCCTTAAACGGACGGCCAGTCCGAAGTGGCTAACCGTAAGATGGAGCGATATCTGCGAACCTTCTGCGGCCACTATCAAGAAGAATAGGTTAAGGTGTTGCCGATGGCCGAGTTCTGCGCTAACTCGGCACCATCCGAAGCCACCTCGCTGGCGCCGTTCGAGATAACGTACGGCTATCTTCCGAGGATGAGCTTTCAGCCACCAAACGAACCCAGCTCTACGGAACCATCTACCGCCACGTCGTCGAAGAGAGTCGCCGCCGCGGCGGCGGAAGCGCTCCGATCTCAGATGGAAGAAGCGGTCAAAGTGGCGAAAGAAGCGATGGAATCAGCTTAGAAGAAGATAGTGAATCGAGCTAATAGAAAGCGGTCACCGATGGAATTCGAGGAAGGCCAAAAGGTATGGCTTAACACGCGGAACCTAAGGCTGAAAGGGAACGCGAAGCTCAACCCACGTTACGTAGGTCCGTTTAAGATAATAGAAAAGAGGTCGCCAGTAACCTATCGACTCGAGCTGCCAAAGGCGTTCCGGATCTACGATGTTTTCCATTTAGATCTGCTAAGCCTGGACCCTGAGGACGGCCTTCCAGAACAGGGGTTCGCTGAACCCCTAGCAGTTGAGATAGGCGGTGATAAAGAAGAGTGGGAGGTAGAAGATGTGGTGGACGTAAAGAAGATAAGGGGGTCCATTGAAGCGAGGATCTCGTAGAAGGGGTGGCCGGAAGACTATAAATGGTATCCGGTCGAAAACCTGCGAAATTTGGCGGAGCTGCTAAGAGACTTCTACGTGCGGAACCCGAAGAAGCCGAAGCCGGAATGGCTCTAAAGCCAAACGAAGAAAGCAGTGTCCGCTCCACCGGCGCAGAAGCCGATGAAAACGATCGCTGCTCAGATCGTAGAGGGACAGTAGGCTGCGCACGCCGTGGCGTGCCAGCGCCGCCGCCCCCCCCCCCCCCCCCCCCCTGCGATGGAGTGCTAACTCCGGTGGAGAAAGAAAAGAAGAAGAAACGGAGCCGTGGACGGATCTATATAGACCTCCGAAGCAGCGCACAGACCACCTACGCCGCAGCTCAGATAACCCACAGCTCAGATCAGATAGCACGGATCAGATGGCGTCGATTACATGAACGTCAAGTGAAGGACTTCGGATGCAGATAACGTAAGAAGTTGAGAAAGAGACGAAGAGGACATTGTTTTTGATGGAAGACGGAAGAGGTAACGTCGACGTTGAAAGGAGTTTTCGAGAAAAGAGGCGGCGAATCAAAAAAAAAAAAAAAAAAAAAAAAAAGTGGACATTTTCGGATAGATGAGGTGACTAAGCGGTCGAGGGCGACCGCTGGTAAGGGAGGGGGGTAGTGTTGCGGTGGTAGAAAGAGGTGGGACAGATTGATGGGGTGGACCCTGGAATTTCGGCTCGGCCCGTCCGGGCCGAGCCGGGCCTTGGCACCACCACTATCAAAGCCCACTACCACGGCTACATAGATTCCTTTCCCTCTTCAGTTCGAGATATAGTCATCAAAAGGCCGTATTGAACCATATCTGCGTGCCCGGATCAGTTAGCCTGTCGGAAGAGTGCCTGCATACTCGACGGGTATGCTCGTCGTTAGAGGGTCGACATACTGCTAGACAGTAGTTAGGTCCTCTGTCGCTGGACGTAGTATATAACAGTAGGCTACAGTAGGCCGGCTGTTCGACCTGTTAGTCTCGATTGCAAAGTGTCCTTCTAATTAGAAGATTGACCTAGGGAATGCACGGTAGTCTTCTATTTCGAGTCGCGGTTAGCACCTATGCCTGATATTTCGGTTACACACTCTACCTAGTATAGGCGGTCGGCCTAGCTGTTTAGGCTAGCAGCTTCGGCTGCAGAGTGCGCTTCCAATTAGAAGATATAGAAGTCGGTCTTCTAATTGGAAGTGCAGTTAGCAGAAGTATCTTCTAGTTAGAAGTGCGGTTCGTAGATGTGTCTTCTAATTAGAAGTGCAGTTAGCAGAAGTATCTTCTAGTTAGAAGTACAGTTCGTAGATATATCTTCTAATTAGAAGTGCAGTTAGCAGAAGTGTCTTCTAGTTAGAAGTGTAGTTCGTAGATGTGTCTTCTAATTGGAAGTGCAGTTATTAGAAGTGTCTTCTAGTTAGAAGTGCAGTTCTTAGATATATCTTCTAATTAGAAGTGCAGTTAGTATATATGCCTAGAACATATATAAGTTGCCGGTAGCTGCCGGTTCTGCTAGCTGCAGCGGGTTAACCAGTAGAGGGGTCGACGTCGGCTATAGATTCCTGTACGCATACTGGACTGTCTGTATACTAGTATAGTTGTCTTCCAATTAGAATGCCACTTTGCATTGTATATTTGTATTCCAATACTATCTGTATGCTAGTGTAGTTGTCTTCTAATTGGAATGCCACTTTGCATTATATGTTTGTATTCCAATTGGAATGCTACTTTGCATTGTATATTTGTCTTCCAATTAGAAAGGAACTTTGCATTGTGTCCTTCTATTTCTAGCTTGTTATATACAAACCTGCTTTAGAGTACCCGAGCCTTACCCTTTACTACGATCGACTCCAAACCCAATATATATATAGTATAGATAGTAGCCTAGGCCTACTTGTTATTTAGGAACTCGAGGATAGCTGCATATACATATATCCCGTTAATGGCCTATTGGCGGCAGAACCTAGTACCGCTTGTCGCCTAGTCAAGATACTTTTCGATATCTGGTAGCTTTTCTTAGAACTGTTCCTCGAGCTAAGCGCGACCGACTGTATTACTCTTGTAGGCTCTAACGATTAACGGCCAGAAGATATCTCGAAATCGGCACCCTTATGCTTTCGTCTCTTGTTGCTAACTCTTGCATATAGCCTAAGGGAAAAAGCAGTAGTAGCAGGCATAGTATCGAAGGACAGGCTGTTGGTTCTTCCGCTTCTAAGTAGCCTTCTTATGTCTAATTACACTAGCGAAGTATCGACACTTGTCGAATAAGTAACCGCTATCTTCGGGGTATACGGTAACACAGTACAGACAGCGGTGTAACGCAGTAAGGTTGCGCTCTAAGTTTATACAGTATACTTTATCTTAGCGGGTTTGGTTATAGTATTGCCTAGCAGCGACGGACTGTTTAGCGGAAGCGTTAGACACCTATCGCTCGACAGCAGATACTAGGCAGTCGAGGGTATGTACATAGTAGTTGATCCGAGCGCGCAGATGAGGTTCAATACGGCTGTTTTGATAACTATATCTCGAACTAATGAGGGAAAAGAACCTATGTAGTGGTGGCGGTGGGCCTTGATGGAGAGTGGTGTGCCAAGGCCCGGCTCGGCCCGGACGGGCCGAGCCGAAATCCAGGGTCCACCCCATCAATCTGTCCCACCTCTTTCCACCGCCGCAACACTACCCCCCTCCCTCGCCAGCGGTCGCCCTCGACCGCTTAGTCACTCCATCCATCCGGAAATCTCTACTTTTTTTTTTTTTTTTTTTTTTTTTTTTTTGAAAATCCCCTCCGACGCCGACGTCGCGTCTTCCACTTTCCATCTTCCATTACAACCGGCGTCCTTTTCGTCGCTTTTTCCATTTTTTACATCGTCGGCATCTGAAGTCCTTCACTTCACGTTTATGTGATCCATTCGCCTGATCCGTGCTATCTGATCGGAACCGTAGGTCATCTGAGCTGCGGTCTGGGCGGTCTGTACGTTGCCTCGGAGGTCCATATAGATCCGTCCGCGGCTCCGTTTCTTCTTCTTTTCTTTCTCTACCGAAGTCAGCACTCCATCGCAGGGGGGCGGCGGCGCTGGCACGCTACGGCGTGCGCGGCCTGCCGACCGCCACGATCTGCCTGGAGCTATTACGATCGTTTTCATCGGCTTTCGCGCCGGTGGAGCGGACGTAGCATTCTTCCTTTTCTTCTGCATCGGCTTCAGAGCCATTCCGGCTTCGATTTCTTCGGGTTCTGCACGTAAAAGTCCTTCAGCAGCTCCGCTACCTTACCTCGTTATCGTCCGCATCTGGAGTCCTTTACTTGGCGTTTATGTGATCGGCTCCATCTGATCTAAGCCGTTCGCCATCTGAGCTGCTGTTTGGGCGGTCTGTGCGTTGCCTCGGAGGTCTATAAAGGTTCGTCCGCGGCGCCGTTTCTTCTTCTTCTTCCTTTTTTCATCCTACAAAGTTATCGCCGCCGACGTAGTCGGCGGCGAGGAGCTTCCCGCGCCTGTACGGCCGTCGAAGACCTCCCCGAAGGTGACGATCGCCTTTATCGGCTTCTGCGCCGGTGGAGCGGACGCGGCTTTCGTCTTCTTCTTTCCGGAAGGAGTCTTTAGAGCCATTCCGGCTTCGGCTTCGTCGGGTTCCGCCCGTAAAAGTCTTCCAGCAGCTCCGCCGAATTCCGGAGGTTCTCGATCGGATACTATTTATAGTCTTCCGGCCAACCCTTCTATAAGATTCTTGCTTTGATAGATCCCCTTATCTTCTTTACGTCTATTACGTCTTCTACCTCCCACTCTTCTTCACTATCTTCCATCTTAACCGGCGGGGGTTCAGCGAACCCCTGCTCCGGAAGACCGTCTTTAGGGTCTAAGCTTAGCAGGTCTAAATGGAAAACGTCGTGGATCCGGAACGCCTTTGGCAGCTCGAGTCGATAAGTTACCGGCGACCTCTTTTCTATTATCTTGAACGGACCTACGTAGCGCGGGTTGAGCTTCGCGTTGCCTTTCAGTCTTAGGTTCTTCGTGTTGAGCTATACCTTTTGACCTTCTTCGAATTCTATCGGCGATCACTTTCTATTAGTTCGAGCTACTATCTTCTTCTAAGACGATTCCATCGCTTCTTTCGCTACTTTGATCGCTTCTTTTATCTAAGATCGCAGTGCTTCTGCCGCCGCGGCGGCCACTCTCTTCGACGACGTAGCGGTGGAAAACTCCGGCGGCTGGTCGTTCGGCAGATGGAAGCTCAACCTCGGAAGATAACCGTAAGTTATCTCGAACGGCGCCAGCGACGTGGCTTCTGACCGTGTTAAGTTTGCGCAGAATTCGGCCATCGGCAGCATCTCAACCTACTTTTCTTGGTGGTGTCCGCAGAAGATCCGTAGATATTTTTCCATCTCGCGGTTAGCTACCTCCGACTGACCGTCGGTCTAAGGGTGAGCTGCCGTGCTAAGCTGTCTACGGATTCCGAGGACTTGATTGATCGCTTTCCAAACGTCGGCAGTGAATTGAGGGCCCCTATCCGTAGTGATAGTGTCCGGCAGACCGTAGTGCTTCTATACGTGCTTGATCAGCATCTTTGCTGTTTCTTCCGCAGTGGTTCCTTTATCTTTCGCTCGGCAGGGGATGAAGTAGCGTTCTTTACTTAGTCGATCCAACACGTTGAGCGTAGTGTCGTAACCGTCCGAATCCGGCAGTCCTGTTACGAAATCCATCGTAACGTGCTGCTACGGCTTCTCGGGGATCGGAAGCGGCTTCAGTAGACCGGCTGGAAGACCGTAACGTAGCTTCGCGGCTCAGCACACGTGGCAATTGCCGATAAACCGGTGGATCCGCTTATAGATTTGCGGAAACTAGTAGATCGTCTTTACTGCTTCTATCATCTTCTTTGAACCGGCGTGTCCGACGTCCTTCGAGCTATGGACCAACTGGACGACCTCAGTTATCAGTTCTTCCGGAACTATTAGCTTCCCTAAGCCCGTCTTGCCAAGCTTCTGCTGCTGATTGAGCCGCTCCACTTTCTCGTAAAGCGTTTCTTCTGCCGTCAGCGGCTCTACTGCGCAGATGCCTGCTTCCTTTAACACCTCGGCGTCTACTATCCGTTCGGTCAACACCTTCTGGAACATGTTTGGATCTTCCTTCGCGCGGCTGGTTTTTCCTTCGCGCCTCGTCAGCGCGTCAGCCTTTCCGTTTTGAGCTCCTGGTCGATAGTTGATCTTAAAGTCGAACCCTGACAAGTAGGCAGCCTACCGAGCTTAGCAGCGTAAGAGCTTCTGCGTCTTTATAAAGTAGGTCAGCGACTGGTGGTCCGTAAGGACCTGGACCGTGCTCTTTCCAGCTATAAGCTCTGGCTTCCACTCCTCGAAAGCCTGAATAATGGCCAGCAGCTCCTTATCGTAAATGGCGTAGTTCCGTTCAGCCTCGGTTATGGACTTGCTGAAGAAAGCGACCGGATAGAGGGTTTCGTCGTCACTATATTGAGAAAGGACGCCTGCGGTTACAGTGTCGGAAGCGTCCGTCTCTACGTAGATCGTCTTTTCCGGTCGGAAGTGTGCCAGGACTGGCGCCGAAGCCACTGCTTCTTTTAGCCGATAAAAAGCCTCTGTGCACCTCTCGTTCTATAGGCCTTTAGCCTCTTTCTTCAGCGCTTTATTCAGGGGTCTCGCTATCTTGCTGAAGTCCTTAATGAACCGTCGGTAATAGCTGCAGAATCTGAGAAACGCTCTGATCTGCGTAGTGTTTCCGGATTTCGGTTGTTTCCATTCCGCTACGGCGGCGACCTTTGAGGGGTCCATCCGGATCCCTTCTCGTCCGACGATAAGACCAAGGTATTTGACTTCCTTCTGGTAGAACTCGCTTTTCTTCGTATCCGCGTTTAGTCCCACCTCTCGGAGCCTCTCTAGCACCTTTTCGACGTGTTCCGTATGCTGATCTCTTGTTCTATCCGTGTAGATAAGAATGTCGTCCAAATAGATGGACACGAACCGCTCTAGCATGTCCATAAACGTGTGGTTTATGAAGCGTTGCTACACTGCTGGTGCGTTGGTGAGTCCGAACGGCATCACCAGCTACTTGAAGTTGCCTATACGCGTGGCAAACGTCGTAAGGTCTTCCGTCTGCCCTTCTTCGTTCCTTAGCCGGTAAAACGCCTGGCGGATATCCAGCTTGCTGAACCACTTGGCCTTCGCCACTCGCTGTATAGTCTTATTAATTAGCGGCAGCGGATACACATCTCTCTTGGTGACCTTATTGAGGCCTCGGTAATCTACACACACTCGGAGACCGCCTCCGGGTTTCCGTACGAAAAGGATCGGCGACGCGTATTCGGCGGAGCTTGGCGTAATGAACTTCTTCGCTAGGTTTTCTCGAACAAATACCTCTACCTAGTCCAGTTCAGCTGGCGACAGTCGTCTTAGGGGCTCTGTTCTCGGCATCGCGGCCCCTTCTTTCAGTAGGATCTTGTTGTCGTATTCCGGTCGGTGGAGCGGTAGGAGGTTGGAGTCGGCTTTTGAGAAGACGTCAGCGTAATCGTGGAGCTCCCTTAGCAACACCTCCAACGGATCTGCTTCTTCTTCCGCCATTATCCTACGGTGATCTTCGATGTCTTTTATTAAGATGGCGTAGATCTCGTTGTCCGGCGACCTCGCGAGGGTCGTTAATGCTTCTGAGCTCATTATTCCGATCGTTGGCGCAGGCTTAGCAGAGGGTAGCGGAGCCGTTTCGTCGTTCGTCGCTTCGGGTCCGGCGACGACGACGGTGGCCGGTTCGCTAGCTTTGAATCCGATCGTTCCTTTACCTACGTTAATGATGGCTTTCTGGTTCTTTATCTACTTTTGCCCTATAATAATGTCAAACCTTCCGATATCTATAATTCGGAACGTCGCTTCCGTGGTGTAGCCAGCCAATGTAGTCTTCAGCGGCACGTAGTGCGTAACGCTTTCCGTGTCTTGCCCATTGTATGCCGATATTCGCGTCGGCGACGCCAATTCCACTGGATAGCCATATCCCTTCATTAGCTTCTGAACCAGCCGATGGTGGATCGCTGCTCCGATGAGCGCCCCTGTATCAATAAACGCTTTCAGCTTGAGGGGTCGGCTCGATTCGTTACGTGGGTGGACGGTAATCGGTAGGATGATAGCTGTTTCCGTGTGCGTTTCCACCGCCGCTGACAGTGGATCGTTACAGCTGTTGATGCTTCCTTCGTGTAACGACGCTGTTCGCGGTAGTGCCCTATCGTTTATGCTGGGTGGGGGGCCTATCCGTCCAGCTGGTCTTTTCCTATAATCCTTAATTGCACCCCCCTATCCACACTGTCAGTATCGTTCGGCGCCGCTTCGATGGCTTGGATGGTCTTTCTCGGCGGCGGCTTCGTCGCTCGATATTCCTGCTTCTGCTGCGTCGTCGCCTGGCACCTAGTGGCGATGTAACTAGGCTTTCTACATGCGTAGCACGTAGGGACGAATCCCGATCGTAGTAAATATAATAACTGCTGTTAGGTTCGTCGAAAAGGGAAAGGGGCAGGGGATCGCTTCGCCGATAGTGACTGCTTTTCTCAGTCGTCGGTCGCCGGTCTGCTGTACAGCTTCTGATTTCTTGCTATAACTCTCGCTCTGTGCACGAAGCTCTGTAGATCTTCGTCTTCCACTGAATCCAAGCCCGCGGCGAGCCGGGGGTTCATCTTTTTCCTCAGCAGGTGCATCTGCTCATCTTCCGAAATTTTCCCTCTAATAGCATATTTTCTGAATTCTCCGTAAAATTCTTCAAACGGCAACTTGTTCTGCGTGATTTCGTCCATCTTGCTGCGAGCCGTCTTCTTTCGGAACGGGTCGCCAAATCGCTGATCCAGTGCCTTGATCGCTTCGTCAGCAGTTACATCTTCCAGGTCGCCCACCAAAGAGAAGGCTTCGCCTCCTAGTCGAGCCTCCAGGTAGGCTAATCGGTCTGCCTCGCTGCTGGTAGCGAGGTCGCGGTCAATCTTATTCTTTATTTTCTTCTTAAATTCTTCCCAATCTTTAGGGTCTCCTCTGCGGAATGCCGGTGGGTCGGGTAATGGCGTCATCGACGTGCCACCTTGACTGAACGCAGCCGGTAAGCCGTGGTCAGTCTGGTCTTCTCGCTAGCGCTGCTGCGTCGACGGCGCCTGATGGCGTGCCTAGGGCGACGGCGACGTTACTGGTTCCGCCGTCTGTGCTTCCTGCAATTAAGTCCTTATTTCGTTCAGTTAAGCCAGTCGCTTCGCGGCTGCTTCTTCTATTACTTCGATAGTAGTATCGGAAGCTGCCTTCTTAGCAGCTAATGCTTCAATTTCTTCCTTCAGCTGTCTGTTCTCTTCTATAGTCTTGTAGAATTTCTTTTCGATGAAGGTGATGGTGTCGAACACCTTCCTAGCTCCGTGTTCTGTAAGATATTTCCCTATCTCGTCCGGCGTGCGCGCATATAGTTCTGTATAGTCTTCTATGCCCTTTCTCTCTTCGTTTGCCTCTTCTTCTGTAAGGCCTTTATCGATCGCTCCGGTATCGAGGATGCTAGTGCGTCTATCTCGCGGTCTGTTAGTCTTTCTCTTACCGCTGCGGCCTGTAACGCTGCCTTCTACCGTTGAGAAGCTCTCTATTGCCTTCTTACGGTGCTGGTTGTTGGTTTGGTGTGTTTGTCGGGTGCGCGTACGTTATTCAGGTGGCCGGATGGTTTAACGGGCCCTTTCGCGCAGCGCGGGTAGTAGTGTGGTAAGTGAGTTCGAGATATAATAATCCGAGCGCGCAGATGAGGTTCAATACGGCTGTTTTGATAACTATATCTCGAACTAAGGAGGGAAAAGAACCTATGTGGTGGTGGCGGTGGGCCTTAATGGAGGGTGGTGTGCCAAGGCCCGGCTCGGCCCGGACGGGCCGAGCCGAAATCCAGGGTCCACCCCATCAATCTGTCCCACCTCTTTCCACCGCCGCAACAGTAGTTAGCGGTCGGCTGGGCGCGGTTGGCGGTCGGTAGTATGCGGTTAGCGGTTGGCAGTCGGTAGTCGGTATCGGGCATAGGGTAGTCGGTAGTATAGAGGTCGGCGGCGGGCATAGGATAGTCGGCGGCAGGCGTAGGATAGTCGGCGGCGGGCATAGGATAGTCAGCAGCAGGCATAGAATAGTCGGGCATAGGATGGCTAGCGGCGTGCGTAGGTTGATAGGGCATAGGGTGTTCGGCGGTAGACATTAGGTAGTCGGCGACGGGTGTTGTATAGTCGGCCAGTTGTTAACTGGCAGTAACCGCTACCTAGTTGTCTGTAGTATAGTTGGGGAACGATTCCTTATAGTAGCTCGTGCAGAACTCGTACAGCTCTTGTCCTCTCGGACTACTTATATACAAGACTTGTAGGTCGAGACCGTCGAGATAGGTAGACAGGGTAAGGCGACTATATTCCCTATAGCTAAGATATTGTCGCATTGCCAATATTTCCCTCTGCAACTACTAAGGAGCCTCGGCCCTCTTATCTCTATGCTTAAAGGCGTATTCGGTGCAGTCTAGCGAGTGCTAGTTAGAGGTATCGGGGTCGAAGAGGACGGTAGAGTACGCCTAGCGTCCGTCCCGACTACATCTGCCTAAGCCCTAGGCGAATTCGAGTAAGGAATATAGGGGTTCGACGTAGATAACACAGCGGACGCTAGGGCTATCAAACCCCTCTCCAAGTGCTAGTATAGCGACGAGGTATAGGTTAGCCGTATATACGAGCTAGGTGTTTAGGATCGCAGCCTTCTTGTTAGGCCCGCCGCTCTAGGATATAAGGAATAGGCACCCTATGTCCTAGACAAGCCTTTCTGCTGTAAGGCGAGTCTGTGCAAAGATAAGGATACGGTCGGTAGACTCCTCTATCGTCGTATATATACAGCAGTACTAGTGGATCCGGGTAACAGCCTACACTATAAATGTAGTAGATCGAGGCTAACCTTCGATTCGATAGACAATGTTGGTTCGGTTAGTGCTGTAGCGGATAACCCAGGGCAGACTTAACCAGTTGTTACACTCAAATTCAGCCTGTATAGTAGGGGGGAGGGTCGCGGTTAAATAGAGGATTTGTATAGTAAACTTAGTTAGCTCAGCAAAGTTATAGAAGTAGGGGCGGTATAGCACAGCGGTAACGGTAAAGTAGTATTCGTTAATAACGATCCGGTCGAGTCGACGCTAGACGGCGAGGCGTGCAAGGTACCCTAGGAATTCCTAGGAGCAGGCCGCCTTAGCGCTAACGATAACAAGTAGGGCGCTGGTAGTAGTTCCTAGTGCCTATACAATGTGCTCGATAGATCGCTCGACGAGTCGTGCCTGTATGTTAATCCGGAGGGCGACAAGTAGGAGGACCAGTATAGTGGTATAGGCCCCAGGCATCGTATACAGGACTATAAACAGTAGGCTCTTGCCGGCGCTAGTAGGGAGGATAACGACGAGCCGGCACTCGAGAGATGCTACGGCTGCTATAGCCTCTGCCTGCCCCTCGCTCTTCTATTGTATATCTAGTTAGTAGTATATATCGCAGGCCTAGGACAGAAGGTCCAGGAGGCTGTAGACGCGCTATACAGAGCGATAGTTGAACTTAAGACGCTGGACGAGCGATAGGGCCAGCTAGGCACACGACTTCCTAACCTAGGGTAAGAGGCGAGGGACGTCGAGAAAATTCTGCTATAGTTAGGACGCGTCCTAGCCTCCCTCGACAGCGGCGTCCTAGAGGTTGGTAGCTGCTCCGAACGGCGAGTTGGTATACCGTCGGTTGGCAGTTTGGACAGTGTAATTGCGCTGTTCGGCTATAATAGCGGCTATGTCGGATCCTCTAGCAACGTCGGGATTGTCCTTATTAAGGTTAGTGTCGAACAGGTCGGCGTACCTGTTAAAGTAGCACTTAACGATAGCGACGGTTAGGTAGCGCTAAACCCGTATACTAAATCGGTCTAAACCAGCGAGGACTGTAGCGGACCGAAGATTGTTGCTTACCCTTTGCTGTTCCTATACTTTGTTGTAGGATGTCTATAGGAACGGACAGAACTCGACAGTAGGATGTGTCTAGCTAAATAAGAGTTCCTAGAATGGCTAGACGAGGGTAAGGAAGTCGAGAAGGACTTGTTTAAGGAGGCTAAATAGGAATCGGATGTTGTTGTTCGTCTGCCTAGTTACGTTCTTCTGCTTAGTATATATATAGTGAATTATAATGCTGGCTTCGCAGATAGTAATAGACTGTAGGTTCTGTATGTTGCGCCAAGTAGCGCTTAGGAATTCGGGTTCTCGAACTGGTTGTCTACTAGCTATAAGCAAGAGTAAGGCAAAGTAGTTAAGAAACTCCTATACCGACGCCTTAAAGGTTGCAATAGCTAGGTCCTTCTATACGTACTATTAGGAATTAACCTAAAGGGGGCGCAGGGTAGGGCACTAGGTAATAATGTTAAGAAGGTGTCGACGAGGCTTCTAGAGGATCTCTGCGTTCCGTTCTTCTGTTAGGAAGGAGTAGTGCATAGTAGTATTATTAAGCCGGTCGTACAGTTGGGTAGCATAGACCTGTAGATACAGTCGATTAAAGAGGAGGTCTTGCTAAAGGATCTCGATGCAGCTACGGTAGCAGCTCTCGATTAGAGTAACAATGTCGGTTATACGGATAGTAACGTCCTAGAAGATAATAGTACTATAGGAACCGTCCTAGCTAGCCTAGTTAGAGGAGACCAGGCCCTGGCTAACCCGAAGGAGGTACCCTCTCTAGCGGACGAGTTCGCAGAAAGCAGTTTTACAGGCAACGACACTCTGCATAGTGTGTTGGATAGCCCTAAGGACGCCGTCGTTATCACTGTTGCTAGTAGTTCCTTCGAGAGCCTCGTTAAATACGACGATTTGCCTAATCTAGATAAGGGCAGAGTTGTGCATATTTAGGTTGCCTAGCTCAATCTAGCTTTTCGTAGAGGGGACAATAGCAAGGAGGGCGACAAAGCTGATTATAGGGGATTAGAATAGCCGGGTGTCGATAGGCTAGTAGAAGAGGGAGCGAATAAACCGCCTAACGAGGGGATATATGTCCTCTATAGAATAGCCTTGTAAAACGATAGTAGTAAGGCTGTCCTAGTTATAGCGCTGTTGCGCTAACAACACGACGCTTTGTAGTCGGAACAGTAACTTAGCCCCTAGTGCGTAGAGGGCTTAGAACCCAGCCTCGTCCAGTTAAAGCAACTGTCCGAGGTAGGCCAGTGCGCGTCTAAGGACATAGACATACTTAGGGATAGTCGCAGCATCTTTATACCGGCGAAAGCGGAATAAGTAGTGGTCTTTAATGTAAAACTGGGCGAGGGCGACCTTTCGTGCATTATTTAGGGTAGGGGCGGGACCGCTCTTAGTGCAGCGGTTTACTGCATCGTCGATAGCTACTTCTGCTAAAGCAATAATGTCGAAGAGCGCGGGTTTATAGACTCTGTATAGAAGGGTAGTAATGTCGGCGATGTTCCGCTTTAACAGCCCGATAAGGTAGTCGTCGATTTCAAGGTAGAGTAGCTATAGCTTTAAGGCCGATCGATGGACGTATATGTTGTTAGTAACTACATCGGCGTAACCGGCGAGTGCGCGCTAGACTTAGTCGAACTTAGCGAGCTGTGTATTAAGGAAGGAGTTACCTTAGCTAGGATAGAGCACTTGTATCTCCTATGCAGGTGCCTAAGCGACCTTAAACAGCCGGTTCCAGCTATATATTTTAGCCTGGAAGAACCTTTAGGTACAGACTCCGTCGACCTATATCCAATTAGGTGTTTGCCTTTTCTGTATCCGTTTATTGCCGCCGCGCTGTTGCTCGTTCTTCTATCTATGTTTAGTCCTATAGTGTGCTTGCATCCGTTATATAGATTAAAAGAGTTAGTTGCATAGCCTGCCTGCACTGTCGGTATATATATATCGGAAACTGTCGTAGTAGATTGGGAAACCCTAGACGCGGCTGTCGGTAGGGCTGGGCTATCTGACTTCTTGTAGTAACTGTGCGATGTCGATAAATTGGCGGAACTCGCCTACGAGCGCCTGTCGTTCTTCGGCAGACAGCGCTTAGTAATAGGCAGCTAGATGCCCCTTAACTTCGGTTAGGACAATAGCGTATTAGCATAGCTAGCAGAGGATAATGCGATATTCGGAAAGGTATGTAAAGACTCTGTCGAAGGGTGCTAGTATAGTGTCCCCTAATAGAGTACAAGACATGTTGTAGCAGCCTAGGTTGTCGTCGGTGCTAGTGCTTAACATAGATTAAAAGTAGGTGTATATGTTTAGTTGCAGAGTAGGCTTCTAATTGGAACCTTGTTAACTGGCTGTTGTAGTAAGTCTTCTAAATAGATATATAGGTTGCAGGTATGCTTAAGAGTCTAGCTAAGTGCGCCCCCGAGTTGGTTAGTAGGATGTAGGAGGCCGGGCTATAGACTACCGAAACCCTGGACGTATTAGTAGATAGTATACTCTGTTGCAAAGTGGAGTTCTATTTAGAGCTTTGCGCAGAGGTCAGCGACGGATGTTCTAAATAGAAGGTTGGTTAGCACATAGGGATAATGGAATTCGATCCTCGATAATTCAATTAGAAGTATAGGTTGCAGATATAGATAGGTAAGATCGTTGATCGAGGTTCCAATTGGAAGTGTAGGTTGCAGATATAGATAGGTAAGATCATCGATCGAGGTTCTAATTGGAAGTGTAGGTTGTAGGTATAGATAGGTAAGATCGTCGATCGAGGTTCCAAGTGGAATTACGGCCTGCAAGGGATGTGTTTTTTTTTTGAGAGGCTGGGCGGTATACTGCCGGCAGATTGAGATTGGAATAGCTGTCTTCCGGGACTAGGGAGCTGTTATCGTAGCGCGGATAGCCGAAAGCCTCACTTAGATAGCGACAGTGCGGCCGTTCTTATAGTCCTAATGCTACCGTTCTAATTGCATACAAATGTTTCTATTTAGAAGTGCACATTGCCAGAATGGTTGCTATAAGTTGTAGTCCGTCGTGTAATTGGTGTTGTATAATAAAATCAGACGGTTATCGTCCAATGCTAGGTAGCCTTCCGTGCTTAGCTAGCCGTTATCTATGCCTAGCTGGCCGTTATCTATAGTTGCTAGCCATTATCTATGCCTAGCTGGCTATTATCTATGCCTAGCTGGCTATTATCTATGCCTAGCTGGCCATTATCCATACCTAGCTAGCTATTATCTATGCCTAGCTAGCCGTTATCCATAGTCGCTGGCTATTATCTATACCTAGCTGGCTATTATCCATACCTAGCTAGCTATTATCTATGCCTAGCTGGCCGTTATCTATGCCTAGCTAGCCGTTATCCATGCCTAGCTGGCCGTTATCTATAGTCGTCATCCGTACGCAGCTGGCCGTTATCTATGCCCAGCTGGCCGTTATCTATAGCTGTTATCTATACCTAGCTGGCCGTTATCTATACCTAGCTAGCCGTTATCTATACCTAGCTGGCCGTTATCCATACCTAGCTGGCCGTTATCTATGCCTAGCTGGCCGTTATCTATACCTAGCTGGCCGTTATCTATGCCTAGCTGGCCGTTATCTATAGTCGCTAGCCGTTATCTATACGTACCTAGCCGTTATCTATGCCTAGCTAGCTGTTATTTATACCTACCTGGCCGTTATCTATGCCTAGTTGGCCGTTATCTATGCCTAGCTAGCCGTTATCTATAGTGGCTAGCTGTTATCTATACCTACCTGGCCGTTATCTATACCTACCTGGCCGTTATCCATGGTCGCTAGGCCGTTATCTATACCTACCTAGCCGTTATCTATAGTCGCTAGCCGTTATCTATACCTACCTAGCCGTTATCTATACCTACCTGGCCGTTATCTAGGGTCGCTAGCCGTTATCTATACCTACCTAGCCGTTATCTATACCTACCTGGCCGTTATCTAGGGTCGCTGGCCGTTATCTATACTTACCTAGCCGTTATCTATACCTACCTAGCCGTTATCCATAGCTAGCTTCTATTTGGAAGTGCACATTGCCGAAATGGTTGCTATAAGTTGTAGTCCTCGTTGTTTATATATAGGCAGCGGGCATCCAGTACTTATATATAGCAAAATGTTTCTAATCTAACTGTACCTGTCTGCGTCGGTGTCTGTCTATAGCAATTCCTGCCTACGACTGTATCTGTCTGTAGCTGCGTGCCTGCCTATAACTATATCTGTCTGCAACCGTGTCTGCGACTGTGTCTGCAGCGACCGTGTCTGTCTGCTACTGTGTCTGCCTACTACCGTGTCTGCCTGCTACTGTATCTGCCTGCTACTGTGTCTGCCTGCTACTATGTCTGTCTGCTACCGTGTCTGTCTGCTACTGTATCTGTCTGCTACTGTGTCTACGGCGATCGTGTCTGCAGCGACTGTGTCTGTCTGCTACTGTGTCTATCTGCTACTGTGTCTACAGCGATCGTGTCTGCAGCGACTGTGCCTGTCTACGACTATGTCTGTAGCAATCGTATCTGCAGCGACCGTATCTGTAGCGAACGTGCCTGTCTGCAGCCGTGTCTGTAGCAACCGTGCCTGTCTGCTGCGACTGTGTCTGCAGCGACTGTGCCTGTCTGCGACCGTATCTGTAGCGACTGTGTCTGTCTATAACTAAGTCTGTCTGTAGCTACCTGCCTATAGCTGCCTGCCTATAGCTGTCTGCGACTATGTTAGTCTGCAGCAGTATCGTCTGTAGCAGTATCTGTCTGCAGCAGTGTCTGTCTGCAGTAGTGTCTATCTGCAGTAGTGTCTGTCTGCAGCAGTGTCTGTCTACGGCAGTGTCTGTCTGTAGGGCCTGTATCTGTCTATAGCGACTGTATCTGTTTGTATATATCGGTCTGCAGCAGTGTCGGTCTGCAGCGGTATCTGTCTGCGACTGTGTCGGTCTACAGCGGTGTCTGTCTACGACCGTGTCTGTCTTTAGCGACTGTGTCTATCGTCTGTCTGTAGAGGTGTCTGTCTGTAGCAGTGTCTGTCTATAGCGACTGTGTCTGTCTATAGCGACTGTATCTGTTTGCATATGTTAGTCTGTAGCAGTGTCGGTCTGCAGCAGTGTCGGTCTGCAGCGGTGTCTGTCTGTAGCGGTGTCTGTCTATAGCGACCGTGTCTGTCTGCAGCTGCCTACCTGTAGCTGTCTGCGACTGTATTGTCTCTAACTGTGTCTGTCTGCAGCGACTAATACTCTACGACAGTGTCTGTCTGCGACTGTGTCTGTCTATAGCTTAATTGCTGTAGCAGTAGGCAGTATATAGGGTGTTTATAGGGTAAGAAGCTAACAACAGAGGCCTAACATCGAAGGCTTTCTAGGCGGGTCGGAATTGCCTGCGTGCAGTGGTGATTGGTTGGGACTACTATCGAAGGGCTTGGATGTTGGAGAATATAGTTAGGATAATAGCAGTTTCTGTATTTACTTCTATAGCCGCTAAGAGCGGATCGCTACAACTGTTGATACTCCCTTCTTCTAGCGACGTAGTTCGTAGCAGTGCCCTATTATCTATACTAGATAGGGGGCCTATCCGTCTAGCTAGTCTTTTCCTAAGATCCTTAGTAGCACTCCGCTATCTATACTGTCGGTGTTATTCGGCGCCGGCTCGATGGCTTGGATAGTCTTTCTTAGCAGCTGTAGCTTCGTAGTACGATATTCCTGCTTCTGTTAAGCCGTCATTTGGTATCTTATAGCGATATAGCTAGGCTTTCTATACGCGTAGCAGGTAGGGACGAATAACGAACGCGGCGGATAAGATAGCTGCTAGGGGGCTCTTCGGAAAGGTACAGGGGGTCGTGTTGTTAGCGCTGTCGATAGCTTCTGGTTCAGTTCGCGCGATGCCGATTTCGTATAAGCGCTTAGGTTTCTAGTGTAAGGGCTTAAGAATCTTGGTTTAGAAACTTAAGGTTAGGTATCTATATAAAGGAACTAATAGGCAGTTCCTTCCTTGTCTGCTACTGTACAATTTGTACCTACGAAGCTAAGCTAGCAATTTCCCTCTGTATAGGGGTGCAAGGTTTACACTCTGTATAGAGGATCCGGAGTTCTCCCTCTATATAGTAGTGCAGAGTTTTCCCTCTGTTTAGAGGGGCAGCAATTCCTCGCTATATTGGGCTATAGAGTTCTCCCTCTGTATAGGAGTAGGGTCCTGTTAGTAATTCTGTACAGAGGGTAGGGTCGTGCTAGCGCCGCTAAGTCGCAGTCCTTAGGGCGATAGCTAGCTTAGGTTAGGTCTAGGACCTAGGCTAGGCAGCGCCCCTTAACAATACCCCCCCTCCCTCCCTTCTCGTAGTGCTCCTTTCGTATAGCAGCGTGTCGTATACCCTTAGCTCCTAGTGTTCCTCTCGTAGGTAGCGCTTTCCTGTTCGCCTAGGCACTTGCCTATTAACCTCCCTCTCTGCTGGTCTAACCTTAGACTTGTCTTCTTAGATACGTAGGCAGGGGAGGCAGGTAGTGCTAGATCGCTTCTACCTAAACTTTACCGGTTCCGTTTGCCGATTTAACGATACTAAGGCTAAGGTAGAGGAGGCCTGCTAGTAGTTATAAAGGTGCAGGAGGTGTTCAGTCCTGTCTGTTCGTTCCTCTCCTACCCTCTAGCTCTAGCTATGCACTCTACGTCCTAACCGTACAGTCCGGCGCTACCGGGTCGTTTGGCTCTGTCCCTGTCTCTTAGTCGTTGTCTAGAGTTTTACTCCTAGGTAGATGTTCCCGCCTTTGTCTGGCTGTCTAGTAGGCCGTCGCTTGTATAGGCCCTAGGTCGTAGTTGCCTCGTTTGTCCTTCCTTATATAGTTGTAGCAGCTGCCCTAGTTGTTATTGCCCTACAAAGCAGGCAGCTACTACCCTGTATATAAACCCTTTCCCCTTTCTCCCTCTCTCTTCTTCTCTTTCTCCTTCTCCCTATCTGCTATCCGTCTGCCTAGCCGTCTGCTACTACTACTATTACTACTATTACTACTACTACTAGCTACTACTACTAGCTACTATCGTTATACTACCTGTCTCGTCCGGCCGTTCCTGCCGTATCTCTCTCGTAGCTGCTAGCTCTCCTTCCGCCTGTTCGGCTAGTGTCCCCTCCTATTTTTACCTCTAATAATAGAGTGCTTAGCTCTACTAGCAGCTTTGCTTCCAGTTCGTATAGGTCCTCGCCTTCTGTACAGTTTAAGCTAACGACTTAGGTGCTATATTAACTAGCAGTAGGGTGTTGTTAAGCCACCCTTTTGCTTCCTCTAGTGCTAGGGCCCCTGCCGGCTGGGAGGTAATTAAGATTTCGGGTAGAGAGTTGGCTGCCCTAGGTCCTAGGGGTAGTGGCTAGTAAGCTACCTTAAGGTAGTATATAAAAGTTTTCGGACAGTGTTACTCTCGTTTCCTTCTCCTTCCTACCTATCTTACCTGTCTCCTAACCGTCCCCTTCTTCCTACCCTTCTTCTGTATAGTGTCGTACAGTGTAGTGTTAGTAGGATCCTGTAGTATCTTATATCGTAATTCTCGATCCTTTAACAACCTTAGTTGCTAGCGGCTACCCTGTCCTTAGGGTAGATCGTGCCCCTTTTCGCTGTACAGCGCAGTGTTACTGTAACTAGGCAGGGGGATGGTTCTCCTCCTACCTGTCCAGCGTAGTTGTGTCCTATAGGGCCTCGTACAGTTCCTATATAGGCTCTGCCTATCCTCTCTATTTTACTAGGTACTCTACCCTCTTCCGCTTCCTTTAGCTCTTAAGGATTCCTTCTACCTCGTACTCTTCCTAGCCCTTAGTTATAATCGCTAGTAGGCGCGCGTCGTCCGTTATCTAGTATAGTAGGGGGTCTGTGTTCGCCGGCTGTACGAGGTCTACGTAAAAGACTAGGTAGATCCCTAGGGGAGTGTTAAGTTGTACAGTGTATGTCCCTACTGGTCGAACTACTGTAAACTTCTGGTTCTTCCAGTCTAGCTTCTTGCTTAGTTGGTCTGTACGGATGTTATGCTAGTTTAGCTAGACCTTATCCCCTGCCTCGTACCTTAGTATAGCCTGCCATCCCTTGTTAGCCTGCTCTTCCGCATTCTGTTAAGCTATAGCTAGGCTCGCCTTTGCCTATTAATAGGCGTTCGTAATCGTCTGTACGATAGCCTCTCCCTGCTAAATTAGGGATCGTACAGGGCGCAGAGTGTTACTACCTAGGGTTAGCAGGAGCAGGGAATAGTCGTATCTATAGGCTATAAAGAAGGGGGACAATCCTGTAGCATTAGCTATACAGCTATTAATAGCTAGCTCTGCTATAGGGAGAAGGCGGTTCTAGTTTATCTAGTTATAGTCGACGTATGCTTGGAGGTACGCTTCCAACGTCAAATTAACCCTCTCCGTCGCCCTGTCTGTCTGTAGGTGCTATGCAGTTAACAGGCGACGTTCCACATTTAGCAACTAATATACCCTTGCCTAGAGCTAGCTCGTAAACTACGTGCCCTAGTCCGATATAATTGACCTAGGGAAACTGTGCTTGCTGAACGTCGTCTGTATAAAGGCCTAGGCAGTGTCCTTAGCTGTAATAGAGTCTATTCCCTCTAGTATTACCCCTTTCGTTAGCTTGTCCGTTACTACTATAATGTTCCTCCGTCCGTCGCTCTTAGAAAGGTCTATAATAAAGTCTACTGTTAGGTCTTGCTAGGGCCGGTCCGGTATCGGTAGAGGTTTTAATAGCCTATGCTTTAGTTTACGCTAGGGCTTCGTCCGTCTGTATATATCGCAGTTCTGTACGAATCTGCGGATGTTCTTCGCTATCGCCGGCTAGTAGTAGTCCCTAGCGACGATGCTGTACGTCTCCTCGCGCCCTAGGTGCCTAGTAGCTATAGAATTATACGCCTGTTGTATTAAGCTTATACAGAGCTTCTCGTCTGCTAGGACCCAAATCCGATTCCTGAACTTTAGGTTGTTCTCCTTGTCTACTAAGCACTCTGCTGCCGACACCTTAAGGCAGAGCTCTGCTGGGAGCTTCCGCTGCCCTCCTTAGATCGCTGTATAGGCCCCTCGGTATACATCGTCCTTCTCTACTGCCTCTTCCTATATTTGCAGTTAGGGTTCCTATATATATGCCGCTGCTAGGCGGATAGTCCCTTCGCCTAGCTCCTCCTTAAATATCTAGAATGTTCGTAACTTTAACCGGTCGTCCTTGTACGTTGTTAGCATGTCCTAGTCATGTCTAGATAGCGCATCGGCCCTGCTATTGTCCTTACCCTCGCGATACTAGAGCCTTATGTTAAACCGGCTTAGGTACATTGCCTATTGTACGTGCCTCTTAGACAGCTTCTAGGGCTGCGTAAAGTACTCTAGGTTCTTGTAGTTAGTTAGGGCGAGGAACTTAGGAACCGAGCAGAGCTCTCTATCCTATGCTTCGTAATACTGTACGACCGCTAGCAACTCCTTGTCGTAGATAGGGTAGTTGCACTCGGCTAGGGAGTTCTTCTTAGAGAAGTATACGTATAGGTGCAGAAGTCCGTCCGAGCCTACCTATAACAAGATGCCTCCTATATAGTACCCTAAGGAGTCGGTTTCCAGTATCGTCGTATACTCTAGGTCGAAGGCGGCAAGCGTTGGTCCTGTAGTAAAGAGCTCCTTTAGCTTGTTAAAGCTCCTATCGCACTCGTCCGTCTACTTAAACTGCTTGTCCTTGTATGTTAGCTCGACTAGGGGGCGTACGATCTCCGAGTAATTCTGTATAAACTAGCAGTAGAAGTTGGCAAACCCAAGAAATTCCTATAGGCTCTTAACGTTCGTAGGCGGCTTCTATTGCTTAATAGCATTAATCTTTCTCCTATCTATACTAATGCCTTTCCCTGCCTTAATAATAAAACCTAAGTATTTCGTATGCTATACACCGAATTTACATTTGTCGATATTAAGGTACAAGCCAGCCTGCTGCAGTCGATTTAGCACCTTCTTAACGTCCTGTACGTAATCTGCATAGGTGCCGTCTGTAAAAACTAGAGTGTCGTCAAGGTACGCCGAGCAGATGTCGTCTAGTAACCCTTGCAAGGACTTGTTAATGTACCTTTAGAAGGTTGCCGGTGCGTTAGCAAGGCTAAATGATCTGACTGCAGTAGACGCAAGGTCAATACCCGTCTTTGATAACTATATCCAAGGCTGGAGAGGGAAGAATCTACGTACAAGCGGAGGTGCGGTATTTGAGTGTGCAGCTGCCAAGCCTGGTCCTGCCAAGCCTGCCACCTTCCAGCACCTTCCAGCCCTCTATATCCGTATCACTACCGCCCTCCCCAACCTGCGATTGCCCTCAATCGCAATCAATCTATCAATCGCAATTAGCCAATCAGGTCGCACTAATCCAGGTCGTAAATTCAGTCGCAGAGGTCGCTTTTCAAGCTCCAATTTCTGAGCCTTTTGCTATCGCTTTCGGCCAATCAGGTCGCTCTAAAACAGGTCGCTTTTGAGGTCGCTTTTGAGCTTTAATTTCCGTGCGTTTTGAGTCTTAATCTCGTGCCTTTTTGAGCCTCAATCTCGTGCCTTTTTGCCGTCGCTTTGGTGCCTTATTTGGTGCCTTGTTTGCTGCAGAGGTCGCAGAGTTCTCAGAGGTTGCAGAGGTCGCGGAGGTCGTCGAGGTCTTAGAGGTCGTCGGGGCCGCGGAGGTCGCAGGGGCTCGCAGAGGTTGCAGCTGCAGCGGAGGTTGCAGAGGTCGCAGCCTACGTATGTCGCTTCTCGACGGTCGCTCGCTTGTCGACGGTCGCAGAGGTCTCGGAGGTTGCCTTGCAAACACATGTCGCTTCTCGTCGGTCGCTTGCTTCTTAGACGCTCGCCTCGCTCGCTTCTCAGACGCTCGCCTTGCTCGCTTCTTAGACGCTCGCCTCGCTTCTCGACCGTCGCTTCTCGAGCTGTCGCTTCGCTTCTCGACGGTCGCTTGCTTCTCGACGGTCGCTTCTCGACGGTCGCAGAGGTTTCGGAGGTCGCAGAGGTCGTCTTGCAAACACGTGTCGCTTCTCGGACGGTCGCTCGCTTCTCGACGGTCGCTTCTCAAGCCGTCGCTTCGCTTCTCGGACGGTCGCTCGCTTCTTAGACCGTCGCTTTGCCTGTGCTTTGCCTGTGCTTTGTCTGGTGCTCTGCCTGGGTGCTCGTGCCTAGGTGCTCGTGCCTGGTGCTCTGCCTAGTGCTCTGCCTAGTGCTCGTGCCTGGTGCTCTGCCTAGTGCTCTGCCTAGTGCTCGTGCCTGGTGCTCGCTCGGCCTAGTGCTCGGCCTAGTTGTCTGCAGCTGTGCCTCTGTTGTCTGTGTTGTCTGCAGTAGCTGTGCCTGTCTGCAGCAGCCTTGTGTTGTCTGCAGCTGCTGTTGTCTGCAGTCTGCCTAGGGGCTCTGTAGCTGGGTGCTCGTGCCTAGGTGCTCTTGCTCGGTGCTCTTGCTCGGCCCCGGTGCTCTGCAGCTGGTGCTCTGCAGCTAGTGCTCTGCAGCTGTCTGCTCTGTAGCTGGTGCTCTGCAGCTGTCTGCTCTGTAGCTGGTGCTTGGGCTCGCTAGTGCTTGGGCTCGCTAGTGCTTAGGTGCTCGTGCTGCTCTTGTCGTTCGTGCTTAGGGGCTCGTACTCGGTGCTCTGCCTTGTGCTGGCCTTGTCGGGGGCTGTGCCTGTGCCTTGCCTGTGTCTTGTCCTCGATTGCTGAATGTCCTGATTGGCCTTGTCCGAATAGAATGGTCTGTCAAAGACCTGAATTGGTCTGTTAAAGACCCGGAAAAAAACGAATGTCGTCGCCCTAGGTCCTGCTAGGTGCGTCTTGTCGTCGTCGTCGCTCTCGCTCCTCGCTCTCGCTCCTCGTCCTCGTCGCTCCTACATCGTCCTTCTCGACCTTCTCGTTCTTCTTAACCTTCTCGTCGCTCTCGTTCTCGTCGCTCTTATTCTCGTCGCTCTCTCGTCGCTCTCGTTCTCGTCGCTCTCGTTCTCGTCGCTCTCTCCTATCTCAAAACTTCAAACCTCGTACGATCTGCTCGTAGGGGCACTTCTCTTCCTAAAACTCTCTCTCTTTAAAACTCTCTCTTCTCGATAGGGGGAGGGGGGGGGGGTAGAGTAGTATGCACATGCACAATTAAGTAACCGGATAAAATTCGACGGCCTCCTTTGTACATATACAGTACACACTCTGGGTTGTCGGTTGCACGTACGTTAATCGAGTACCCGGATGTAATTCAACGGGCTCTTTCGCGTAGTGCAGGTGTTATTGAAGTGAGCCTTGGATATAATGGTTTAGGGTTAGGGTTTTCCGACCGGAAAAAGCGATCTATATAAAAACAGACGCTTCTAACACAGTAACCGCAGGGGTCCTTTCTTAATATAGCGACGACGAAACCCTCTATCTAGTGGCTTTCTTCAGCAAGTCTATAAACGAAGCTAAGCGGAACTACGCTATCTACGATAAGGAGCTGCTAGCTATTATTCAGGCTTTTAAGGAGTAGAAACTAGAACTTATAGCTAGAAAGAGCCCGATCCAGGTCCTTACGGATCACCAGTCGCTAACTTACTTTATAAAGACGCAGAAGCTCTTACGCCGTCAAGCGCGGTAGGCGGCCTACTTATCTGGGTTTGACTTTAAGATTACTTATCGACCCGGAGCTCAAAATGGAAAGGCTAACGCGTTAACGAGAAGAGAAGGGAAGACTAGCTGCGCGAAGGAAGATCCGAACATGTTTCAGAAGGTGTTGACTGAACGGATAGTAGACGCTGAGGTGTTGAAGGAAGCAGGGATTTACGCAGTAGAACCGCCGACTAAAGAAGAGACGCTCTACGAGAAAGTGGAACGGCTCAATTAGAAGCAGAAGCTCGGCAAAACAGGTTCGGGGAAGCTGATAGTTCCAGAAGAACTAATCACTAAGGTCGTCCAACTGGTCTATAGCTCTAAGGACGTTGGTTACGCCGGCTTGAAGAAGACGATAGAAGCCGTAAGGACGATCTACTGGTTTCCGCGGATCTACGAACAGATCCACCGATTTATCGCCAATTGCCACGTATGCCGAGCCGCGAAGCTACGTTACGGCCTTCCGGCGGGCCTACTAAAGCCGCTTCCGACCCCTGAAAAGCTGTAGCAGCACATTACGATAGATTTCGTGACCGGACTGCCGGACTCGGACGGCTACGACGCTACGCTCAACGTAGTAGATCGACTAAGCAAGGAACGCTACTTTATCCCCTGCCGAGCAAAGAATAAAGGAACCACTGCAGAAGAAACAGCGAGAATGCTAATTAAGCGCGTATAGAAACACTACGGTCTGCCGGACACTATTACTACAGATAGGGGCCCTTAGTTCACTGCCGACGTATAGAGAGTCATCAATTAAACCCTCGGAATTCGTAGAAAGCTCAGTACGGCAGCTTACCCTCAGATCGACAGTTAGTCCAAGGTAGCTAACTGTAAGATAGAGAAATATTTACGGATCTTCTATAGCTATTATTAAGAAAAGTGGGTTAAGATGCAGCCAATAGCTGAATTCTGCGCGAACTTAGCACAGTTAGAAGCAACGTCGCTGGCGCCGTTCGAGATAACCTACGGTTATCTTCCGAGAATGAGTTTCCAGCTGCCGAGCGAACCCAGCTCTAGGAAACCTTCCACTGCCACGTTGTCAAAGAGAGTCGCCGCCGCGACGGCAGAAGCGCTCCGATCTTAGATAGACGAAGCAATTAAAGTGGCAAAAGAGGCGATGGAATCGGCTTAGAAGAAAATAGTAGCTCGAGCTAATAGAAAGCGAACGCCGATAGAATTCGAAGAAGGCCAAAAAGTCTGGCTTAACACGCGAAACCTGAGGCTAAAAGGCAACGCGAAGCTTAACCTACGCTACGTAGGTCCGTTTAAGATAGTGGAAAAGAGATCGCCGGTAACTTATCGGCTCTAGCTGCCAAAGGCGTTCCGGATCTACAACGTTTTCCATTCAGATCTGCTAAGCCTGGACCCTAAGAACAGTCTGCCGGAGCAGGGCTTCGCCGAACCCCCGCCAGTCGAGATAGACGGTAATAAAGAAGAGTAGGAGGTAGAAGACGTAATAGATGTAAAGAAGACGAGGGGGTCTATCAAAGCGAGGATCTTATACAAGGGGTAGCCGGAAGACTATAAATAGTATCCGGTCGAGAACCTCCGGAATTCGGCGGAGCTGCTAAGAGAGTTCTACGTGCGGAACCCGAAGAAGCCGAAACCCGAATAGGTCCGAAGCTAATTATGCCGGAAGAAAGAAAGAAGAAAGCCGCGTCTGCTCTACCGACGCGGAAGCTAATAAAAACGATCGTAACGGTCGCCTTAGGGAGGTCTTCGACTTGTCCACTACCTATTGGCAGTGCGGCAGGAAGCTCGCCGACGCTGTAGCGTGCTAGCGCCGCCGCCCCTGCGATAGGGTAAGGACTTCGGTAGGGAAGAAAAAGAAGAAGAAGAAACGACGCCGTGGACGGATCTATATAGACCTCTAAGGCGACGCACAGACCAGCCGAGCCGCAGCTTAGAAGACCGCAGATCAGATCAGATAGCGTCGATTACATAAACGCTAAGTAAAGGACTTCAGACGCTAACGACGTAAGAAATTAAAGAAGCGATAAAGAGAACGTTGTTTTTGATAGAAGACGGAAGAGGTAACATCGGCGTTGGAGGGGATTTTCGAGAAGGGGACGACGAATCAAAAAAAAAAAAAAGTAAAGATTTTCGGATGGATAGGGTGACTAAGCGGTCGAGGGCGACCGCTAGTAAGGGAGGGGGGTAGTGTTACAGCGGCAGAAAGGGGTGGGACTGGATAATAAGGTGGACCCTTAGAATTTCGGCTCGGTCCTTCTGGACCGAGCCGGGCCTTAGCATGCCGCTGCCCCTGAAGCTCTTATCCACTACTATATAGACTTCTTTCCCTCCTTAGTTCGAGATATAGTTATTAAAACAGCTGTATTGAACCTTGTCTGCGCGCTCGGATTAAGCTATAAGCTCCGGTTTCCACTCTTTAAAGGCCTGAATAATAGCTAGCAGTTCTTTATTATAGATAGCGTAGTTCCGTTTAGCATTATTTATAGACTTGCTAAAGAAAGCTACTGGATAGAGCGTTTCGTCGTCGTTAGCGTATTAAGAAAGGACCCCTGCTGTTACTGTGTCGGAAGCGTCTGTCTCTACGTAGATCGTCTTTTCCGGTCTAAAGTGCGCTAGCACTGGCGCTGAGGCTACCGCCTCCTTTAGTCGGTTGAAAGCTTCTGTACACTTCTTATTCTATAGGCTAGCGGCCTCCTTCTTTAACGCCCTATTTAGTAGTCTCGCTATCTTGCTAGAGTCCTTAATAAACCGTCGATAGTAGCTGCAGAATCCGAGAAACGCTCTGATTTGCGTAGTGTTTCCGGATGTCGGTTGCTTCCATTCCGCGACGGCAGCTACTTTTGACAGGTCTATCCGAATTCCTTCTCTTCTGACGATAAGACCGAGATATTTGACTTCGGTCTGGTAGAACTCGCTCTTCTTCGTGTCCGCGTTTAGTCCGACCTTGCGGAGTCTCTTTAACACCCTCTCGATGTAGTCCGTATGTTGTTCTCTCGTTCCTTTAGTATAGATAAGAATATTGTCTAAGTAGATAGATACGAAACGTTCTAGCATATCTATAAAAGTGTAGTTTATAAAGCGTTGCTATATAGCCGGCGTATTGGTAAGTCTAAAAGGCATTACTAACTACTTGAAATTGCCTATGCGCGTAGCGAATGTCGTAAGGTCTTCCGTCTGTCCTTCTTCGTTCCTTAATCGATGGAATGCTTGGCGAATATCCAGCTTGCTAAACTACTTAGCCTTAGCCACTCGTTGTATAGTCTTATCGATTAGAGGCAGCGGATACACATCTCTCTTAGTAACCTTATTAAGGCCTCGGTAGTCTACACACAGTCAGAGACTACCTCTGGGTTTCCGTACGAAAAGAATCGGTAACGCATATTCTGCTAAGCTTAGCGTAATGAACTTCTTCGCCAAGTTTTCTCAGACAAATACTTCTACCTAGTCTAGCTCCGCTAGCGACAGTCTTCTTAAGGGTTCAGTTCTCGGCAGCACGGCTCCTTCTTTTAGCCTGATCTTGTTGTCGTATTCCGGTCGGTAGAGTGGCAAGAGGTTGGAGTTAGCCTTTAAGAACACGTTAGTGTAACTATAGAGTTCTTTCGGTAACACCTCTAATAGATCCACTTCTTCTTCCGCCATTATCTTCTGGTAGTCTTCGATATCCTTTATTAAGATAGCATAAATCTCGTTGTCCGACGACCTCGCTAGGGTCGTTAAAGCTTCGGAACTTATTATTCCGATCGTGCCTTAAGGTTTAGGCCGATCCTTCTAAGCCGCTTCGATGGTCGTAGCGTTCGGTTCCACTGTAACGACGGTAGCCGCCTTACTGACGGCTCCGTCGTGCTGGTTTTTGAACCCTAGCATGCCTTTACCTACGTCAATAACAGCTTTCTGGTTCTTTATCCATTTCTGTCCTATAATAATGTCAAACCTTCCGATATCCATAATTCGGAACGTCGCTTCTGTAATGCGACCTGCTAAGGTAGTCTTTAATAGCATATAATGCGTAACACTCTCTGTGTCTTGTCCGTTGTACGCCGAAATCCGTGTTAGCGATGCTAGCTCTACTGGATAGCTATATCCTTTTATCAGCTTTTGAACCAATCGATAGTGGATAGCCGCTCCGATAAGGGCCCCCGTGTCGATAAAAGCTCTTAGCTGAATTGGTTTGCTCGATCCATCGAGGGGGTAGACAGTAATTAGGAGGATAATAGCGGTTTCCGTATTTACTTCCACTGCCGCTAAGAGGGGATCGCTGCAGCTGTTGATGCTCTTATCTTTCTGTAACGTAGTTCTTGTTAGTGCCCTGTTTTCTACGCTGGATAGGGGGCCTATCCTTCTAGCTGATCTTTTCCCAGGATTCGTAGTAGCACTCCACCGTCTACGCTGTCAGTGTCGTTCGGAGCCGGCTCTATAGCTTGTATTGTCTTTCTCGGTGGCAGTGGCTGCAGCTGCTGCTGCTTTATAACACGATATTCCTGCTTCTGCTTATCTAATGCTTGGCATCTCGTAGCAATGTAGCCAGGCTTTCTATACGCGTAACAGGTAGGGACGAACGACGAACGCGGTGGCTAATAAGATTGCTACGGAGGTGCTCTCCGGAAAGGTGCAGGGTGTCTCGTTGTCTGCGTTATTAACGGCTTCTATTCCGATTCGCGTAACTTCGCATACGCGCTCAGGTTCCGCGCGGTAACTCTCGCTCGGTGCACAAAGCTCTTAAGGTCTTCGTCTTCTACCGACGCTATAGCTGCTGCCAGTTCAGGGTTCAGCTTCTGCCTTAGTAGGTAGAGCTGCTTATCTTCTGCTACTCGGGCCCTAATCGCATATTTCCTAAATAGTCTGTAGAACTCTTCGAACGTCTGCCAGTTCTGGATAATCTTATCTATCTGTTCGCGTGCCGTCTTCTTCCGGAAGGGGTCTCCGAAGCGTTGATCCAGTACCTTAATCGCTTCTTTAGCGGTTACCTCTTCTAGGTCCGCTACTAGTGAAAAAGCTTCTCCTTCTAATCGCGACTCTAGGTAGGCTAATCTATCTCCGGCGCTGTTTCCGGCATAGTCTCGATCTATCTTGTTCTTTATCTTCTTCTTAAATACCTCCTAATCTTTAGGATCTCTGCCTCTAAACGCCGGTAGATCCGGTAGTAACGTTATTAACGTGCCGCCTTAACTGTAGGCCGCCAGTAAGGCGGTCTCTGCTTGTTCTTCTCGATGCGGTAGCTGCGCCGACGACATCGCTGCTTCTATCTTAGCTAGCTAAGTCTTTATCTCCTTTATTTGTGCTAGTCGGTTCGCCGCTTGGTTTTCCAGCATATCTATAATAGTCTCTACCGATTCCTTCTCGGCTCTTACCGCTTCGATTTCCTCTCTTAACTGTCTCTTTTCTTCTAGGGTTCTGTAAAACAGCTTCTTAATAAGGTCTATGCTGTTGTAGACCTTTCCTACTCCGTTCTCGTTTACGTAATCCTTGAGTTCCTCGAGCGTACAGTCGTAGATTTTCTTGTATTCGCTTATTCGTTCCTTAATCTCTACAGTCTCTTCCGCTGTAAAACCTCTAATAATGAACTCATTATCGATAATACTAGAGCGCCTGCTCGCTCTGTTAGTCTTTTCTCTTCTGCTTCTGCTTCGGCCTATAACGCCGCTCTGTACTGTTGAGAAGCCCTCTATAGCTATCTTACAGTGCTAGTGTTTGGTTTCGTGTAGTGCGCGTGCGTTATTCGGGGGTCCGGATGGTTCAACGGTCCCTTTCGCGTAGCGCAGTAGTAGTGTAGGGGGGTGAGTTCGAGATATAATAATCCGGGCACGCAGATATAATTCAATACGGCCTTTTTGATAACTATATCTCGAACTAAGGAGGGAAAGGAATCTATGTAGTAGTGGGCGAGAGCTTTGGGGGTAGCGTGCCAAGGCCCGGCTCGGTCCGGAAGGGCCGAGCCGAAATTCCGAGGGTCTACCCTATTACTTAGTCCTACCCCTTTCCACCGCTGCAACAGGGTAGACCCTCAGAATTTCGGCTCGGCCCTTCCGGACCGAGCCGGGCCTTGGCACGCTACCCCCAAAGCTCTCGCCCACTACTACATAGATTCCTTTCCCTCCTTAGTTCGTAATATAGTTATTAAAAAGGCCGTATTGAATCTTATCTACGTGCCTAGATTATTATATCTCGAACTTACTTACTACACTATTACCGCGCTGCGCGAAAGGGACCGTTGAACTATCCGGACACCCGAATAACGCACGCGCACTACACAAACCAAACTAAACAACAGTACTATAAGATAGCTATAGAGAGCTTCTTAACGGTAGAGAGCAGCGTTACAGGCCGAAGCAGAAGCAGAAGAGAAAAGACTAACAGAGCGAGTAGGCGCTCTAGTGTTATCGATAATAAGTTCATTATCGGAGGTTTTACAGCAGAAGAGACTGCAGAGATTAAGGAACGAATAAGCGAATACAAGAAAATCTACGACTGCACGCTCGAGGAACTTAAGGATTACGTAAACGAGAACGGAGTAGGAAAGGTCTACAACAGCATAGACCTTATTAAGAAGCTGTTTTACAGAACCCTAGAAGAAAAGAGACAGTTAAGAGAGGAAATCGAGGCAGTAAGAGCTGAGAAGGAATCGGCCGAGACTATTATAGATGTGCTGGAAAACCAAGCGACGAACCGACTAGCATAACTAAAGGCGATAAAGACTTAGCTAGCTGAGATAGAAGCAGCAATGTTGCCACTGCTGCAACCGCATCGAGACGAACAAGCAGAGACTGCCTTACCGGCGGCCTACATTTAAGGCGGCACGCTAATAACGTTACTACCGGATCTACTAGCGTTTAGAGGCAGAGATCCTAAGGATTAGGAAGCATTTAAAAAAAAGATAAAGAACAAGATAGATCGAGACTATGCCAGAAACAGTGCCGGAGATAGATTAGCCTACCTAGAGTCGCGATTAGAAGGCGAAGCTTTTTCGCTAGTAGCGGACCTAGAAGAGGTAACTGCCGAGGAAGCGATCAAAGCACTGGATTAACGCTTCGGAGACCCCTTCCGAAAGAAGACGGCCTGCGAACAGCTAGACAAGATTAACCAGAACTAGCAGACGTTTAAGGAATTCTACGGGCTATTCCGAAAATATGCTATTAGGGCTAGAGTGGCGGAAGATAAGCAGCTCTACCTACTAAGGCAGAAGCTAAACCCTAAGCTGGCAGCAGCTATAGCGTTGGTGGAAGACGAAGACCTTAAGAGCTTCGTGCACCGAGCGAGAGTTACTGCGAGAAAGCTGAGCGCTTACGCAAAATTACGCGAATCGAACTAGAAGCCGTTGTTAACGCAGGCAACGCGACCCCCTACGCCTTTCCAGAGAGCACCCTAGCAGCCACCGCGTTCGTCGTTCGTCCCTACTTGCTACGCGTGTGGAAAGCCTAGCTATATAGCTACGAGATGCCAAGCTACGGCCTAGCAGAAGCAGGAGTATCGTGTTATAAAGCAGCCGCAGCCGCTAAGAAAGACTATACAAGCTATCGAGCCGGTTCCGAACGACGCCGACAGTGTAGACGGTGGAGTGCTACTGAGAATCCTGGGAAAAGACCAGCTGGATAGATAGGCTCCCTATCCAGTATAGACAATAGGGCGCTAACAAGAACTACGGCACCGAAAGATAAGCGTATTAACAGCTGCAGCGATCTGCTCTCGGCGGCAGTAGAAGTAAACACAGAAACAGCTAGTATCCTTCTAATTACTGTCCACCCTCTCGATAACTCGAGCAAACCCCTTTAACTAAGAGCTCTTATCGATACAGGAGTCCTTATCGGCGCAGCGATCCACTATCGATTGGTTCAAAAGCTAATAAATAGATACAGCTATCCAGTAGAGCTGGCGTCGCCGACACGGATTTCGGCATACAACAGACAAGACACTGAGAGTGTTACGCACTATATGCTATTTAAGACCACCTTAGCAGGTCGCACTACAGAAGCGACGTTCCGAATTATAGATATCGGAAGGTTTGACATTATTATAGGACAGAAATGGATAAAGAACTAGAAAGCCGTTATTAACGTAGGTAAAGGCACCCTTAGATTCAAAAACTAGCAGACCGAAATCGCCGCCGAATCAGTTACAGTCGCCAACGCCAAACCGAACGTTACGACTATCGAAGTAGCTTCGAAGGATCGGTGCGACCCTTAAGACACGATCGGAATAATAAGTTCAGAAGCTTTAACGACCCTCGCAAGGTCGTCGGACAACGAGATTTATACTATCTTAATAAAGGATATCGAAGACTACTAGAAGATAATAGTAGAAGAAGAAGTGGATCTACTAGAGGTGTTACTAAAAGAACTCTATAGTTACACTAACGTGTTCTCGAAGGCTGACTCTAACCTCTTGCTGCTCTACCGACTAGAATATAACAATAAGATCCGACTGAAAGAAGGAGCTAAGCTGCCGAGAACCGAGTCCTTAAGAAGACTGTCGCCAGCGGAACTGGACTAGGTAGAAGTATTTCTCAGAGAAAACTTGGCGAAGAAGTTTATTACGCTAAGCTCTGCAGAATATACGTTACCGATTCTTTTCGTACGGAAACCTAGAGGTAGTCTCCGACTGTACGTAGATTACCGTAGCATTAATAAGGTTACTAAGAGAGATATGTATCCGCTGCCGCTAATAGACGAGACTATACAACGAGTAGCTAAGGCTAAGTAGTTTAGCAAGCTGGATATTCGCTAAGCTTTCTATCAATTAAGAAATAAAGAAGGACAAACGGAAGACCTTACGACATTCGCTACGCGTATAGGCAATTTCAAGTAGTTGGTAATGCCTTTCGGACTTACTAACGCACCGGCTATGTAGCAACGCTTTATAAACTACACCTTTATAGACATGCTAGAACGGTTCGTGTCTATTTACTTAGACGATATTCTAATCTACACTAAGGGAACGAGAGAGCAACATACGGACTACATTAAGAGGGTGTTAAAGAGACTCTACAAGGTCGGATTAAACGCAGACACGAAGAAGAGCGAGTTCTATTAAACCGAAGTTAAATACCTCGGGCTTATCGTTAGAAGAGAAGGAATTCGGATAGACTCCTTAAAGGTCGCTATAGTCGCGGAATAGAAGCGACCGACATCCGGAAACACTACGCAAATTAGAGCGTTTCTAGGCTTCTGCAGCTACTATCGACAGTTTATTAAGGACTTTAGCAAGATAGCGAGACCCCTAAGCGAGGCATTAAAGAAGGAGGCCGCTGGCCTATAGAATAAGAGGTGTACGGAAGCCTTTAACTAGCTAAAGGAGGCAGTGGCCTTAGCGCTAGTACTAGCGCACTTCCGACCGGAAAAGACGATCTACGTAGAAACGGACGCTTCCGACACAGTAACAGCAGGGGTCCTTTCTTAATACGCTGACGACGACGAAACGCTCTATCCGGTAGCTTTCTTTAGCAAGTCTATAAATAATGCTAAGCGGAACTACGCTATCTATAATAGAGAGCTGTTAGCTATTATACAGGCGTTCGAAGAGTAGAAACCGGAGCTTATAGCTAGACAGAGCACGATCCAGGTCCTTACGGACTACCAGTCGCTAACCTACTTTATAAAGATGCAGAAGCTATTACGCCGCCAAGCTAGGTAGGCCGCCTACCTGTCCAGGTTCGACTTCAAGATCACTTATCGACCTGGAGCTTAAAATGGAAAGGCTAATGCGCTAACGAGAAGAGAAGGAAAGACTAGCGGAGCGAAAGAAGATCCGAACATGTTTCAAAAGATGCTAACAGAACGAATAGTAGACGCCGAGGTGTTGAAAGAGGTAGGGATCTGTGCGATAGAGCCGCTAACTAAAGAAAAGACGCTGTACGAGAGAGTAGAGCGGCTTAATTAGCAGCAGAAGCTCGGAAAAAACTGGCTTAGGGAAGCTGATCGTTCTAGAAGAACTGATTACAGAGGTTATCTAGCTGGTCTATAGTTCTACGGATGTTGGTTACGCAGGATCGAAGAAGACGATAGAAGCAATAAGGACGACCCTACTAGTTTCCACGAATTTTCGAGAGGATCCACTGGTTTATAGCTAACTGTTATATATGTAGAGCCGCGAAGCCACGTTACGGCCCTCCGGCCGGCCTGTTAAAGCCACTTCCGATCCCTAAAAAACTATAGCAGCACATTACAATAGACTTCGTAACCGGCCTGCCGGATTCCGATAGATATAACGCTACGCTTAATGTAGTGGATCGACTAAGCAAGGAACACTATTTTATCCCCTACAGAGCAAAGGATAAAGGAACTACTACAGAAGAAACAGCGAGAATGTTGATCTAGTACGTATAGAAGCACTACGGCCTGCCGGACACTATTACTACGGATAGGGGTCCTTAATTCACCGCCGACGTATAGAAAGCCATTAACTAAGCCCTCGGAATTCGTAGAAAGCTCAGCACGGCCGCTTACCCTTAGACCGACAGTTAGTCTAAAGTAGCTAACCGAGAGATAGAGAAATATCTAAGAATCTTCTGCAGCTATCACTAAGCAGAATAGGTTAAGGTGTTGCCGATAGCCGAATTCTGCGCCAATTCAGCACAGTCGGAAGCTACCTTACTGGCGCTGTTCGAGATAACCTACGGTTATCTTCCGAGGATAAGCTTTTAACTACTGAACGAACCTAGCTCTTTAGAACTATCTACTGCCACTTCGTCGAAGAGAGTCGCTACAGCGGCGGCAGACGCGCTTAGATCTCAGATAGAAGAAGCGATTAAGGTAGCAAAGGAGGCAATAGAATCGACTTAGAAAAAGATAGTAACTCGAGCTAATAGAAAGAGGTTACTAATAGAATTCGAGGAAGGCTAAAGGGTATAGCTTAGCACGCAGAACATAAGGCTAAAAGGCAACGCGAAGCTCAACCCTCGTTACGTAGGTCCGTTTAAGATAGTGGAAAAGAGGTCGCTAGTAACCTACTGGCTCCAGCTGCTGAAATCATTCCGGATCTACGATGTCTTTTACTCGGATCTGCTAAGCTTAGACCCTAAAGATAGTCTTCCGGATCAGGGGTTCAATAAGCCCCTACTAATCGAAATAGACAGTAAAGAAGAAGCATAGGAGGTAGAAGATGTTATAGATATAAGAAGATGAAGAGGATCTATCGAAGCGAGGATCTTATAGAAAGGATAGCTAGAAGACTATAAATAGTATCCAGCCGAGAACCTCCGGATTTCGGTAGAGCTACTAAGAGAATTTTACGTCCGAAATCCGAGAAAGCCGCGACCCGAGTGGCTATAAAATTAATAAATCCAGAAGAAGAAGAAAAGCCGCGTCCGCTCTATCGATGCAGAAGCCGATAAAGACGATCGTAGCGGTCGCTTCGCCGGAGTCTTCGACTCGGCCACTACCTATCTCCGCACCGGCAGGCAGCTCGCCGACGCCGTAAACTGGCGTCAGCGCCGCCGGCCCTACGATAGGTAAGGGCCTTAGTAGAGAAAGAAAAAGAAGAAGATAGCGAGCTGTAGATAGATCTATATAGACCTACGCGAAGGCGCACAGACTGGTTATGCCACAGCTCGGGTAACCGCTGGCTCCGATTAGATAGAACGGATCAGATAGACGCCAAATAAAGACGTTAGATAGTAACAATGTAAAGAAAAAAAAGAAATTTCGAACAAACACATAAGTAAGCGGTTAAGGGCGACCGCTAATAAGGGAGGGGGGTAGTGTTGCAGCGGCAGAAAGGGGTGGGACTAAGTGATAGGGTGGACCCTCGGAATTTCGGCTCAGCCCTTCTTAACCGAGCCAGGCCTTGGCATACTACCCCTAAAGCTCTCGGCTACTACTATAGAGATTCCTTTCCCTCCTTAGTTCGAAAGGACTAGGAGGCATTTAAGAAGAAGATAAAGAACAAGATAGACCGCGATTACGCCGGAGACAGTAAAGAAGACAGGTTAGCCTACCTAGAGTTACGGTTAGAAGGTAAAGCTTTTTCGCTAGTAGCAGACCTAGAAGAGGTAACCGCCGAAGAAGCGATTAAAGCGCTAGACCAACGCTTCGGAGATCCCTTCTGGAAGAAGACAGCCTGTAAGCAACTAGATAAGATTAACCAGAACCAGCAGACGTTTAAGGAATTCTACAGACTATTCCGAAAATATGCTATTAGAGCTAGGGTGTTAGAAGATAAGCAGCTCTACCTACTAAGGCAGAAGCTAAACCCTAAACTGGCCGCAGCTATAGCGTCGGTAGAAGACGAAGACCTTAAAAGCTTCGTGCACCAAGCGAGATTTACTGCTAGAAACCTAAGCGCCTACGCGAAATCGGCATTGCGCGAACCGATTTAGAAGCAGTCGGCGCCGACAACACGACCCCCTGCTCCTTTCCGCCGAGGCCCTACCCAGCAGACATCTTATTCGCTGCGTTCGTCGTTCGTCCCTACCTGCTACGCGTACAGAAAGCCTAGCTACATCGCTACTAGATGTCTGGCGACAGCCTAGCAGAAGCAGGAATATCGTGTTACGAAGCTGCAGCTGCTAAGAAAGACTATCTAAGCTATCGAGCCAGCTCCGAGCGACACCGACAGTATAGATAGTAGAGTGCTACTAAGGATTTTAGTAAAAGACTAGCTGGACGGATAGGCCCCCTATCCAGCAAGGACAATAGGGCACTAGAGCGATTCGAGCTACTGGAAGAAGGAAGCATTAACAGTTACAGCAATCCGCTCTTAGCAGCGGTAGAAGTAAATATAGAGACCGCTATTATCCTTCCTATTACGATCTACCCTATTAAGAAGTTACGCCTAATGCTCCAGCTAAAAGCTTTTATCAATACTAGAGCTCTTATAAAATCAGCGATCCACTATCGGTTAGTTTAGAAACTAATAAAGGGATACGGCTACCTAGTAGAGTTAGCGTCGCTAACGCGAATTTCGGCATACAACGGACAGGACACGGAAAGTGTTACGCACTATGTGCTATTAAGGACTACACTAGCTGGTCGGACTATAGAAGCTACGTTCCGAATTATAGACAACCGACGGTTCGACATTATTATAGGGCAGAAATAGATAAAGAACTAGAAAGCCGTTATTAACGTAGGTAAAGGCACACTCGGATTCAAAACCCTACAGAGTAGAGTCCCTGCCGTCGGATCAGCCACTGCCGTCGCTGTAGAACGGAGCGTTACAACCACCGGAGCGGTGCCGATCAATCGGTCCAACCCTCCAGACACGATCGGAATAATAAGCTTAGAAGCTTTAACGACCCTCGCGAGGTCGCCGGACAATAAGATTTACGCTATCTCGATAAAAGACATTAAAGATTACTAGAAGATAATAGCGGAAGAAGAAGTAAATCCGTTGGAGGTACTACTAAAAGATATCCGTAGCTACGTAGATGTGTTCTTAAAAGCTGACTCCAACCTCCTACTGCTCTACTAACCGGAATATAACAACAAGATTTAGCTAAAAGAAGGAGCTACGCTGCTAAGAACCGAGCCCCTAAGAAGGCTATCGCTGGCCGAGCTAGACTAAGTAGAGGTGTTTGTTTGAGAAAACCTAGCGAAGAAGTTTATTACGCCAAGCTCTACAGAATATACGTCGCTAATTCTTTTTGTACAGAAACCTAGAGGTAGTCTCCGACTGTACATAGATTACTAAGGCCTTAATAAGGTTACTAAGAGAGACGTGTATCCGCTGCCGCTAATCGATAAGACTATACAACGAGTGGCTAAAGCTAAGTAGTTCAGCAAGCTAGATATTCGCCAAGCTTTCTATCGACTAAGGAACGAAGAAGGGCAGACAGAAGATCTTACGACGTTCGCTACGCGTATAGGCAATTTCAAGTAGTTGGTTATGCCTTTCTAACTAAACTAACGTACCAGCAGTATAGCAGCGTTTTATAAATTACACCTTTATAGATATGTTGGAGCAGTTTGTGTCTATTTACTTAGACGACATCCTTATCTACACTAATAGAACGAGAGAGCAACACACGGACTATATCGACAAAGTGTTAACTAGGCTCTGCGAGGTTAGCTTAAACGCAGACACGAAGAAGAGCGAGTTCTATTAAACCGAGGTCAAAAATCTCGGTCTTATTGTCAGAAGAGAAGGAATTTGGATAGATCCCTTAAAGGTCGCTGTAGTAGCAGAATAGAAGCAACCGAAATCCGGAAACACTATCCAAATTAGGGCTTTTCTCGGATTCTGCAGCTACTATCGTCAGTTTATTAGGGACTTTAGCAAGATAGCAAGACCCCTAAATAAGGCATTAAAGAAGGAGGCCGCTAGCCTACAGAATAAAAAGTGTACAGAGACTTTTAACTAACTAAAAGAGGCGGTAGCCTTAGTGCTAGTGCTGGCACACTTCCGACCGGAAAAGACGATCTATATAGAAACGGACGCTTTAGACATAGTAACAGCAGGGGTCCTTTCTTAATACGCTAACGACGGCGAGACCCTCTATCCAGTAGCTTTCTTTAGCAAGTCTATAACTAAGGCCGAACGGAACTACACTATATACGATAAAGAACTGTTAGCTATTATACAGGCGTTCGAGGAGTAGAAGCCAGAGCTTATAGCTAGAAAGAGCACGGTCTAGGTCCTTACGGACCACCAGTTACTGACCTACTTTATAAAGACGCAGAAGCTCTCGCGCTGCCAAGCTCAGTAGGCCGTCTACTTATCCGGGTTCGACTTTAAGATTACCTATCGACTAGGAGCTTAAAACGGAAAGGCTAATGCACTAACGAGGAGAGAGAAGGGAAGACTAGCCGCGCGAAAGAAGATCCGAACATGTTCTAGAAGGTGTTAACCGAACGGATAGTAGATACCAAGATGTTGAAAGAAGTAGGGATCAGCACGATAGAACCGCTAACCGAGGAATAGACACTCTACAAGAAAGTAGAACGGCTTAATTAGCAGTAGAAGCTCGGCAAAAGAGGCTTAGGGAAGTTAATAGTTCTAGAAGAACTAATTACAGAGGTTATCTAGCTAGTCTATAGTTCTAAGGATGTCGGTTACGCTAGCTTAAAGAAGACAATAAAAGCTGTAAGAGCGATCTACTGGTTTCTGCGAATCTTCGAGCGGATCCCCCGATTTATCGGTAATTGCTACATCTGCTGAGCCGCGAAGCCACGTTACGGCCTTCTAGCCGGTCTGTTAAAGCCACTTCCGATCCCTGAGAAACCGTAGCAGCACATTACGATAGATTTCGTAACCGGCCTGCCGGATTCTAGTAGATATAATACTATACTTAACGTAGTAGATCGACTAAGCAAAGAGCGCTACTTTATCTCCTACTAAGCGAAGGATAAAGAAACTACTGCAGAAGAAACGGCGAGAATGCTAATTCAATACGTATAGAAACACTATAGCCTGCTAGATACTATTACTACGGATAGGGGTCCTTAATTCACCGCCGACGTATAGAAGACTATTAACTATGCTCTCGGAATTCGCAGAAAGCTTAGCACAGCCGCTTACCCTTAGACCGACAGTCAGTCTAAAGTAGCTAACCGCGAGATAGAAAAATATCTACGAATCTTCTGCAGTTATTATTAAGAAGAGTAGGTAAAGATGTTGCCGATAGCCGAATTCCGCGCCAATTTAGCATAATTAGAAGCTACCTCGCTGGCGCTGTTCGAGATAACCTATAGTTATCTTCCGAGAATAAGCTTCCAACTGCTGGACAAACCCAGCCCTTCGGAACCTTCTACTACTACTTCGTCAAAGAGAGTTGCTGCTGCCGCGGCAGAAGCTCTCCGATCTTAGATAGAAAAAGCGATTAAGGTAGCGAAAGAGGCAATAGAATCAGCTTAGAAGAAGATAGCAACTCGAGCTAATAGGAAGCGGTCGCTGATAGAATCCGAAAAAGGTCAAAAGATATAGCTTAATACGCGGAACCTAAGGTTAAAAGACAACGCTAAGCTTAACCCCTATTATGTAGGCCCGTTTAAGATAGTAGAAAAGAGGTTACTAGTGACTTATCGACTCTAGCTACCGAATTCGTTCGGGATCTATAATGTCTTTTATTCGGATCTGCTAAGTTTGGACCCTAAAGACAGTCTTCTAGACTAGGGGTTCGCTAAACCCCTGCCGGTCGAGATAGACAGTAAAGAAAAAGAATAGGAGGTAGAAGAACGTAATAGATATAAGAAAGCTAAGAGGATCTATAAAAGCAAGGATCTTATAGAAAAGATAGCCGGAAGACTATAAATAGTATCCGGCCGAGAACCTCCGGAATTCGGCGGAGCTGCTAAGAGAGTTTTACGTCCAAAACCCGAGGAAGCCGAAGCCTAAGTAGCTCTAAAGCTGATTGTTCCGGAAGAAGAAGAAAAGCTGCGTCCGCTCTATTAGTATAGAAGCCGATAAAGACGATCGTAGCAATCGCTTCGCTAGAGTCTTCGGCTCTACTACTACTACCACTACCGCTAGCTAGGACCAGCAGATAGTAGCGGTAAGGCCGAAGACGGCACTACTGCTAGCGTGCTTTGTTAGAGTCCTTACTCTCTATTACTACTATCTACTAGCTCGGCCGGAAGGATAATTACGACGAAGAACGAAGCCTACGCAAACAAAGCAGCCCTACGGTAGCGCTTAAAGCCTTAGTAGAGAAAGAAAAAGAAGAAGAAACGGGGCTACGGACGGATCTATATAGACCTCTGCAGCGGCGTACAGACCGGTTACGCCGCGGCTTAGTTAACCGCTAGTTCCGATTAGATAGCTCTTCCGATTAGATAGAAGCCGAAGTAAGAGACGTTAGATAGCGACAATGTAAGAAGAAAGAAGATAAGAAAGGGGATAGTTTCAAAATAGAAGAAAGCGAAGAGGTAACGTCGAAAAAAAAAAGAAGGGGGAACAGATAAGTAAGCGGTCGAGGGCGACCGCTAGTAAGGGAGGGGGGTAGTGTTGCAGCAGCACAAAGTTGTAGGACTAAGTAATAGGGTGGACCCTTGGAATTTTGGCTTGGCCCCTCCGGACTAAGCCGGGCCTTAGTATACTACCCCTAAAGCCCTTACCTACTACTATATAGATTCCTTTCCCTCCTTAGTTCGAGATATAGTTATTAAAAAGGCCGTATTAAATTATATCTACGTACCTAGATCAGGTAGTAACGTTATTAAGGTGCTACCTTAACTGTAGGCTGCCGGTAAGACGGTCTCCGCTTGTTTTTCTCGATGTAGGAGCAGCGCCGACGACATTGCTGCTTCTATCTTAGCTAACTAAGTCTTTATTGCCTTTAGTTGTGCTAGTCGATTCGCCGCTTGGTTTTTAGCATATCGATAATAGTTTCTGCTAATTCCTTCTCGGCTATTACTGCTTCTATTTCCTCTCCTAGTCGCCTGTCCTCTTCTATGTTCTTATAGAACTTCTTCTCTATAAAGGTAATAATATCGAACACTTTCCTAGCTCCTTGTTTTGCTAGATATTCTTCTATTTTATCCGGCATGCGTACATACAGTTCGGTATAGTCTGCTATTTCTTTCTTCGCTTTTATCTGTCTCTTCTTCTATAAGGCCCTCTATAGCCGTTCTATTGTCGAGGATGCTAGTACGCCTATCCCTCGGTCTGTTAGTCTTTCTCTTTCTGCTGCAGCCTATAACGCCGCCCTCTACCCTTAAGGAGCTCTCTATAGCTGTCTTACAGTGCTAGTGTTTGGTTTGGTATAGTGTGCGTATACGTTATTTAGGTGTCCGGATAGTTCGACAGTCCCTTTCGCGTAGCGCAGAGTTAGTGTAGTAAATAAGTTCAAGATATAGTAATCTAGGCACGCAGATATAATTTAATACAGCCTTTTTAATATCTATATCTCGAACTAAAGAAGGAAAGGAATCTATACAGCGGTAGGTAAGGGCTTTAGGGGTAGTGTGCCAAGGCCCGGCTCGGTCTAGAAGGGCCGAGCCAAAATTCCGAGGGTCTATCCTATTACTTAGTCCCTACCCCTTTCTGCCGCCGGGATACTCGTCTTGTGTATCTAATTTAGCTTTTACACTTTAGACTCCTAACCTTCCTTCTAACACTTAGTTTTTTACATCCCTTACTTTCGACTTTAGCTTCCTCCTCTAACATTAAATTTTATATCCCTTCCTTTAGACTTTGTTTCCTCTAGCCCCTTGTTAAGGGGGGAGTTAAGAGGTTGGGAGAAGTCGATGTAAAAGTTAAAGTAAGTAGGGGGAGTTGGATAAAACAAAGTCTGAAAGAAGGGATGTAAAAGTTAATATTAGAGGAGGAGGCTAAAGTCTAAAGTAAGGGATGTAAAAACTAAGTAAAGAAGGGAAGGGCTAGAGTCTAAGGTGTAAAAGCTAAATTAATGCATAAGACGAGCTATAAACAAGAAGAAGAGAAAGATTAGATAGGTAGCAGCAGGTTCTTATATCCCTCTGCCCTAGCTAGTTGTTTGCGCGTTTGCTAGTAACTTTCTTATTAAACTCTGTTTCTTTGTTCTGCAAACAAATTCATTTCCTAGACCCGCTTTTTCCTAAGGTTCCAGAACTAAGCTAGGAGTGTTTGCATCGCGAGATAATTCGCCTTTTTAACTCTCTTAAAGTCTTCTTCTATCTAGTAGTTTGTTAGCCTATAGTCTGTAAATCTTAATAGTTCTAGTTAGGTCCTAGATGCTGTTGTTTTCTGTTTTACATCTGTTGACTATGTTTCCCGTTTTAAATCTGTTAACCGTGTTTTCCGTTTTTTTACATCTGTTAACTGTAACAGTAGCCCCCCTTAATATAGCGGAGTTCCTACGAAGCCTTAGTAGTTCGAGCTACTAGGGGTAAGTCTGCTTATTCCCTAGGAGCAGGCCTAATGTTACAGTCAATATTCTATTAGTAAGCAGAATCCAGTTCTCTTTAGCTGGTACTGGGTTTCTAGGTAGTAGTCTCTAGAGTCTAAGAGGTTTTGACAGTAGAAGGCTTTAATCTTGTCCTTGTCGAAGATTATGTTTCTAAGGGGTTCCTAAGTAGTGTCCTAGTCTTCGTAGCTTTGCTATTGAACTTTGTACTTTGTCTGTCCGTTAATTACTTAACAGTCTGTAATTTTGCGTACGTAGTATTCTTCTTCTTCGTCTTCGTTGTCGTCTTCTGTAGGGAGAATGCGGGTTCGTTCTTAGTCTTGCAATTGGATTAGGAAAGGATCTCCTTCTTTAGGTCTTAGTCGAACAGGATAGAAGACGTTGTAGATTTCCCAGTTTTCCGGCAGTTTGGAGGCGGTATACGTGTAAGCTAATCTTCTCTATAATAGGGAAGGGCCTAGTTTTTTTTAAATCAAGTTTTCAAGAAGGTCTTCCTATTACAATGTTCTTAGAGTCTAGGTACACTCTGTCTCCTACTTAATAGTCTAGGGCTGGTTGTCTTTTTCGGTTAGCTTGTTCTTTGTAGATAGCCTAGGCGTAAGTTATTTCTTCTTAGACTTCCTAATAGATCTGGGAGAGGTGCGTTGCCTATTCGTCTGTATCGACTTCGTCTAGGTCGTTAGGTCGCGGTAATGGATCTTAAGGCTCTATTCCTGTTTGGGGGTAGTAGCCTCTAGTAGTGTAGAAGGGTAAGTGTCCTGTTGTCTCTAACTCCTAGTTGCGCGCTAAGAATTCTACTGTTAGGATATGTTTTGGCCAGTCCTTTTAGTAGTAATCGATAAAGCAACGTAGCGTCTATTCGAACAGTGCATTCGCAATTTTCCGTTTAACTATCTGTTTCTAGGTAATATAACGTTAATATATAGTAATTAATGTTTAAAAGCTTGCAAAAGGTGTTTTCTAGAACTTGGCAACGAACTAAGAGCTTCTGTTAGAGGTAATGCTGTCTGGAAGGCCTACGGGCTCGTATGGCGGTACTAGACGTATTCGTAAAAGAGTCGAGCGGTTTCCTTAGAAGTTATGCTCTAATAGGGTACTACAAAGCGGTCCTTAGAGTGTCGGTCTATAACTACAAAGACGTTCTTTGCCTTAACGCCTGCCTAAGTAGTTCCTTAAGGGAGACAGGTAACAAAGTCTATTATAATATGTTTCTACGGATGTTCGGGGGCCGGGAGAGGCTTTAGCAATCCTTGTAGACGTTGTTAGTCGTGTTTGGCTGCCTTGCAGATAGGACAGTTGTTTTCTATATCTGCGGACGTGCTTCTACATCGACGGCTACTAGTAGTAACGGGAAGAAAGCTTATAAAGCTTCGATCGTCCTAGGTAGCCTCCTGCTGCTAAGTTGTAAAACTGTCCTAAGTGATCCGGGCGCGCAGATAAGATTCAATACAGCCTTTTTAATAACTATATCTCGAACTAAGGAGGGAAAGGAATCTATGTAGTGGTGGGTAAGAGCTTTGGGGGGGGTAGTGTGCCAAGGCCCGGCTCGGTCCAGAAGGGCCGAGCCGAAATTCCGAGGGTCTACCCTATTACTTAGTCCCACCCCTTTCTGCCGCCGCGACACTACCCCCCTCCCTTATTAGCGGTCGCCCTCGACCGCTTACTTATCTGTTCCTCCCTTGCTTTTTTTTACATCGTTACTATCTAACGTCTTTACTTAGCGTCTATCTGATCGTTCTATCTGATCTGAGCTAGCGGTTACCCGAGCTGCAGCGTAACCGGTCTGTGCATCGTCGCGTAGGTCTATATAGATCTATCTGCGGCTCGCTATCTTCTTCTATTCCTTCCTCTACCTAGGCCTTTAGCGCTATCGCGAGGCTGCTTTAATAGCGGCTGCTTCGTTCTTTGTCGTTACTATCCTTTTAGCGGATAGCGGTAACGGAGAGCAAAGACGGTTGCGAGGCGGGCCGACGCGGTAGCGCCGTTCTTGGCCTATTACCGCTCTATCCGCTGGTCCTAGCCAGCAGTAATAGTGGGTAAGGCCCAAGACAACGGCCGGAGGATTCCACGATCGTTTCTATCGGCTTCCGTGTCGATAGAGCGGACGTAGATTCCCTTTTTCTTTATCGACTTTCGAGCTATACAGGGCCTTAGCTTCCTTAGGTTTCGAACGTAAAATTCTCTTAGGCAGCTCCAATAAATTCCAGAGGTTTCTCCGCTGGATACTATTTATAGTCTTCCGGCTATCCTTTCTATAAGATCCTTGCTTCGATAGCATCCTCTTCGTCTTCTTCATATCTATAACATCTTCTACCTCCTATTCTTCTTCTTTACTATCTATCTCTACTGGTAGGGGTTTAGTGAACCCTTAATCCGGAAGACTATGCTTTAAGGGTCTAGGCTTAGCAGATCCAAGTAAAAGACATCGTCGATCCGGAATGATTTCGGCAGCTAGAGGCTAGTAGGTTAACTAGCGACCTCTTTTCTATTATCTATAAAACGGACCTACGTATCGTAGGGTTAAAGTCTCGCGCGTTGCATATTTAGCTCGTTAGGTTTCCGTGTGTTGAGCTATGAAATTCTGTGCCTTCCTCGAATTCTCATTCGTGAAGACCTCTTTCTATTAGCCCTACCCCCGAGTTAATCTCTTCTTCTAAGCTGATTCTATCGCTTCTTTCGCTCATTAATCGCTTCTTCTATCTGAGATCGGAGCGCTTCTGCCGACCGCCCGCAGCGATCTCTTCG
>JACWNB010000053.1:45000-181276 GCA_016165855.1 Pseudocercospora ulei | reverse complement strand
TTTTTTTTTTTTTTTTTTTTTTTTTTTTTTTTTTTTTTTTTTTTTTTTTTTTTTTTTTTTTTTTTTTTTTTTTTTTTTTTTTTTTTTTTTTTTTTTTTTTTTTTTTTTTTTTTTTTTTTTTTTTTTTTTTTTTTTTTTTTTTTTTTTTTTTTTTTTTTTTTTTTTTTTTTTTTTTTTTTTTTTTTTTTTTTTTTTTTTTTTTTTTTTTTTTTTTTTTTTTTTTTTTTTTTTTTTTTTTTTTTTTTTTTTTTTTTTTTTTTTTTTTTTTTTTTTTTTTTTTTTTTTTTTTTTTTTTTTTTTTTTTTTTTTTTTTTTTTTTTTTTTTTTTTTTTTTTTTTTTTTTTTTTTTTTTTTTTTTTTTTTTTTTTTTTTTTTTTTTTTTTTTTTTTTTTTTTTTTTTTTTTTTTTTTTTTTTTTTTTTTTTTTTTTTTTTTTTTTTTTTTTTTTTTTTTTTTTTTTTTTTTTTTTTTTTTTTTTTTTTTTTTTTTTTTTTTTTTTTTTTTTTTTTTTTTTTTTTTTTTTTTTTTTTTTTTTTTTTTTTTTTTTTTTTTTTTTTTTTTTTTTTTTTTTTTTTTTTTTTTTTTTTTTTTTTTTTTTTTTTTTTTTTTTTTTTTTTTTTTTTTTTTTTTTTTTTTTTTTTTTTTTTTTTTTTTTTTTTTTTTTTTTTTTTTTTTTTTTTTTTTTTTTTTTTTTTTTTTTTTTTTTTTTTTTTTTTTTTTTTTTTTTTTTTTTTTTTTTTTTTTTTTTTTTTTTTTTTTTTTTTTTTTTTTTTTTTTTTTTTTTTTTTTTTTTTTTTTTTTTTTTTTTTTTTTTTTTTTTTTTTTTTTTTTTTTTTTTTTTTTTTTTTTTTTTTTTTTTTTTTTTTTTTTTTTTTTTTTTTTTTTTTTTTTTTTTTTTTTTTTTTTTTTTTTTTTTTTTTTTTTTTTTTTTTTTTTTTTTTTTTTTTTTTTTTTTTTTTTTTTTTTTTTTTTTTTTTTTTTTTTTTTTTTTTTTTTTTTTTTTTTTTTTTTTTTTTTTTTTTTTTTTTTTTTTTTTTTTTTTTTTTTTTTTTTTTTTTTTTTTTTTTTTTTTTTTTTTTTTTTTTTTTTTTTTTTTTTTTTTTTTTTTTTTTTTTTTTTTTTTTTTTTTTTTTTTTTTTTTTTTTTTTTTTTTTTTTTTTTTTTTTTTTTTTTTTTTTTTTTTTTTTTTTTTTTTTTTTTTTTTTTTTTTTTTTTTTTTTTTTTTTTTTTTTTTTTTTTTTTTTTTTTTTTTTTTTTTTTTTTTTTTTTTTTTTTTTTTTTTTTTTTTTTTTTTTTTTTTTTTTTTTTTTTTTTTTTTTTTTTTTTTTTTTTTTTTTTTTTTTTTTTTTTTTTTTTTTTTTTTTTTTTTTTTTTTTTTTTTTTTTTTTTTTTTTTTTTTTTTTTTTTTTTTTTTTTTTTTTTTTTTTTTTTTTTTTTTTTTTTTTTTTTTTTTTTTTTTTTTTTTTTTTTTTTTTTTTTTTTTTTTTTTTTTTTTTTTTTTTTTTTTTTTTTTTTTTTTTTTTTTTTTTTTTTTTTTTTTTTTTTTTTTTTTTTTTTTTTTTTTTTTTTTTTTTTTTTTTTTTTTTTTTTTTTTTTTTTTTTTTTTTTTTTTTTTTTTTTTTTTTTTTTTTTTTTTTTTTTTTTTTTTTTTTTTTTTTTTTTTTTTTTTTTTTTTTTTTTTTTTTTTTTTTTTTTTTTTTTTTTTTTTTTTTTTTTTTTTTTTTTTTTTTTTTTTTTTTTTTTTTTTTTTTTTTTTTTTTTTTTTTTTTTTTTTTTTTTTTTTTTTTTTTTTTTTTTTTTTTTTTTTTTTTTTTTTTTTTTTTTTTTTTTTTTTTTTTTTTTTTTTTTTTTTTTTTTTTTTTTTTTTTTTTTTTTTTTTTTTTTTTTTTTTTTTTTTTTTTTTTTTTTTTTTTTTTTTTTTTTTTTTTTTTTTTTTTTTTTTTTTTTTTTTTTTTTTTTTTTTTTTTTTTTTTTTTTTTTTTTTTTTTTTTTTTTTTTTTTTTTTTTTTTTTTTTTTTTTTTTTTTTTTTTTTTTTTTTTTTTTTTTTTTTTTTTTTTTTTTTTTTTTTTTTTTTTTTTTTTTTTTTTTTTTTTTTTTTTTTTTTTTTTTTTTTTTTTTTTTTTTTTTTTTTTTTTTTTTTTTTTTTTTTTTTTTTTTTTTTTTTTTTTTTTTTTTTTTTTTTTTTTTTTTTTTTTTTTTTTTTTTTTTTTTTTTTTTTTTTTTTTTTTTTTTTTTTTTTTTTTTTTTTTTTTTTTTTTTTTTTTTTTTTTTTTTTTTTTTTTTTTTTTTTTTTTTTTTTTTTTTTTTTTTTTTTTTTTTTTTTTTTTTTTTTTTTTTTTTTTTTTTTTTTTTTTTTTTTTTTTTTTTTTTTTTTTTTTTTTTTTTTTTTTTTTTTTTTTTTTTTTTTTTTTTTTTTTTTTTTTTTTTTTTTTTTTTTTTTTTTTTTTTTTTTTTTTTTTTTTTTTTTTTTTTTTTTTTTTTTTTTTTTTTTTTTTTTTTTTTTTTTTTTTTTTTTTTTTTTTTTTTTTTTTTTTTTTTTTTTTTTTTTTTTTTTTTTTTTTTTTTTTTTTTTTTTTTTTTTTTTTTTTTTTTTTTTTTTTTTTTTTTTTTTTTTTTTTTTTTTTTTTTTTTTTTTTTTTTTTTTTTTTTTTTTTTTTTTTTTTTTTTTTTTTTTTTTTTTTTTTTTTTTTTTTTTTTTTTTTTTTTTTTTTTTTTTTTTTTTTTTTTTTTTTTTTTTTTTTTTTTTTTTTTTTTTTTTTTTTTTTTTTTTTTTTTTTTTTTTTTTTTTTTTTTTTTTTTTTTTTTTTTTTTTTTTTTTTTTTTTTTTTTTTTTTTTTTTTTTTTTTTTTTTTTTTTTTTTTTTTTTTTTTTTTTTTTTTTTTTTTTTTTTTTTTTTTTTTTTTTTTTTTTTTTTTTTTTTTTTTTTTTTTTTTTTTTTTTTTTTTTTTTTTTTTTTTTTTTTTTTTTTTTTTTTTTTTTTTTTTTTTTTTTTTTTTTTTTTTTTTTTTTTTTTTTTTTTTTTTTTTTTTTTTTTTTTTTTTTTTTTTTTTTTTTTTTTTTTTTTTTTTTTTTTTTTTTTTTTTTTTTTTTTTTTTTTTTTTTTTTTTTTTTTTTTTTTTTTTTTTTTTTTTTTTTTTTTTTTTTTTTTTTTTTTTTTTTTTTTTTTTTTTTTTTTTTTTTTTTTTTTTTTTTTTTTTTTTTTTTTTTTTTTTTTTTTTTTTTTTTTTTTTTTTTTTTTTTTTTTTTTTTTTTTTTTTTTTTTTTTTTTTTTTTTTTTTTTTTTTTTTTTTTTTTTTTTTTTTTTTTTTTTTTTTTTTTTTTTTTTTTTTTTTTTTTTTTTTTTTTTTTTTTTTTTTTTTTTTTTTTTTTTTTTTTTTTTTTTTTTTTTTTTTTTTTTTTTTTTTTTTTTTTTTTTTTTTTTTTTTTTTTTTTTTTTTTTTTTTTTTTTTTTTTTTTTTTTTTTTTTTTTTTTTTTTTTTTTTTTTTTTTTTTTTTTTTTTTTTTTTTTTTTTTTTTTTTTTTTTTTTTTTTTTTTTTTTTTTTTTTTTTTTTTTTTTTTTTTTTTTTTTTTTTTTTTTTTTTTTTTTTTTTTTTTTTTTTTTTTTTTTTTTTTTTTTTTTTTTTTTTTTTTTTTTTTTTTTTTTTTTTTTTTTTTTTTTTTTTTTTTTTTTTTTTTTTTTTTTTTTTTTTTTTTTTTTTTTTTTTTTTTTTTTTTTTTTTTTTTTTTTTTTTTTTTTTTTTTTTTTTTTTTTTTTTTTTTTTTTTTTTTTTTTTTTTTTTTTTTTTTTTTTTTTTTTTTTTTTTTTTTTTTTTTTTTTTTTTTTTTTTTTTTTTTTTTTTTTTTTTTTTTTTTTTTTTTTTTTTTTTTTTTTTTTTTTTTTTTTTTTTTTTTTTTTTTTTTTTTTTTTTTTTTTTTTTTTTTTTTTTTTTTTTTTTTTTTTTTTTTTTTTTTTTTTTTTTTTTTTTTTTTTTTTTTTTTTTTTTTTTTTTTTTTTTTTTTTTTTTTTTTTTTTTTTTTTTTTTTTTTTTTTTTTTTTTTTTTTTTTTTTTTTTTTTTTTTTTTTTTTTTTTTTTTTTTTTTTTTTTTTTTTTTTTTTTTTTTTTTTTTTTTTTTTTTTTTTTTTTTTTTTTTTTTTTTTTTTTTTTTTTTTTTTTTTTTTTTTTTTTTTTTTTTTTTTTTTTTTTTTTTTTTTTTTTTTTTTTTTTTTTTTTTTTTTTTTTTTTTTTTTTTTTTTTTTTTTTTTTTTTTTTTTTTTTTTTTTTTTTTTTTTTTTTTTTTTTTTTTTTTTTTTTTTTTTTTTTTTTTTTTTTTTTTTTTTTTTTTTTTTTTTTTTTTTTTTTTTTTTTTTTTTTTTTTTTTTTTTTTTTTTTTTTTTTTTTTTTTTTTTTTTTTTTTTTTTTTTTTTTTTTTTTTTTTTTTTTTTTTTTTTTTTTTTTTTTTTTTTTTTTTTTTTTTTTTTTTTTTTTTTTTTTTTTTTTTTTTTTTTTTTTTTTTTTTTTTTTTTTTTTTTTTTTTTTTTTTTTTTTTTTTTTTTTTTTTTTTTTTTTTTTTTTTTTTTTTTTTTTTTTTTTTTTTTTTTTTTTTTTTTTTTTTTTTTTTTTTTTTTTTTTTTTTTTTTTTTTTTTTTTTTTTTTTTTTTTTTTTTTTTTTTTTTTTTTTTTTTTTTTTTTTTTTTTTTTTTTTTTTTTTTTTTTTTTTTTTTTTTTTTTTTTTTTTTTTTTTTTTTTTTTTTTTTTTTTTTTTTTTTTTTTTTTTTTTTTTTTTTTTTTTTTTTTTTTTTTTTTTTTTTTTTTTTTTTTTTTTTTTTTTTTTTTTTTTTTTTTTTTTTTTTTTTTTTTTTTTTTTTTTTTTTTTTTTTTTTTTTTTTTTTTTTTTTTTTTTTTTTTTTTTTTTTTTTTTTTTTTTTTTTTTTTTTTTTTTTTTTTTTTTTTTTTTTTTTTTTTTTTTTTTTTTTTTTTTTTTTTTTTTTTTTTTTTTTTTTTTTTTTTTTTTTTTTTTTTTTTTTTTTTTTTTTTTTTTTTTTTTTTTTTTTTTTTTTTTTTTTTTTTTTTTTTTTTTTTTTTTTTTTTTTTTTTTTTTTTTTTTTTTTTTTTTTTTTTTTTTTTTTTTTTTTTTTTTTTTTTTTTTTTTTTTTTTTTTTTTTTTTTTTTTTTTTTTTTTTTTTTTTTTTTTTTTTTTTTTTTTTTTTTTTTTTTTTTTTTTTTTTTTTTTTTTTTTTTTTTTTTTTTTTTTTTTTTTTTTTTTTTTTTTTTTTTTTTTTTTTTTTTTTTTTTTTTTTTTTTTTTTTTTTTTTTTTTTTTTTTTTTTTTTTTTTTTTTTTTTTTTTTTTTTTTTTTTTTTTTTTTTTTTTTTTTTTTTTTTTTTTTTTTTTTTTTTTTTTTTTTTTTTTTTTTTTTTTTTTTTTTTTTTTTTTTTTTTTTTTTTTTTTTTTTTTTTTTTTTTTTTTTTTTTTTTTTTTTTTTTTTTTTTTTTTTTTTTTTTTTTTTTTTTTTTTTTTTTTTTTTTTTTTTTTTTTTTTTTTTTTTTTTTTTTTTTTTTTTTTTTTTTTTTTTTTTTTTTTTTTTTTTTTTTTTTTTTTTTTTTTTTTTTTTTTTTTTTTTTTTTTTTTTTTTTTTTTTTTTTTTTTTTTTTTTTTTTTTTTTTTTTTTTTTTTTTTTTTTTTTTTTTTTTTTTTTTTTTTTTTTTTTTTTTTTTTTTTTTTTTTTTTTTTTTTTTTTTTTTTTTTTTTTTTTTTTTTTTTTTTTTTTTTTTTTTTTTTTTTTTTTTTTTTTTTTTTTTTTTTTTTTTTTTTTTTTTTTTTTTTTTTTTTTTTTTTTTTTTTTTTTTTTTTTTTTTTTTTTTTTTTTTTTTTTTTTTTTTTTTTTTTTTTTTTTTTTTTTTTTTTTTTTTTTTTTTTTTTTTTTTTTTTTTTTTTTTTTTTTTTTTTTTTTTTTTTTTTTTTTTTTTTTTTTTTTTTTTTTTTTTTTTTTTTTTTTTTTTTTTTTTTTTTTTTTTTTTTTTTTTTTTTTTTTTTTTTTTTTTTTTTTTTTTTTTTTTTTTTTTTTTTTTTTTTTTTTTTTTTTTTTTTTTTTTTTTTTTTTTTTTTTTTTTTTTTTTTTTTTTTTTTTTTTTTTTTTTTTTTTTTTTTTTTTTTTTTTTTTTTTTTTTTTTTTTTTTTTTTTTTTTTTTTTTTTTTTTTTTTTTTTTTTTTTTTTTTTTTTTTTTTTTTTTTTTTTTTTTTTTTTTTTTTTTTTTTTTTTTTTTTTTTTTTTTTTTTTTTTTTTTTTTTTTTTTTTTTTTTTTTTTTTTTTTTTTTTTTTTTTTTTTTTTTTTTTTTTTTTTTTTTTTTTTTTTTTTTTTTTTTTTTTTTTTTTTTTTTTTTTTTTTTTTTTTTTTTTTTTTTTTTTTTTTTTTTTTTTTTTTTTTTTTTTTTTTTTTTTTTTTTTTTTTTTTTTTTTTTTTTTTTTTTTTTTTTTTTTTTTTTTTTTTTTTTTTTTTTTTTTTTTTTTTTTTTTTTTTTTTTTTTTTTTTTTTTTTTTTTTTTTTTTTTTTTTTTTTTTTTTTTTTTTTTTTTTTTTTTTTTTTTTTTTTTTTTTTTTTTTTTTTTTTTTTTTTTTTTTTTTTTTTTTTTTTTTTTTTTTTTTTTTTTTTTTTTTTTTTTTTTTTTTTTTTTTTTTTTTTTTTTTTTTTTTTTTTTTTTTTTTTTTTTTTTTTTTTTTTTTTTTTTTTTTTTTTTTTTTTTTTTTTTTTTTTTTTTTTTTTTTTTTTTTTTTTTTTTTTTTTTTTTTTTTTTTTTTTTTTTTTTTTTTTTTTTTTTTTTTTTTTTTTTTTTTTTTTTTTTTTTTTTTTTTTTTTTTTTTTTTTTTTTTTTTTTTTTTTTTTTTTTTTTTTTTTTTTTTTTTTTTTTTTTTTTTTTTTTTTTTTTTTTTTTTTTTTTTTTTTTTTTTTTTTTTTTTTTTTTTTTTTTTTTTTTTTTTTTTTTTTTTTTTTTTTTTTTTTTTTTTTTTTTTTTTTTTTTTTTTTTTTTTTTTTTTTTTTTTTTTTTTTTTTTTTTTTTTTTTTTTTTTTTTTTTTTTTTTTTTTTTTTTTTTTTTTTTTTTTTTTTTTTTTTTTTTTTTTTTTTTTTTTTTTTTTTTTTTTTTTTTTTTTTTTTTTTTTTTTTTTTTTTTTTTTTTTTTTTTTTTTTTTTTTTTTTTTTTTTTTTTTTTTTTTTTTTTTTTTTTTTTTTTTTTTTTTTTTTTTTTTTTTTTTTTTTTTTTTTTTTTTTTTTTTTTTTTTTTTTTTTTTTTTTTTTTTTTTTTTTTTTTTTTTTTTTTTTTTTTTTTTTTTTTTTTTTTTTTTTTTTTTTTTTTTTTTTTTTTTTTTTTTTTTTTTTTTTTTTTTTTTTTTTTTTTTTTTTTTTTTTTTTTTTTTTTTTTTTTTTTTTTTTTTTTTTTTTTTTTTTTTTTTTTTTTTTTTTTTTTTTTTTTTTTTTTTTTTTTTTTTTTTTTTTTTTTTTTTTTTTTTTTTTTTTTTTTTTTTTTTTTTTTTTTTTTTTTTTTTTTTTTTTTTTTTTTTTTTTTTTTTTTTTTTTTTTTTTTTTTTTTTTTTTTTTTTTTTTTTTTTTTTTTTTTTTTTTTTTTTTTTTTTTTTTTTTTTTTTTTTTTTTTTTTTTTTTTTTTTTTTTTTTTTTTTTTTTTTTTTTTTTTTTTTTTTTTTTTTTTTTTTTTTTTTTTTTTTTTTTTTTTTTTTTTTTTTTTTTTTTTTTTTTTTTTTTTTTTTTTTTTTTTTTTTTTTTTTTTTTTTTTTTTTTTTTTTTTTTTTTTTTTTTTTTTTTTTTTTTTTTTTTTTTTTTTTTTTTTTTTTTTTTTTTTTTTTTTTTTTTTTTTTTTTTTTTTTTTTTTTTTTTTTTTTTTTTTTTTTTTTTTTTTTTTTTTTTTTTTTTTTTTTTTTTTTTTTTTTTTTTTTTTTTTTTTTTTTTTTTTTTTTTTTTTTTTTTTTTTTTTTTTTTTTTTTTTTTTTTTTTTTTTTTTTTTTTTTTTTTTTTTTTTTTTTTTTTTTTTTTTTTTTTTTTTTTTTTTTTTTTTTTTTTTTTTTTTTTTTTTTTTTTTTTTTTTTTTTTTTTTTTTTTTTTTTTTTTTTTTTTTTTTTTTTTTTTTTTTTTTTTTTTTTTTTTTTTTTTTTTTTTTTTTTTTTTTTTTTTTTTTTTTTTTTTTTTTTTTTTTTTTTTTTTTTTTTTTTTTTTTTTTTTTTTTTTTTTTTTTTTTTTTTTTTTTTTTTTTTTTTTTTTTTTTTTTTTTTTTTTTTTTTTTTTTTTTTTTTTTTTTTTTTTTTTTTTTTTTTTTTTTTTTTTTTTTTTTTTTTTTTTTTTTTTTTTTTTTTTTTTTTTTTTTTTTTTTTTTTTTTTTTTTTTTTTTTTTTTTTTTTTTTTTTTTTTTTTTTTTTTTTTTTTTTTTTTTTTTTTTTTTTTTTTTTTTTTTTTTTTTTTTTTTTTTTTTTTTTTTTTTTTTTTTTTTTTTTTTTTTTTTTTTTTTTTTTTTTTTTTTTTTTTTTTTTTTTTTTTTTTTTTTTTTTTTTTTTTTTTTTTTTTTTTTTTTTTTTTTTTTTTTTTTTTTTTTTTTTTTTTTTTTTTTTTTTTTTTTTTTTTTTTTTTTTTTTTTTTTTTTTTTTTTTTTTTTTTTTTTTTTTTTTTTTTTTTTTTTTTTTTTTTTTTTTTTTTTTTTTTTTTTTTTTTTTTTTTTTTTTTTTTTTTTTTTTTTTTTTTTTTTTTTTTTTTTTTTTTTTTTTTTTTTTTTTTTTTTTTTTTTTTTTTTTTTTTTTTTTTTTTTTTTTTTTTTTTTTTTTTTTTTTTTTTTTTTTTTTTTTTTTTTTTTTTTTTTTTTTTTTTTTTTTTTTTTTTTTTTTTTTTTTTTTTTTTTTTTTTTTTTTTTTTTTTTTTTTTTTTTTTTTTTTTTTTTTTTTTTTTTTTTTTTTTTTTTTTTTTTTTTTTTTTTTTTTTTTTTTTTTTTTTTTTTTTTTTTTTTTTTTTTTTTTTTTTTTTTTTTTTTTTTTTTTTTTTTTTTTTTTTTTTTTTTTTTTTTTTTTTTTTTTTTTTTTTTTTTTTTTTTTTTTTTTTTTTTTTTTTTTTTTTTTTTTTTTTTTTTTTTTTTTTTTTTTTTTTTTTTTTTTTTTTTTTTTTTTTTTTTTTTTTTTTTTTTTTTTTTTTTTTTTTTTTTTTTTTTTTTTTTTTTTTTTTTTTTTTTTTTTTTTTTTTTTTTTTTTTTTTTTTTTTTTTTTTTTTTTTTTTTTTTTTTTTTTTTTTTTTTTTTTTTTTTTTTTTTTTTTTTTTTTTTTTTTTTTTTTTTTTTTTTTTTTTTTTTTTTTTTTTTTTTTTTTTTTTTTTTTTTTTTTTTTTTTTTTTTTTTTTTTTTTTTTTTTTTTTTTTTTTTTTTTTTTTTTTTTTTTTTTTTTTTTTTTTTTTTTTTTTTTTTTTTTTTTTTTTTTTTTTTTTTTTTTTTTTTTTTTTTTTTTTTTTTTTTTTTTTTTTTTTTTTTTTTTTTTTTTTTTTTTTTTTTTTTTTTTTTTTTTTTTTTTTTTTTTTTTTTTTTTTTTTTTTTTTTTTTTTTTTTTTTTTTTTTTTTTTTTTTTTTTTTTTTTTTTTTTTTTTTTTTTTTTTTTTTTTTTTTTTTTTTTTTTTTTTTTTTTTTTTTTTTTTTTTTTTTTTTTTTTTTTTTTTTTTTTTTTTTTTTTTTTTTTTTTTTTTTTTTTTTTTTTTTTTTTTTTTTTTTTTTTTTTTTTTTTTTTTTTTTTTTTTTTTTTTTTTTTTTTTTTTTTTTTTTTTTTTTTTTTTTTTTTTTTTTTTTTTTTTTTTTTTTTTTTTTTTTTTTTTTTTTTTTTTTTTTTTTTTTTTTTTTTTTTTTTTTTTTTTTTTTTTTTTTTTTTTTTTTTTTTTTTTTTTTTTTTTTTTTTTTTTTTTTTTTTTTTTTTTTTTTTTTTTTTTTTTTTTTTTTTTTTTTTTTTTTTTTTTTTTTTTTTTTTTTTTTTTTTTTTTTTTTTTTTTTTTTTTTTTTTTTTTTTTTTTTTTTTTTTTTTTTTTTTTTTTTTTTTTTTTTTTTTTTTTTTTTTTTTTTTTTTTTTTTTTTTTTTTTTTTTTTTTTTTTTTTTTTTTTTTTTTTTTTTTTTTTTTTTTTTTTTTTTTTTTTTTTTTTTTTTTTTTTTTTTTTTTTTTTTTTTTTTTTTTTTTTTTTTTTTTTTTTTTTTTTTTTTTTTTTTTTTTTTTTTTTTTTTTTTTTTTTTTTTTTTTTTTTTTTTTTTTTTTTTTTTTTTTTTTTTTTTTTTTTTTTTTTTTTTTTTTTTTTTTTTTTTTTTTTTTTTTTTTTTTTTTTTTTTTTTTTTTTTTTTTTTTTTTTTTTTTTTTTTTTTTTTTTTTTTTTTTTTTTTTTTTTTTTTTTTTTTTTTTTTTTTTTTTTTTTTTTTTTTTTTTTTTTTTTTTTTTTTTTTTTTTTTTTTTTTTTTTTTTTTTTTTTTTTTTTTTTTTTTTTTTTTTTTTTTTTTTTTTTTTTTTTTTTTTTTTTTTTTTTTTTTTTTTTTTTTTTTTTTTTTTTTTTTTTTTTTTTTTTTTTTTTTTTTTTTTTTTTTTTTTTTTTTTTTTTTTTTTTTTTTTTTTTTTTTTTTTTTTTTTTTTTTTTTTTTTTTTTTTTTTTTTTTTTTTTTTTTTTTTTTTTTTTTTTTTTTTTTTTTTTTTTTTTTTTTTTTTTTTTTTTTTTTTTTTTTTTTTTTTTTTTTTTTTTTTTTTTTTTTTTTTTTTTTTTTTTTTTTTTTTTTTTTTTTTTTTTTTTTTTTTTTTTTTTTTTTTTTTTTTTTTTTTTTTTTTTTTTTTTTTTTTTTTTTTTTTTTTTTTTTTTTTTTTTTTTTTTTTTTTTTTTTTTTTTTTTTTTTTTTTTTTTTTTTTTTTTTTTTTTTTTTTTTTTTTTTTTTTTTTTTTTTTTTTTTTTTTTTTTTTTTTTTTTTTTTTTTTTTTTTTTTTTTTTTTTTTTTTTTTTTTTTTTTTTTTTTTTTTTTTTTTTTTTTTTTTTTTTTTTTTTTTTTTTTTTTTTTTTTTTTTTTTTTTTTTTTTTTTTTTTTTTTTTTTTTTTTTTTTTTTTTTTTTTTTTTTTTTTTTTTTTTTTTTTTTTTTTTTTTTTTTTTTTTTTTTTTTTTTTTTTTTTTTTTTTTTTTTTTTTTTTTTTTTTTTTTTTTTTTTTTTTTTTTTTTTTTTTTTTTTTTTTTTTTTTTTTTTTTTTTTTTTTTTTTTTTTTTTTTTTTTTTTTTTTTTTTTTTTTTTTTTTTTTTTTTTTTTTTTTTTTTTTTTTTTTTTTTTTTTTTTTTTTTTTTTTTTTTTTTTTTTTTTTTTTTTTTTTTTTTTTTTTTTTTTTTTTTTTTTTTTTTTTTTTTTTTTTTTTTTTTTTTTTTTTTTTTTTTTTTTTTTTTTTTTTTTTTTTTTTTTTTTTTTTTTTTTTTTTTTTTTTTTTTTTTTTTTTTTTTTTTTTTTTTTTTTTTTTTTTTTTTTTTTTTTTTTTTTTTTTTTTTTTTTTTTTTTTTTTTTTTTTTTTTTTTTTTTTTTTTTTTTTTTTTTTTTTTTTTTTTTTTTTTTTTTTTTTTTTTTTTTTTTTTTTTTTTTTTTTTTTTTTTTTTTTTTTTTTTTTTTTTTTTTTTTTTTTTTTTTTTTTTTTTTTTTTTTTTTTTTTTTTTTTTTTTTTTTTTTTTTTTTTTTTTTTTTTTTTTTTTTTTTTTTTTTTTTTTTTTTTTTTTTTTTTTTTTTTTTTTTTTTTTTTTTTTTTTTTTTTTTTTTTTTTTTTTTTTTTTTTTTTTTTTTTTTTTTTTTTTTTTTTTTTTTTTTTTTTTTTTTTTTTTTTTTTTTTTTTTTTTTTTTTTTTTTTTTTTTTTTTTTTTTTTTTTTTTTTTTTTTTTTTTTTTTTTTTTTTTTTTTTTTTTTTTTTTTTTTTTTTTTTTTTTTTTTTTTTTTTTTTTTTTTTTTTTTTTTTTTTTTTTTTTTTTTTTTTTTTTTTTTTTTTTTTTTTTTTTTTTTTTTTTTTTTTTTTTTTTTTTTTTTTTTTTTTTTTTTTTTTTTTTTTTTTTTTTTTTTTTTTTTTTTTTTTTTTTTTTTTTTTTTTTTTTTTTTTTTTTTTTTTTTTTTTTTTTTTTTTTTTTTTTTTTTTTTTTTTTTTTTTTTTTTTTTTTTTTTTTTTTTTTTTTTTTTTTTTTTTTTTTTTTTTTTTTTTTTTTTTTTTTTTTTTTTTTTTTTTTTTTTTTTTTTTTTTTTTTTTTTTTTTTTTTTTTTTTTTTTTTTTTTTTTTTTTTTTTTTTTTTTTTTTTTTTTTTTTTTTTTTTTTTTTTTTTTTTTTTTTTTTTTTTTTTTTTTTTTTTTTTTTTTTTTTTTTTTTTTTTTTTTTTTTTTTTTTTTTTTTTTTTTTTTTTTTTTTTTTTTTTTTTTTTTTTTTTTTTTTTTTTTTTTTTTTTTTTTTTTTTTTTTTTTTTTTTTTTTTTTCTTTTTTTTTTTTTTTTTTTTTTTTTTTTTTTTTTTTTTTTTTTTTTTTTTTTTTTTTTTTTTTTTTTTTTTTTTTTTTTTTTTTTTTTTTTTTTTTTTTTTTTTTTTTTTTTTTTTTTTTTTTTTTTTTTTTTTTTTTTTTTTTTTTTTTTTTTTTTTTTTTTTTTTTTTTTTTTTTTTTTTTTTTTTTTTTTTTTTTTTTTTTTTTTTTTTTTTTTTTTTTTTTTTTTTTTTTTTTTTTTTTTTTTTTTTTTTTTTTTTTTTTTTTTTTTTTTTTTTTTTTTTTTTTTTTTTTTTTTTTTTTTTTTTTTTTTTTTTTTTTTTTTTTTTTTTTTTTTTTTTTTTTTTTTTTTTTTTTTTTTTTTTTTTTTTTTTTTTTTTTTTTTTTTTTTTTTTTTTTTTTTTTTTTTTTTTTTTTTTTTTTTTTTTTTTTTTTTTTTTTTTTTTTTTTTTTTTTTTTTTTTTTTTTTTTTTTTTTTTTTTTTTTTTTTTTTTTTTTTTTTTTTTTTTTTTTTTTTTTTTTTTTTTTTTTTTTTTTTTTTTTTTTTTTTTTTTTTTTTTTTTTTTTTTTTTTTTTTTTTTTTTTTTTTTTTTTTTTTTTTTTTTTTTTTTTTTTTTTTTTTTTTTTTTTTTTTTTTTTTTTTTTTTTTTTTTTTTTTTTTTTTTTTTTTTTTTTTTTTTTTTTTTTTTTTTTTTTTTTTTTTTTTTTTTTTTTTTTTTTTTTTTTTTTTTTTTTTTTTTTTTTTTTTTTTTTTTTTTTTTTTTTTTTTTTTTTTTTTTTTTTTTTTTTTTTTTTTTTTTTTTTTTTTTTTTTTTTTTTTTTTTTTTTTTTTTTTTTTTTTTTTTTTTTTTTTTTTTTTTTTTTTTTTTTTTTTTTTTTTTTTTTTTTTTTTTTTTTTTTTTTTTTTTTTTTTTTTTTTTTTTTTTTTTTTTTTTTTTTTTTTTTTTTTTTTTTTTTTTTTTTTTTTTTTTTTTTTTTTTTTTTTTTTTTTTTTTTTTTTTTTTTTTTTTTTTTTTTTTTTTTTTTTTTTTTTTTTTTTTTTTTTTTTTTTTTTTTTTTTTTTTTTTTTTTTTTTTTTTTTTTTTTTTTTTTTTTTTTTTTTTTTTTTTTTTTTTTTTTTTTTTTTTTTTTTTTTTTTTTTTTTTTTTTTTTTTTTTTTTTTTTTTTTTTTTTTTTTTTTTTTTTTTTTTTTTTTTTTTTTTTTTTTTTTTTTTTTTTTTTTTTTTTTTTTTTTTTTTTTTTTTTTTTTTTTTTTTTTTTTTTTTTTTTTTTTTTTTTTTTTTTTTTTTTTTTTTTTTTTTTTTTTTTTTTTTTTTTTTTTTTTTTTTTTTTTTTTTTTTTTTTTTTTTTTTTTTTTTTTTTTTTTTTTTTTTTTTTTTTTTTTTTTTTTTTTTTTTTTTTTTTTTTTTTTTTTTTTTTTTTTTTTTTTTTTTTTTTTTTTTTTTTTTTTTTTTTTTTTTTTTTTTTTTTTTTTTTTTTTTTTTTTTTTTTTTTTTTTTTTTTTTTTTTTTTTTTTTTTTTTTTTTTTTTTTTTTTTTTTTTTTTTTTTTTTTTTTTTTTTTTTTTTTTTTTTTTTTTTTTTTTTTTTTTTTTTTTTTTTTTTTTTTTTTTTTTTTTTTTTTTTTTTTTTTTTTTTTTTTTTTTTTTTTTTTTTTTTTTTTTTTTTTTTTTTTTTTTTTTTTTTTTTTTTTTTTTTTTTTTTTTTTTTTTTTTTTTTTTTTTTTTTTTTTTTTTTTTTTTTTTTTTTTTTTTTTTTTTTTTTTTTTTTTTTTTTTTTTTTTTTTTTTTTTTTTTTTTTTTTTTTTTTTTTTTTTTTTTTTTTTTTTTTTTTTTTTTTTTTTTTTTTTTTTTTTTTTTTTTTTTTTTTTTTTTTTTTTTTTTTTTTTTTTTTTTTTTTTTTTTTTTTTTTTTTTTTTTTTTTTTTTTTTTTTTTTTTTTTTTTTTTTTTTTTTTTTTTTTTTTTTTTTTTTTTTTTTTTTTTTTTTTTTTTTTTTTTTTTTTTTTTTTTTTTTTTTTTTTTTTTTTTTTTTTTTTTTTTTTTTTTTTTTTTTTTTTTTTTTTTTTTTTTTTTTTTTTTTTTTTTTTTTTTTTTTTTTTTTTTTTTTTTTTTTTTTTTTTTTTTTTTTTTTTTTTTTTTTTTTTTTTTTTTTTTTTTTTTTTTTTTTTTTTTTTTTTTTTTTTTTTTTTTTTTTTTTTTTTTTTTTTTTTTTTTTTTTTTTTTTTTTTTTTTTTTTTTTTTTTTTTTTTTTTTTTTTTTTTTTTTTTTTTTTTTTTTTTTTTTTTTTTTTTTTTTTTTTTTTTTTTTTTTTTTTTTTTTTTTTTTTTTTTTTTTTTTTTTTTTTTTTTTTTTTTTTTTTTTTTTTTTTTTTTTTTTTTTTTTTTTTTTTTTTTTTTTTTTTTTTTTTTTTTTTTTTTTTTTTTTTTTTTTTTTTTTTTTTTTTTTTTTTTTTTTTTTTTTTTTTTTTTTTTTTTTTTTTTTTTTTTTTTTTTTTTTTTTTTTTTTTTTTTTTTTTTTTTTTTTTTTTTTTTTTTTTTTTTTTTTTTTTTTTTTTTTTTTTTTTTTTTTTTTTTTTTTTTTTTTTTTTTTTTTTTTTTTTTTTTTTTTTTTTTTTTTTTTTTTTTTTTTTTTTTTTTTTTTTTTTTTTTTTTTTTTTTTTTTTTTTTTTTTTTTTTTTTTTTTTTTTTTTTTTTTTTTTTTTTTTTTTTTTTTTTTTTTTTTTTTTTTTTTTTTTTTTTTTTTTTTTTTTTTTTTTTTTTTTTTTTTTTTTTTTTTTTTTTTTTTTTTTTTTTTTTTTTTTTTTTTTTTTTTTTTTTTTTTTTTTTTTTTTTTTTTTTTTTTTTTTTTTTTTTTTTTTTTTTTTTTTTTTTTTTTTTTTTTTTTTTTTTTTTTTTTTTTTTTTTTTTTTTTTTTTTTTTTTTTTTTTTTTTTTTTTTTTTTTTTTTTTTTTTTTTTTTTTTTTTTTTTTTTTTTTTTTTTTTTTTTTTTTTTTTTTTTTTTTTTTTTTTTTTTTTTTTTTTTTTTTTTTTTTTTTTTTTTTTTTTTTTTTTTTTTTTTTTTTTTTTTTTTTTTTTTTTTTTTTTTTTTTTTTTTTTTTTTTTTTTTTTTTTTTTTTTTTTTTTTTTTTTTTTTTTTTTTTTTTTTTTTTTTTTTTTTTTTTTTTTTTTTTTTTTTTTTTTTTTTTTTTTTTTTTTTTTTTTTTTTTTTTTTTTTTTTTTTTTTTTTTTTTTTTTTTTTTTTTTTTTTTTTTTTTTTTTTTTTTTTTTTTTTTTTTTTTTTTTTTTTTTTTTTTTTTTTTTTTTTTTTTTTTTTTTTTTTTTTTTTTTTTTTTTTTTTTTTTTTTTTTTTTTTTTTTTTTTTTTTTTTTTTTTTTTTTTTTTTTTTTTTTTTTTTTTTTTTTTTTTTTTTTTTTTTTTTTTTTTTTTTTTTTTTTTTTTTTTTTTTTTTTTTTTTTTTTTTTTTTTTTTTTTTTTTTTTTTTTTTTTTTTTTTTTTTTTTTTTTTTTTTTTTTTTTTTTTTTTTTTTTTTTTTTTTTTTTTTTTTTTTTTTTTTTTTTTTTTTTTTTTTTTTTTTTTTTTTTTTTTTTTTTTTTTTTTTTTTTTTTTTTTTTTTTTTTTTTTTTTTTTTTTTTTTTTTTTTTTTTTTTTTTTTTTTTTTTTTTTTTTTTTTTTTTTTTTTTTTTTTTTTTTTTTTTTTTTTTTTTTTTTTTTTTTTTTTTTTTTTTTTTTTTTTTTTTTTTTTTTTTTTTTTTTTTTTTTTTTTTTTTTTTTTTTTTTTTTTTTTTTTTTTTTTTTTTTTTTTTTTTTTTTTTTTTTTTTTTTTTTTTTTTTTTTTTTTTTTTTTTTTTTTTTTTTTTTTTTTTTTTTTTTTTTTTTTTTTTTTTTTTTTTTTTTTTTTTTTTTTTTTTTTTTTTTTTTTTTTTTTTTTTTTTTTTTTTTTTTTTTTTTTTTTTTTTTTTTTTTTTTTTTTTTTTTTTTTTTTTTTTTTTTTTTTTTTTTTTTTTTTTTTTTTTTTTTTTTTTTTTTTTTTTTTTTTTTTTTTTTTTTTTTTTTTTTTTTTTTTTTTTTTTTTTTTTTTTTTTTTTTTTTTTTTTTTTTTTTTTTTTTTTTTTTTTTTTTTTTTTTTTTTTTTTTTTTTTTTTTTTTTTTTTTTTTTTTTTTTTTTTTTTTTTTTTTTTTTTTTTTTTTTTTTTTTTTTTTTTTTTTTTTTTTTTTTTTTTTTTTTTTTTTTTTTTTTTTTTTTTTTTTTTTTTTTTTTTTTTTTTTTTTTTTTTTTTTTTTTTTTTTTTTTTTTTTTTTTTTTTTTTTTTTTTTTTTTTTTTTTTTTTTTTTTTTTTTTTTTTTTTTTTTTTTTTTTTTTTTTTTTTTTTTTTTTTTTTTTTTTTTTTTTTTTTTTTTTTTTTTTTTTTTTTTTTTTTTTTTTTTTTTTTTTTTTTTTTTTTTTTTTTTTTTTTTTTTTTTTTTTTTTTTTTTTTTTTTTTTTTTTTTTTTTTTTTTTTTTTTTTTTTTTTTTTTTTTTTTTTTTTTTTTTTTTTTTTTTTTTTTTTTTTTTTTTTTTTTTTTTTTTTTTTTTTTTTTTTTTTTTTTTTTTTTTTTTTTTTTTTTTTTTTTTTTTTTTTTTTTTTTTTTTTTTTTTTTTTTTTTTTTTTTTTTTTTTTTTTTTTTTTTTTTTTTTTTTTTTTTTTTTTTTTTTTTTTTTTTTTTTTTTTTTTTTTTTTTTTTTTTTTTTTTTTTTTTTTTTTTTTTTTTTTTTTTTTTTTTTTTTTTTTTTTTTTTTTTTTTTTTTTTTTTTTTTTTTTTTTTTTTTTTTTTTTTTTTTTTTTTTTTTTTTTTTTTTTTTTTTTTTTTTTTTTTTTTTTTTTTTTTTTTTTTTTTTTTTTTTTTTTTTTTTTTTTTTTTTTTTTTTTTTTTTTTTTTTTTTTTTTTTTTTTTTTTTTTTTTTTTTTTTTTTTTTTTTTTTTTTTTTTTTTTTTTTTTTTTTTTTTTTTTTTTTTTTTTTTTTTTTTTTTTTTTTTTTTTTTTTTTTTTTTTTTTTTTTTTTTTTTTTTTTTTTTTTTTTTTTTTTTTTTTTTTTTTTTTTTTTTTTTTTTTTTTTTTTTTTTTTTTTTTTTTTTTTTTTTTTTTTTTTTTTTTTTTTTTTTTTTTTTTTTTTTTTTTTTTTTTTTTTTTTTTTTTTTTTTTTTTTTTTTTTTTTTTTTTTTTTTTTTTTTTTTTTTTTTTTTTTTTTTTTTTTTTTTTTTTTTTTTTTTTTTTTTTTTTTTTTTTTTTTTTTTTTTTTTTTTTTTTTTTTTTTTTTTTTTTTTTTTTTTTTTTTTTTTTTTTTTTTTTTTTTTTTTTTTTTTTTTTTTTTTTTTTTTTTTTTTTTTTTTTTTTTTTTTTTTTTTTTTTTTTTTTTTTTTTTTTTTTTTTTTTTTTTTTTTTTTTTTTTTTTTTTTTTTTTTTTTTTTTTTTTTTTTTTTTTTTTTTTTTTTTTTTTTTTTTTTTTTTTTTTTTTTTTTTTTTTTTTTTTTTTTTTTTTTTTTTTTTTTTTTTTTTTTTTTTTTTTTTTTTTTTTTTTTTTTTTTTTTTTTTTTTTTTTTTTTTTTTTTTTTTTTTTTTTTTTTTTTTTTTTTTTTTTTTTTTTTTTTTTTTTTTTTTTTTTTTTTTTTTTTTTTTTTTTTTTTTTTTTTTTTTTTTTTTTTTTTTTTTTTTTTTTTTTTTTTTTTTTTTTTTTTTTTTTTTTTTTTTTTTTTTTTTTTTTTTTTTTTTTTTTTTTTTTTTTTTTTTTTTTTTTTTTTTTTTTTTTTTTTTTTTTTTTTTTTTTTTTTTTTTTTTTTTTTTTTTTTTTTTTTTTTTTTTTTTTTTTTTTTTTTTTTTTTTTTTTTTTTTTTTTTTTTTTTTTTTTTTTTTTTTTTTTTTTTTTTTTTTTTTTTTTTTTTTTTTTTTTTTTTTTTTTTTTTTTTTTTTTTTTTTTTTTTTTTTTTTTTTTTTTTTTTTTTTTTTTTTTTTTTTTTTTTTTTTTTTTTTTTTTTTTTTTTTTTTTTTTTTTTTTTTTTTTTTTTTTTTTTTTTTTTTTTTTTTTTTTTTTTTTTTTTTTTTTTTTTTTTTTTTTTTTTTTTTTTTTTTTTTTTTTTTTTTTTTTTTTTTTTTTTTTTTTTTTTTTTTTTTTTTTTTTTTTTTTTTTTTTTTTTTTTTTTTTTTTTTTTTTTTTTTTTTTTTTTTTTTTTTTTTTTTTTTTTTTTTTTTTTTTTTTTTTTTTTTTTTTTTTTTTTTTTTTTTTTTTTTTTTTTTTTTTTTTTTTTTTTTTTTTTTTTTTTTTTTTTTTTTTTTTTTTTTTTTTTTTTTTTTTTTTTTTTTTTTTTTTTTTTTTTTGTTTTTTTTTTTTTTTTTTTTTTTTTTTTTTTTTTTTTTTTTTTTTTTTTTTTTTTTTTTTTTTTTTTTTTTTTTTTTTTTTTTTTTTTTTTTTTTTTTTTTTTTTTTTTTTTTTTTTTTTTTTTTTTTTTTTTTTTTTTTTTTTTTTTTTTTTTTTTTTTTTTTTTTTTTTTTTTTTTTTTTTTTTTTTTTTTTTTTTTTTTTTTTTTTTTTTTTTTTTTTTTTTTTTTTTTTTTTTTTTTTTTTTTTTTTTTTTTTTTTTTTTTTTTTTTTTTTTTTTTTTTTTTTTTTTTTTTTTTTTTTTTTTTTTTTTTTTTTTTTTTTTTTTTTTTTTTTTTTTTTTTTTTTTTTTTTTTTTTTTTTTTTTTTTTTTTTTTTTTTTTTTTTTTTTTTTTTTTTTTTTTTTTTTTTTTTTTTTTTTTTTTTTTTTTTTTTTTTTTTTTTTTTTTTTTTTTTTTTTTTTTTTTTTTTTTTTTTTTTTTTTTTTTTTTTTTTTTTTTTTTTTTTTTTTTTTTTTTTTTTTTTTTTTTTTTTTTTTTTTTTTTTTTTTTTTTTTTTTTTTTTTTTTTTTTTTTTTTTTTTTTTTTTTTTTTTTTTTTTTTTTTTTTTTTTTTTTTTTTTTTTTTTTTTTTTTTTTTTTTTTTTTTTTTTTTTTTTTTTTTTTTTTTTTTTTTTTTTTTTTTTTTTTTTTTTTTTTTTTTTTTTTTTTTTTTTTTTTTTTTTTTTTTTTTTTTTTTTTTTTTTTTTTTTTTTTTTTTTTTTTTTTTTTTTTTTTTTTTTTTTTTTTTTTTTTTTTTTTTTTTTTTTTTTTTTTTTTTTTTTTTTTTTTTTTTTTTTTTTTTTTTTTTTTTTTTTTTTTTTTTTTTTTTTTTTTTTTTTTTTTTTTTTTTTTTTTTTTTTTTTTTTTTTTTTTTTTTTTTTTTTTTTTTTTTTTTTTTTTTTTTTTTTTTTTTTTTTTTTTTTTTTTTTTTTTTTTTTTTTTTTTTTTTTTTTTTTTTTTTTTTTTTTTTTTTTTTTTTTTTTTTTTTTTTTTTTTTTTTTTTTTTTTTTTTTTTTTTTTTTTTTTTTTTTTTTTTTTTTTTTTTTTTTTTTTTTTTTTTTTTTTTTTTTTTTTTTTTTTTTTTTTTTTTTTTTTTTTTTTTTTTTTTTTTTTTTTTTTTTTTTTTTTTTTTTTTTTTTTTTTTTTTTTTTTTTTTTTTTTTTTTTTTTTTTTTTTTTTTTTTTTTTTTTTTTTTTTTTTTTTTTTTTTTTTTTTTTTTTTTTTTTTTTTTTTTTTTTTTTTTTTTTTTTTTTTTTTTTTTTTTTTTTTTTTTTTTTTTTTTTTTTTTTTTTTTTTTTTTTTTTTTTTTTTTTTTTTTTTTTTTTTTTTTTTTTTTTTTTTTTTTTTTTTTTTTTTTTTTTTTTTTTTTTTTTTTTTTTTTTTTTTTTTTTTTTTTTTTTTTTTTTTTTTTTTTTTTTTTTTTTTTTTTTTTTTTTTTTTTTTTTTTTTTTTTTTTTTTTTTTTTTTTTTTTTTTTTTTTTTTTTTTTTTTTTTTTTTTTTTTTTTTTTTTTTTTTTTTTTTTTTTTTTTTTTTTTTTTTTTTTTTTTTTTTTTTTTTTTTTTTTTTTTTTTTTTTTTTTTTTTTTTTTTTTTTTTTTTTTTTTTTTTTTTTTTTTTTTTTTTTTTTTTTTTTTTTTTTTTTTTTTTTTTTTTTTTTTTTTTTTTTTTTTTTTTTTTTTTTTTTTTTTTTTTTTTTTTTTTTTTTTTTTTTTTTTTTTTTTTTTTTTTTTTTTTTTTTTTTTTTTTTTTTTTTTTTTTTTTTTTTTTTTTTTTTTTTTTTTTTTTTTTTTTTTTTTTTTTTTTTTTTTTTTTTTTTTTTTTTTTTTTTTTTTTTTTTTTTTTTTTTTTTTTTTTTTTTTTTTTTTTTTTTTTTTTTTTTTTTTTTTTTTTTTTTTTTTTTTTTTTTTTTTTTTTTTTTTTTTTTTTTTTTTTTTTTTTTTTTTTTTTTTTTTTTTTTTTTTTTTTTTTTTTTTTTTTTTTTTTTTTTTTTTTTTTTTTTTTTTTTTTTTTTTTTTTTTTTTTTTTTTTTTTTTTTTTTTTTTTTTTTTTTTTTTTTTTTTTTTTTTTTTTTTTTTTTTTTTTTTTTTTTTTTTTTTTTTTTTTTTTTTTTTTTTTTTTTTTTTTTTTTTTTTTTTTTTTTTTTTTTTTTTTTTTTTTTTTTTTTTTTTTTTTTTTTTTTTTTTTTTTTTTTTTTTTTTTTTTTTTTTTTTTTTTTTTTTTTTTTTTTTTTTTTTTTTTTTTTTTTTTTTTTTTTTTTTTTTTTTTTTTTTTTTTTTTTTTTTTTTTTTTTTTTTTTTTTTTTTTTTTTTTTTTTTTTTTTTTTTTTTTTTTTTTTTTTTTTTTTTTTTTTTTTTTTTTTTTTTTTTTTTTTTTTTTTTTTTTTTTTTTTTTTTTTTTTTTTTTTTTTTTTTTTTTTTTTTTTTTTTTTTTTTTTTTTTTTTTTTTTTTTTTTTTTTTTTTTTTTTTTTTTTTTTTTTTTTTTTTTTTTTTTTTTTTTTTTTTTTTTTTTTTTTTTTTTTTTTTTTTTTTTTTTTTTTTTTTTTTTTTTTTTTTTTTTTTTTTTTTTTTTTTTTTTTTTTTTTTTTTTTTTTTTTTTTTTTTTTTTTTTTTTTTTTTTTTTTTTTTTTTTTTTTTTTTTTTTTTTTTTTTTTTTTTTTTTTTTTTTTTTTTTTTTTTTTTTTTTTTTTTTTTTTTTTTTTTTTTTTTTTTTTTTTTTTTTTTTTTTTTTTTTTTTTTTTTTTTTTTTTTTTTTTTTTTTTTTTTTTTTTTTTTTTTTTTTTTTTTTTTTTTTTTTTTTTTTTTTTTTTTTTTTTTTTTTTTTTTTTTTTTTTTTTTTTTTTTTTTTTTTTTTTTTTTTTTTTTTTTTTTTTTTTTTTTTTTTTTTTTTTTTTTTTTTTTTTTTTTTTTTTTTTTTTTTTTTTTTTTTTTTTTTTTTTTTTTTTTTTTTTTTTTTTTTTTTTTTTTTTTTTTTTTTTTTTTTTTTTTTTTTTTTTTTTTTTTTTTTTTTTTTTTTTTTTTTTTTTTTTTTTTTTTTTTTTTTTTTTTTTTTTTTTTTTTTTTTTTTTTTTTTTTTTTTTTTTTTTTTTTTTTTTTTTTTTTTTTTTTTTTTTTTTTTTTTTTTTTTTTTTTTTTTTTTTTTTTTTTTTTTTTTTTTTTTTTTTTTTTTTTTTTTTTTTTTTTTTTTTTTTTTTTTTTTTTTTTTTTTTTTTTTTTTTTTTTTTTTTTTTTTTTTTTTTTTTTTTTTTTTTTTTTTTTTTTTTTTTTTTTTTTTTTTTTTTTTTTTTTTTTTTTTTTTTTTTTTTTTTTTTTTTTTTTTTTTTTTTTTTTTTTTTTTTTTTTTTTTTTTTTTTTTTTTTTTTTTTTTTTTTTTTTTTTTTTTTTTTTTTTTTTTTTTTTTTTTTTTTTTTTTTTTTTTTTTTTTTTTTTTTTTTTTTTTTTTTTTTTTTTTTTTTTTTTTTTTTTTTTTTTTTTTTTTTTTTTTTTTTTTTTTTTTTTTTTTTTTTTTTTTTTTTTTTTTTTTTTTTTTTTTTTTTTTTTTTTTTTTTTTTTTTTTTTTTTTTTTTTTTTTTTTTTTTTTTTTTTTTTTTTTTTTTTTTTTTTTTTTTTTTTTTTTTTTTTTTTTTTTTTTTTTTTTTTTTTTTTTTTTTTTTTTTTTTTTTTTTTTTTTTTTTTTTTTTTTTTTTTTTTTTTTTTTTTTTTTTTTTTTTTTTTTTTTTTTTTTTTTTTTTTTTTTTTTTTTTTTTTTTTTTTTTTTTTTTTTTTTTTTTTTTTTTTTTTTTTTTTTTTTTTTTTTTTTTTTTTTTTTTTTTTTTTTTTTTTTTTTTTTTTTTTTTTTTTTTTTTTTTTTTTTTTTTTTTTTTTTTTTTTTTTTTTTTTTTTTTTTTTTTTTTTTTTTTTTTTTTTTTTTTTTTTTTTTTTTTTTTTTTTTTTTTTTTTTTTTTTTTTTTTTTTTTTTTTTTTTTTTTTTTTTTTTTTTTTTTTTTTTTTTTTTTTTTTTTTTTTTTTTTTTTTTTTTTTTTTTTTTTTTTTTTTTTTTTTTTTTTTTTTTTTTTTTTTTTTTTTTTTTTTTTTTTTTTTTTTTTTTTTTTTTTTTTTTTTTTTTTTTTTTTTTTTTTTTTTTTTTTTTTTTTTTTTTTTTTTTTTTTTTTTTTTTTTTTTTTTTTTTTTTTTTTTTTTTTTTTTTTTTTTTTTTTTTTTTTTTTTTTTTTTTTTTTTTTTTTTTTTTTTTTTTTTTTTTTTTTTTTTTTTTTTTTTTTTTTTTTTTTTTTTTTTTTTTTTTTTTTTTTTTTTTTTTTTTTTTTTTTTTTTTTTTTTTTTTTTTTTTTTTTTTTTTTTTTTTTTTTTTTTTTTTTTTTTTTTTTTTTTTTTTTTTTTTTTTTTTTTTTTTTTTTTTTTTTTTTTTTTTTTTTTTTTTTTTTTTTTTTTTTTTTTTTTTTTTTTTTTTTTTTTTTTTTTTTTTTTTTTTTTTTTTTTTTTTTTTTTTTTTTTTTTTTTTTTTTTTTTTTTTTTTTTTTTTTTTTTTTTTTTTTTTTTTTTTTTTTTTTTTTTTTTTTTTTTTTTTTTTTTTTTTTTTTTTTTTTTTTTTTTTTTTTTTTTTTTTTTTTTTTTTTTTTTTTTTTTTTTTTTTTTTTTTTTTTTTTTTTTTTTTTTTTTTTTTTTTTTTTTTTTTTTTTTTTTTTTTTTTTTTTTTTTTTTTTTTTTTTTTTTTTTTTTTTTTTTTTTTTTTTTTTTTTTTTTTTTTTTTTTTTTTTTTTTTTTTTTTTTTTTTTTTTTTTTTTTTTTTTTTTTTTTTTTTTTTTTTTTTTTTTTTTTTTTTTTTTTTTTTTTTTTTTTTTTTTTTTTTTTTTTTTTTTTTTTTTTTTTTTTTTTTTTTTTTTTTTTTTTTTTTTTTTTTTTTTTTTTTTTTTTTTTTTTTTTTTTTTTTTTTTTTTTTTTTTTTTTTTTTTTTTTTTTTTTTTTTTTTTTTTTTTTTTTTTTTTTTTTTTTTTTTTTTTTTTTTTTTTTTTTTTTTTTTTTTTTTTTTTTTTTTTTTTTTTTTTTTTTTTTTTTTTTTTTTTTTTTTTTTTTTTTTTTTTTTTTTTTTTTTTTTTTTTTTTTTTTTTTTTTTTTTTTTTTTTTTTTTTTTTTTTTTTTTTTTTTTTTTTTTTTTTTTTTTTTTTTTTTTTTTTTTTTTTTTTTTTTTTTTTTTTTTTTTTTTTTTTTTTTTTTTTTTTTTTTTTTTTTTTTTTTTTTTTTTTTTTTTTTTTTTTTTTTTTTTTTTTTTTTTTTTTTTTTTTTTTTTTTTTTTTTTTTTTTTTTTTTTTTTTTTTTTTTTTTTTTTTTTTTTTTTTTTTTTTTTTTTTTTTTTTTTTTTTTTTTTTTTTTTTTTTTTTTTTTTTTTTTTTTTTTTTTTTTTTTTTTTTTTTTTTTTTTTTTTTTTTTTTTTTTTTTTTTTTTTTTTTTTTTTTTTTTTTTTTTTTTTTTTTTTTTTTTTTTTTTTTTTTTTTTTTTTTTTTTTTTTTTTTTTTTTTTTTTTTTTTTTTTTTTTTTTTTTTTTTTTTTTTTTTTTTTTTTTTTTTTTTTTTTTTTTTTTTTTTTTTTTTTTTTTTTTTTTTTTTTTTTTTTTTTTTTTTTTTTTTTTTTTTTTTTTTTTTTTTTTTTTTTTTTTTTTTTTTTTTTTTTTTTTTTTTTTTTTTTTTTTTTTTTTTTTTTTTTTTTTTTTTTTTTTTTTTTTTTTTTTTTTTTTTTTTTTTTTTTTTTTTTTTTTTTTTTTTTTTTTTTTTTTTTTTTTTTTTTTTTTTTTTTTTTTTTTTTTTTTTTTTTTTTTTTTTTTTTTTTTTTTTTTTTTTTTTTTTTTTTTTTTTTTTTTTTTTTTTTTTTTTTTTTTTTTTTTTTTTTTTTTTTTTTTTTTTTTTTTTTTTTTTTTTTTTTTTTTTTTTTTTTTTTTTTTTTTTTTTTTTTTTTTTTTTTTTTTTTTTTTTTTTTTTTTTTTTTTTTTTTTTTTTTTTTTTTTTTTTTTTTTTTTTTTTTTTTTTTTTTTTTTTTTTTTTTTTTTTTTTTTTTTTTTTTTTTTTTTTTTTTTTTTTTTTTTTTTTTTTTTTTTTTTTTTTTTTTTTTTTTTTTTTTTTTTTTTTTTTTTTTTTTTTTTTTTTTTTTTTTTTTTTTTTTTTTTTTTTTTTTTTTTTTTTTTTTTTTTTTTTTTTTTTTTTTTTTTTTTTTTTTTTTTTTTTTTTTTTTTTTTTTTTTTTTTTTTTTTTTTTTTTTTTTTTTTTTTTTTTTTTTTTTTTTTTTTTTTTTTTTTTTTTTTTTTTTTTTTTTTTTTTTTTTTTTTTTTTTTTTTTTTTTTTTTTTTTTTTTTTTTTTTTTTTTTTTTTTTTTTTTTTTTTTTTTTTTTTTTTTTTTTTTTTTTTTTTTTTTTTTTTTTTTTTTTTTTTTTTTTTTTTTTTTTTTTTTTTTTTTTTTTTTTTTTTTTTTTTTTTTTTTTTTTTTTTTTTTTTTTTTTTTTTTTTTTTTTTTTTTTTTTTTTTTTTTTTTTTTTTTTTTTTTTTTTTTTTTTTTTTTTTTTTTTTTTTTTTTTTTTTTTTTTTTTTTTTTTTTTTTTTTTTTTTTTTTTTTTTTTTTTTTTTTTTTTTTTTTTTTTTTTTTTTTTTTTTTTTTTTTTTTTTTTTTTTTTTTTTTTTTTTTTTTTTTTTTTTTTTTTTTTTTTTTTTTTTTTTTTTTTTTTTTTTTTTTTTTTTTTTTTTTTTTTTTTTTTTTTTTTTTTTTTTTTTTTTTTTTTTTTTTTTTTTTTTTTTTTTTTTTTTTTTTTTTTTTTTTTTTTTTTTTTTTTTTTTTTTTTTTTTTTTTTTTTTTTTTTTTTTTTTTTTTTTTTTTTTTTTTTTTTTTTTTTTTTTTTTTTTTTTTTTTTTTTTTTTTTTTTTTTTTTTTTTTTTTTTTTTTTTTTTTTTTTTTTTTTTTTTTTTTTTTTTTTTTTTTTTTTTTTTTTTTTTTTTTTTTTTTTTTTTTTTTTTTTTTTTTTTTTTTTTTTTTTTTTTTTTTTTTTTTTTTTTTTTTTTTTTTTTTTTTTTTTTTTTTTTTTTTTTTTTTTTTTTTTTTTTTTTTTTTTTTTTTTTTTTTTTTTTTTTTTTTTTTTTTTTTTTTTTTTTTTTTTTTTTTTTTTTTTTTTTTTTTTTTTTTTTTTTTTTTTTTTTTTTTTTTTTTTTTTTTTTTTTTTTTTTTTTTTTTTTTTTTTTTTTTTTTTTTTTTTTTTTTTTTTTTTTTTTTTTTTTTTTTTTTTTTTTTTTTTTTTTTTTTTTTTTTTTTTTTTTTTTTTTTTTTTTTTTTTTTTTTTTTTTTTTTTTTTTTTTTTTTTTTTTTTTTTTTTTTTTTTTTTTTTTTTTTTTTTTTTTTTTTTTTTTTTTTTTTTTTTTTTTTTTTTTTTTTTTTTTTTTTTTTTTTTTTTTTTTTTTTTTTTTTTTTTTTTTTTTTTTTTTTTTTTTTTTTTTTTTTTTTTTTTTTTTTTTTTTTTTTTTTTTTTTTTTTTTTTTTTTTTTTTTTTTTTTTTTTTTTTTTTTTTTTTTTTTTTTTTTTTTTTTTTTTTTTTTTTTTTTTTTTTTTTTTTTTTTTTTTTTTTTTTTTTTTTTTTTTTTTTTTTTTTTTTTTTTTTTTTTTTTTTTTTTTTTTTTTTTTTTTTTTTTTTTTTTTTTTTTTTTTTTTTTTTTTTTTTTTTTTTTTTTTTTTTTTTTTTTTTTTTTTTTTTTTTTTTTTTTTTTTTTTTTTTTTTTTTTTTTTTTTTTTTTTTTTTTTTTTTTTTTTTTTTTTTTTTTTTTTTTTTTTTTTTTTTTTTTTTTTTTTTTTTTTTTTTTTTTTTTTTTTTTTTTTTTTTTTTTTTTTTTTTTTTTTTTTTTTTTTTTTTTTTTTTTTTTTTTTTTTTTTTTTTTTTTTTTTTTTTTTTTTTTTTTTTTTTTTTTTTTTTTTTTTTTTTTTTTTTTTTTTTTTTTTTTTTTTTTTTTTTTTTTTTTTTTTTTTTTTTTTTTTTTTTTTTTTTTTTTTTTTTTTTTTTTTTTTTTTTTTTTTTTTTTTTTTTTTTTTTTTTTTTTTTTTTTTTTTTTTTTTTTTTTTTTTTTTTTTTTTTTTTTTTTTTTTTTTTTTTTTTTTTTTTTTTTTTTTTTTTTTTTTTTTTTTTTTTTTTTTTTTTTTTTTTTTTTTTTTTTTTTTTTTTTTTTTTTTTTTTTTTTTTTTTTTTTTTTTTTTTTTTTTTTTTTTTTTTTTTTTTTTTTTTTTTTTTTTTTTTTTTTTTTTTTTTTTTTTTTTTTTTTTTTTTTTTTTTTTTTTTTTTTTTTTTTTTTTTTTTTTTTTTTTTTTTTTTTTTTTTTTTTTTTTTTTTTTTTTTTTTTTTTTTTTTTTTTTTTTTTTTTTTTTTTTTTTTTTTTTTTTTTTTTTTTTTTTTTTTTTTTTTTTTTTTTTTTTTTTTTTTTTTTTTTTTTTTTTTTTTTTTTTTTTTTTTTTTTTTTTTTTTTTTTTTTTTTTTTTTTTTTTTTTTTTTTTTTTTTTTTTTTTTTTTTTTTTTTTTTTTTTTTTTTTTTTTTTTTTTTTTTTTTTTTTTTTTTTTTTTTTTTTTTTTTTTTTTTTTTTTTTTTTTTTTTTTTTTTTTTTTTTTTTTTTTTTTTTTTTTTTTTTTTTTTTTTTTTTTTTTTTTTTTTTTTTTTTTTTTTTTTTTTTTTTTTTTTTTTTTTTTTTTTTTTTTTTTTTTTTTTTTTTTTTTTTTTTTTTTTTTTTTTTTTTTTTTTTTTTTTTTTTTTTTTTTTTTTTTTTTTTTTTTTTTTTTTTTTTTTTTTTTTTTTTTTTTTTTTTTTTTTTTTTTTTTTTTTTTTTTTTTTTTTTTTTTTTTTTTTTTTTTTTTTTTTTTTTTTTTTTTTTTTTTTTTTTTTTTTTTTTTTTTTTTTTTTTTTTTTTTTTTTTTTTTTTTTTTTTTTTTTTTTTTTTTTTTTTTTTTTTTTTTTTTTTTTTTTTTTTTTTTTTTTTTTTTTTTTTTTTTTTTTTTTTTTTTTTTTTTTTTTTTTTTTTTTTTTTTTTTTTTTTTTTTTTTTTTTTTTTTTTTTTTTTTTTTTTTTTTTTTTTTTTTTTTTTTTTTTTTTTTTTTTTTTTTTTTTTTTTTTTTTTTTTTTTTTTTTTTTTTTTTTTTTTTTTTTTTTTTTTTTTTTTTTTTTTTTTTTTTTTTTTTTTTTTTTTTTTTTTTTTTTTTTTTTTTTTTTTTTTTTTTTTTTTTTTTTTTTTTTTTTTTTTTTTTTTTTTTTTTTTTTTTTTTTTTTTTTTTTTTTTTTTTTTTTTTTTTTTTTTTTTTTTTTTTTTTTTTTTTTTTTTTTTTTTTTTTTTTTTTTTTTTTTTTTTTTTTTTTTTTTTTTTTTTTTTTTTTTTTTTTTTTTTTTTTTTTTTTTTTTTTTTTTTTTTTTTTTTTTTTTTTTTTTTTTTTTTTTTTTTTTTTTTTTTTTTTTTTTTTTTTTTTTTTTTTTTTTTTTTTTTTTTTTTTTTTTTTTTTTTTTTTTTTTTTTTTTTTTTTTTTTTTTTTTTTTTTTTTTTTTTTTTTTTTTTTTTTTTTTTTTTTTTTTTTTTTTTTTTTTTTTTTTTTTTTTTTTTTTTTTTTTTTTTTTTTTTTTTTTTTTTTTTTTTTTTTTTTTTTTTTTTTTTTTTTTTTTTTTTTTTTTTTTTTTTTTTTTTTTTTTTTTTTTTTTTTTTTTTTTTTTTTTTTTTTTTTTTTTTTTTTTTTTTTTTTTTTTTTTTTTTTTTTTTTTTTTTTTTTTTTTTTTTTTTTTTTTTTTTTTTTTTTTTTTTTTTTTTTTTTTTTTTTTTTTTTTTTTTTTTTTTTTTTTTTTTTTTTTTTTTTTTTTTTTTTTTTTTTTTTTTTTTTTTTTTTTTTTTTTTTTTTTTTTTTTTTTTTTTTTTTTTTTTTTTTTTTTTTTTTTTTTTTTTTTTTTTTTTTTTTTTTTTTTTTTTTTTTTTTTTTTTTTTTTTTTTTTTTTTTTTTTTTTTTTTTTTTTTTTTTTTTTTTTTTTTTTTTTTTTTTTTTTTTTTTTTTTTTTTTTTTTTTTTTTTTTTTTTTTTTTTTTTTTTTTTTTTTTTTTTTTTTTTTTTTTTTTTTTTTTTTTTTTTTTTTTTTTTTTTTTTTTTTTTTTTTTTTTTTTTTTTTTTTTTTTTTTTTTTTTTTTTTTTTTTTTTTTTTTTTTTTTTTTTTTTTTTTTTTTTTTTTTTTTTTTTTTTTTTTTTTTTTTTTTTTTTTTTTTTTTTTTTTTTTTTTTTTTTTTTTTTTTTTTTTTTTTTTTTTTTTTTTTTTTTTTTTTTTTTTTTTTTTTTTTTTTTTTTTTTTTTTTTTTTTTTTTTTTTTTTTTTTTTTTTTTTTTTTTTTTTTTTTTTTTTTTTTTTTTTTTTTTTTTTTTTTTTTTTTTTTTTTTTTTTTTTTTTTTTTTTTTTTTTTTTTTTTTTTTTTTTTTTTTTTTTTTTTTTTTTTTTTTTTTTTTTTTTTTTTTTTTTTTTTTTTTTTTTTTTTTTTTTTTTTTTTTTTTTTTTTTTTTTTTTTTTTTTTTTTTTTTTTTTTTTTTTTTTTTTTTTTTTTTTTTTTTTTTTTTTTTTTTTTTTTTTTTTTTTTTTTTTTTTTTTTTTTTTTTTTTTTTTTTTTTTTTTTTTTTTTTTTTTTTTTTTTTTTTTTTTTTTTTTTTTTTTTTTTTTTTTTTTTTTTTTTTTTTTTTTTTTTTTTTTTTTTTTTTTTTTTTTTTTTTTTTTTTTTTTTTTTTTTTTTTTTTTTTTTTTTTTTTTTTTTTTTTTTTTTTTTTTTTTTTTTTTTTTTTTTTTTTTTTTTTTTTTTTTTTTTTTTTTTTTTTTTTTTTTTTTTTTTTTTTTTTTTTTTTTTTTTTTTTTTTTTTTTTTTTTTTTTTTTTTTTTTTTTTTTTTTTTTTTTTTTTTTTTTTTTTTTTTTTTTTTTTTTTTTTTTTTTTTTTTTTTTTTTTTTTTTTTTTTTTTTTTTTTTTTTTTTTTTTTTTTTTTTTTTTTTTTTTTTTTTTTTTTTTTTTTTTTTTTTTTTTTTTTTTTTTTTTTTTTTTTTTTTTTTTTTTTTTTTTTTTTTTTTTTTTTTTTTTTTTTTTTTTTTTTTTTTTTTTTTTTTTTTTTTTTTTTTTTTTTTTTTTTTTTTTTTTTTTTTTTTTTTTTTTTTTTTTTTTTTTTTTTTTTTTTTTTTTTTTTTTTTTTTTTTTTTTTTTTTTTTTTTTTTTTTTTTTTTTTTTTTTTTTTTTTTTTTTTTTTTTTTTTTTTTTTTTTTTTTTTTTTTTTTTTTTTTTTTTTTTTTTTTTTTTTTTTTTTTTTTTTTTTTTTTTTTTTTTTTTTTTTTTTTTTTTTTTTTTTTTTTTTTTTTTTTTTTTTTTTTTTTTTTTTTTTTTTTTTTTTTTTTTTTTTTTTTTTTTTTTTTTTTTTTTTTTTTTTTTTTTTTTTTTTTTTTTTTTTTTTTTTTTTTTTTTTTTTTTTTTTTTTTTTTTTTTTTTTTTTTTTTTTTTTTTTTTTTTTTTTTTTTTTTTTTTTTTTTTTTTTTTTTTTTTTTTTTTTTTTTTTTTTTTTTTTTTTTTTTTTTTTTTTTTTTTTTTTTTTTTTTTTTTTTTTTTTTTTTTTTTTTTTTTTTTTTTTTTTTTTTTTTTTTTTTTTTTTTTTTTTTTTTTTTTTTTTTTTTTTTTTTTTTTTTTTTTTTTTTTTTTTTTTTTTTTTTTTTTTTTTTTTTTTTTTTTTTTTTTTTTTTTTTTTTTTTTTTTTTTTTTTTTTTTTTTTTTTTTTTTTTTTTTTTTTTTTTTTTTTTTTTTTTTTTTTTTTTTTTTTTTTTTTTTTTTTTTTTTTTTTTTTTTTTTTTTTTTTTTTTTTTTTTTTTTTTTTTTTTTTTTTTTTTTTTTTTTTTTTTTTTTTTTTTTTTTTTTTTTTTTTTTTTTTTTTTTTTTTTTTTTTTTTTTTTTTTTTTTTTTTTTTTTTTTTTTTTTTTTTTTTTTTTTTTTTTTTTTTTTTTTTTTTTTTTTTTTTTTTTTTTTTTTTTTTTTTTTTTTTTTTTTTTTTTTTTTTTTTTTTTTTTTTTTTTTTTTTTTTTTTTTTTTTTTTTTTTTTTTTTTTTTTTTTTTTTTTTTTTTTTTTTTTTTTTTTTTTTTTTTTTTTTTTTTTTTTTTTTTTTTTTTTTTTTTTTTTTTTTTTTTTTTTTTTTTTTTTTTTTTTTTTTTTTTTTTTTTTTTTTTTTTTTTTTTTTTTTTTTTTTTTTTTTTTTTTTTTTTTTTTTTTTTTTTTTTTTTTTTTTTTTTTTTTTTTTTTTTTTTTTTTTTTTTTTTTTTTTTTTTTTTTTTTTTTTTTTTTTTTTTTTTTTTTTTTTTTTTTTTTTTTTTTTTTTTTTTTTTTTTTTTTTTTTTTTTTTTTTTTTTTTTTTTTTTTTTTTTTTTTTTTTTTTTTTTTTTTTTTTTTTTTTTTTTTTTTTTTTTTTTTTTTTTTTTTTTTTTTTTTTTTTTTTTTTTTTTTTTTTTTTTTTTTTTTTTTTTTTTTTTTTTTTTTTTTTTTTTTTTTTTTTTTTTTTTTTTTTTTTTTTTTTTTTTTTTTTTTTTTTTTTTTTTTTTTTTTTTTTTTTTTTTTTTTTTTTTTTTTTTTTTTTTTTTTTTTTTTTTTTTTTTTTTTTTTTTTTTTTTTTTTTTTTTTTTTTTTTTTTTTTTTTTTTTTTTTTTTTTTTTTTTTTTTTTTTTTTTTTTTTTTTTTTTTTTTTTTTTTTTTTTTTTTTTTTTTTTTTTTTTTTTTTTTTTTTTTTTTTTTTTTTTTTTTTTTTTTTTTTTTTTTTTTTTTTTTTTTTTTTTTTTTTTTTTTTTTTTTTTTTTTTTTTTTTTTTTTTTTTTTTTTTTTTTTTTTTTTTTTTTTTTTTTTTTTTTTTTTTTTTTTTTTTTTTTTTTTTTTTTTTTTTTTTTTTTTTTTTTTTTTTTTTTTTTTTTTTTTTTTTTTTTTTTTTTTTTTTTTTTTTTTTTTTTTTTTTTTTTTTTTTTTTTTTTTTTTTTTTTTTTTTTTTTTTTTTTTTTTTTTTTTTTTTTTTTTTTTTTTTTTTTTTTTTTTTTTTTTTTTTTTTTTTTTTTTTTTTTTTTTTTTTTTTTTTTTTTTTTTTTTTTTTTTTTTTTTTTTTTTTTTTTTTTTTTTTTTTTTTTTTTTTTTTTTTTTTTTTTTTTTTTTTTTTTTTTTTTTTTTTTTTTTTTTTTTTTTTTTTTTTTTTTTTTTTTTTTTTTTTTTTTTTTTTTTTTTTTTTTTTTTTTTTTTTTTTTTTTTTTTTTTTTTTTTTTTTTTTTTTTTTTTTTTTTTTTTTTTTTTTTTTTTTTTTTTTTTTTTTTTTTTTTTTTTTTTTTTTTTTTTTTTTTTTTTTTTTTTTTTTTTTTTTTTTTTTTTTTTTTTTTTTTTTTTTTTTTTTTTTTTTTTTTTTTTTTTTTTTTTTTTTTTTTTTTTTTTTTTTTTTTTTTTTTTTTTTTTTTTTTTTTTTTTTTTTTTTTTTTTTTTTTTTTTTTTTTTTTTTTTTTTTTTTTTTTTTTTTTTTTTTTTTTTTTTTTTTTTTTTTTTTTTTTTTTTTTTTTTTTTTTTTTTTTTTTTTTTTTTTTTTTTTTTTTTTTTTTTTTTTTTTTTTTTTTTTTTTTTTTTTTTTTTTTTTTTTTTTTTTTTTTTTTTTTTTTTTTTTTTTTTTTTTTTTTTTTTTTTTTTTTTTTTTTTTTTTTTTTTTTTTTTTTTTTTTTTTTTTTTTTTTTTTTTTTTTTTTTTTTTTTTTTTTTTTTTTTTTTTTTTTTTTTTTTTTTTTTTTTTTTTTTTTTTTTTTTTTTTTTTTTTTTTTTTTTTTTTTTTTTTTTTTTTTTTTTTTTTTTTTTTTTTTTTTTTTTTTTTTTTTTTTTTTTTTTTTTTTTTTTTTTTTTTTTTTTTTTTTTTTTTTTTTTTTTTTTTTTTTTTTTTTTTTTTTTTTTTTTTTTTTTTTTTTTTTTTTTTTTTTTTTTTTTTTTTTTTTTTTTTTTTTTTTTTTTTTTTTTTTTTTTTTTTTTTTTTTTTTTTTTTTTTTTTTTTTTTTTTTTTTTTTTTTTTTTTTTTTTTTTTTTTTTTTTTTTTTTTTTTTTTTTTTTTTTTTTTTTTTTTTTTTTTTTTTTTTTTTTTTTTTTTTTTTTTTTTTTTTTTTTTTTTTTTTTTTTTTTTTTTTTTTTTTTTTTTTTTTTTTTTTTTTTTTTTTTTTTTTTTTTTTTTTTTTTTTTTTTTTTTTTTTTTTTTTTTTTTTTTTTTTTTTTTTTTTTTTTTTTTTTTTTTTTTTTTTTTTTTTTTTTTTTTTTTTTTTTTTTTTTTTTTTTTTTTTTTTTTTTTTTTTTTTTTTTTTTTTTTTTTTTTTTTTTTTTTTTTTTTTTTTTTTTTTTTTTTTTTTTTTTTTTTTTTTTTTTTTTTTTTTTTTTTTTTTTTTTTTTTTTTTTTTTTTTTTTTTTTTTTTTTTTTTTTTTTTTTTTTTTTTTTTTTTTTTTTTTTTTTTTTTTTTTTTTTTTTTTTTTTTTTTTTTTTTTTTTTTTTTTTTTTTTTTTTTTTTTTTTTTTTTTTTTTTTTTTTTTTTTTTTTTTTTTTTTTTTTTTTTTTTTTTTTTTTTTTTTTTTTTTTTTTTTTTTTTTTTTTTTTTTTTTTTTTTTTTTTTTTTTTTTTTTTTTTTTTTTTTTTTTTTTTTTTTTTTTTTTTTTTTTTTTTTTTTTTTTTTTTTTTTTTTTTTTTTTTTTTTTTTTTTTTTTTTTTTTTTTTTTTTTTTTTTTTTTTTTTTTTTTTTTTTTTTTTTTTTTTTTTTTTTTTTTTTTTTTTTTTTTTTTTTTTTTTTTTTTTTTTTTTTTTTTTTTTTTTTTTTTTTTTTTTTTTTTTTTTTTTTTTTTTTTTTTTTTTTTTTTTTTTTTTTTTTTTTTTTTTTTTTTTTTTTTTTTTTTTTTTTTTTTTTTTTTTTTTTTTTTTTTTTTTTTTTTTTTTTTTTTTTTTTTTTTTTTTTTTTTTTTTTTTTTTTTTTTTTTTTTTTTTTTTTTTTTTTTTTTTTTTTTTTTTTTTTTTTTTTTTTTTTTTTTTTTTTTTTTTTTTTTTTTTTTTTTTTTTTTTTTTTTTTTTTTTTTTTTTTTTTTTTTTTTTTTTTTTTTTTTTTTTTTTTTTTTTTTTTTTTTTTTTTTTTTTTTTTTTTTTTTTTTTTTTTTTTTTTTTTTTTTTTTTTTTTTTTTTTTTTTTTTTTTTTTTTTTTTTTTTTTTTTTTTTTTTTTTTTTTTTTTTTTTTTTTTTTTTTTTTTTTTTTTTTTTTTTTTTTTTTTTTTTTTTTTTTTTTTTTTTTTTTTTTTTTTTTTTTTTTTTTTTTTTTTTTTTTTTTTTTTTTTTTTTTTTTTTTTTTTTTTTTTTTTTTTTTTTTTTTTTTTTTTTTTTTTTTTTTTTTTTTTTTTTTTTTTTTTTTTTTTTTTTTTTTTTTTTTTTTTTTTTTTTTTTTTTTTTTTTTTTTTTTTTTTTTTTTTTTTTTTTTTTTTTTTTTTTTTTTTTTTTTTTTTTTTTTTTTTTTTTTTTTTTTTTTTTTTTTTTTTTTTTTTTTTTTTTTTTTTTTTTTTTTTTTTTTTTTTTTTTTTTTTTTTTTTTTTTTTTTTTTTTTTTTTTTTTTTTTTTTTTTTTTTTTTTTTTTTTTTTTTTTTTTTTTTTTTTTTTTTTTTTTTTTTTTTTTTTTTTTTTTTTTTTTTTTTTTTTTTTTTTTTTTTTTTTTTTTTTTTTTTTTTTTTTTTTTTTTTTTTTTTTTTTTTTTTTTTTTTTTTTTTTTTTTTTTTTTTTTTTTTTTTTTTTTTTTTTTTTTTTTTTTTTTTTTTTTTTTTTTTTTTTTTTTTTTTTTTTTTTTTTTTTTTTTTTTTTTTTTTTTTTTTTTTTTTTTTTTTTTTTTTTTTTTTTTTTTTTTTTTTTTTTTTTTTTTTTTTTTTTTTTTTTTTTTTTTTTTTTTTTTTTTTTTTTTTTTTTTTTTTTTTTTTTTTTTTTTTTTTTTTTTTTTTTTTTTTTTTTTTTTTTTTTTTTTTTTTTTTTTTTTTTTTTTTTTTTTTTTTTTTTTTTTTTTTTTTTTTTTTTTTTTTTTTTTTTTTTTTTTTTTTTTTTTTTTTTTTTTTTTTTTTTTTTTTTTTTTTTTTTTTTTTTTTTTTTTTTTTTTTTTTTTTTTTTTTTTTTTTTTTTTTTTTTTTTTTTTTTTTTTTTTTTTTTTTTTTTTTTTTTTTTTTTTTTTTTTTTTTTTTTTTTTTTTTTTTTTTTTTTTTTTTTTTTTTTTTTTTTTTTTTTTTTTTTTTTTTTTTTTTTTTTTTTTTTTTTTTTTTTTTTTTTTTTTTTTTTTTTTTTTTTTTTTTTTTTTTTTTTTTTTTTTTTTTTTTTTTTTTTTTTTTTTTTTTTTTTTTTTTTTTTTTTTTTTTTTTTTTTTTTTTTTTTTTTTTTTTTTTTTTTTTTTTTTTTTTTTTTTTTTTTTTTTTTTTTTTTTTTTTTTTTTTTTTTTTTTTTTTTTTTTTTTTTTTTTTTTTTTTTTTTTTTTTTTTTTTTTTTTTTTTTTTTTTTTTTTTTTTTTTTTTTTTTTTTTTTTTTTTTTTTTTTTTTTTTTTTTTTTTTTTTTTTTTTTTTTTTTTTTTTTTTTTTTTTTTTTTTTTTTTTTTTTTTTTTTTTTTTTTTTTTTTTTTTTTTTTTTTTTTTTTTTTTTTTTTTTTTTTTTTTTTTTTTTTTTTTTTTTTTTTTTTTTTTTTTTTTTTTTTTTTTTTTTTTTTTTTTTTTTTTTTTTTTTTTTTTTTTTTTTTTTTTTTTTTTTTTTTTTTTTTTTTTTTTTTTTTTTTTTTTTTTTTTTTTTTTTTTTTTTTTTTTTTTTTTTTTTTTTTTTTTTTTTTTTTTTTTTTTTTTTTTTTTTTTTTTTTTTTTTTTTTTTTTTTTTTTTTTTTTTTTTTTTTTTTTTTTTTTTTTTTTTTTTTTTTTTTTTTTTTTTTTTTTTTTTTTTTTTTTTTTTTTTTTTTTTTTTTTTTTTTTTTTTTTTTTTTTTTTTTTTTTTTTTTTTTTTTTTTTTTTTTTTTTTTTTTTTTTTTTTTTTTTTTTTTTTTTTTTTTTTTTTTTTTTTTTTTTTTTTTTTTTTTTTTTTTTTTTTTTTTTTTTTTTTTTTTTTTTTTTTTTTTTTTTTTTTTTTTTTTTTTTTTTTTTTTTTTTTTTTTTTTTTTTTTTTTTTTTTTTTTTTTTTTTTTTTTTTTTTTTTTTTTTTTTTTTTTTTTTTTTTTTTTTTTTTTTTTTTTTTTTTTTTTTTTTTTTTTTTTTTTTTTTTTTTTTTTTTTTTTTTTTTTTTTTTTTTTTTTTTTTTTTTTTTTTTTTTTTTTTTTTTTTTTTTTTTTTTTTTTTTTTTTTTTTTTTTTTTTTTTTTTTTTTTTTTTTTTTTTTTTTTTTTTTTTTTTTTTTTTTTTTTTTTTTTTTTTTTTTTTTTTTTTTTTTTTTTTTTTTTTTTTTTTTTTTTTTTTTTTTTTTTTTTTTTTTTTTTTTTTTTTTTTTTTTTTTTTTTTTTTTTTTTTTTTTTTTTTTTTTTTTTTTTTTTTTTTTTTTTTTTTTTTTTTTTTTTTTTTTTTTTTTTTTTTTTTTTTTTTTTTTTTTTTTTTTTTTTTTTTTTTTTTTTTTTTTTTTTTTTTTTTTTTTTTTTTTTTTTTTTTTTTTTTTTTTTTTTTTTTTTTTTTTTTTTTTTTTTTTTTTTTTTTTTTTTTTTTTTTTTTTTTTTTTTTTTTTTTTTTTTTTTTTTTTTTTTTTTTTTTTTTTTTTTTTTTTTTTTTTTTTTTTTTTTTTTTTTTTTTTTTTTTTTTTTTTTTTTTTTTTTTTTTTTTTTTTTTTTTTTTTTTTTTTTTTTTTTTTTTTTTTTTTTTTTTTTTTTTTTTTTTTTTTTTTTTTTTTTTTTTTTTTTTTTTTTTTTTTTTTTTTTTTTTTTTTTTTTTTTTTTTTTTTTTTTTTTTTTTTTTTTTTTTTTTTTTTTTTTTTTTTTTTTTTTTTTTTTTTTTTTTTTTTTTTTTTTTTTTTTTTTTTTTTTTTTTTTTTTTTTTTTTTTTTTTTTTTTTTTTTTTTTTTTTTTTTTTTTTTTTTTTTTTTTTTTTTTTTTTTTTTTTTTTTTTTTTTTTTTTTTTTTTTTTTTTTTTTTTTTTTTTTTTTTTTTTTTTTTTTTTTTTTTTTTTTTTTTTTTTTTTTTTTTTTTTTTTTTTTTTTTTTTTTTTTTTTTTTTTTTTTTTTTTTTTTTTTTTTTTTTTTTTTTTTTTTTTTTTTTTTTTTTTTTTTTTTTTTTTTTTTTTTTTTTTTTTTTTTTTTTTTTTTTTTTTTTTTTTTTTTTTTTTTTTTTTTTTTTTTTTTTTTTTTTTTTTTTTTTTTTTTTTTTTTTTTTTTTTTTTTTTTTTTTTTTTTTTTTTTTTTTTTTTTTTTTTTTTTTTTTTTTTTTTTTTTTTTTTTTTTTTTTTTTTTTTTTTTTTTTTTTTTTTTTTTTTTTTTTTTTTTTTTTTTTTTTTTTTTTTTTTTTTTTTTTTTTTTTTTTTTTTTTTTTTTTTTTTTTTTTTTTTTTTTTTTTTTTTTTTTTTTTTTTTTTTTTTTTTTTTTTTTTTTTTTTTTTTTTTTTTTTTTTTTTTTTTTTTTTTTTTTTTTTTTTTTTTTTTTTTTTTTTTTTTTTTTTTTTTTTTTTTTTTTTTTTTTTTTTTTTTTTTTTTTTTTTTTTTTTTTTTTTTTTTTTTTTTTTTTTTTTTTTTTTTTTTTTTTTTTTTTTTTTTTTTTTTTTTTTTTTTTTTTTTTTTTTTTTTTTTTTTTTTTTTTTTTTTTTTTTTTTTTTTTTTTTTTTTTTTTTTTTTTTTTTTTTTTTTTTTTTTTTTTTTTTTTTTTTTTTTTTTTTTTTTTTTTTTTTTTTTTTTTTTTTTTTTTTTTTTTTTTTTTTTTTTTTTTTTTTTTTTTTTTTTTTTTTTTTTTTTTTTTTTTTTTTTTTTTTTTTTTTTTTTTTTTTTTTTTTTTTTTTTTTTTTTTTTTTTTTTTTTTTTTTTTTTTTTTTTTTTTTTTTTTTTTTTTTTTTTTTTTTTTTTTTTTTTTTTTTTTTTTTTTTTTTTTTTTTTTTTTTTTTTTTTTTTTTTTTTTTTTTTTTTTTTTTTTTTTTTTTTTTTTTTTTTTTTTTTTTTTTTTTTTTTTTTTTTTTTTTTTTTTTTTTTTTTTTTTTTTTTTTTTTTTTTTTTTTTTTTTTTTTTTTTTTTTTTTTTTTTTTTTTTTTTTTTTTTTTTTTTTTTTTTTTTTTTTTTTTTTTTTTTTTTTTTTTTTTTTTTTTTTTTTTTTTTTTTTTTTTTTTTTTTTTTTTTTTTTTTTTTTTTTTTTTTTTTTTTTTTTTTTTTTTTTTTTTTTTTTTTTTTTTTTTTTTTTTTTTTTTTTTTTTTTTTTTTTTTTTTTTTTTTTTTTTTTTTTTTTTTTTTTTTTTTTTTTTTTTTTTTTTTTTTTTTTTTTTTTTTTTTTTTTTTTTTTTTTTTTTTTTTTTTTTTTTTTTTTTTTTTTTTTTTTTTTTTTTTTTTTTTTTTTTTTTTTTTTTTTTTTTTTTTTTTTTTTTTTTTTTTTTTTTTTTTTTTTTTTTTTTTTTTTTTTTTTTTTTTTTTTTTTTTTTTTTTTTTTTTTTTTTTTTTTTTTTTTTTTTTTTTTTTTTTTTTTTTTTTTTTTTTTTTTTTTTTTTTTTTTTTTTTTTTTTTTTTTTTTTTTTTTTTTTTTTTTTTTTTTTTTTTTTTTTTTTTTTTTTTTTTTTTTTTTTTTTTTTTTTTTTTTTTTTTTTTTTTTTTTTTTTTTTTTTTTTTTTTTTTTTTTTTTTTTTTTTTTTTTTTTTTTTTTTTTTTTTTTTTTTTTTTTTTTTTTTTTTTTTTTTTTTTTTTTTTTTTTTTTTTTTTTTTTTTTTTTTTTTTTTTTTTTTTTTTTTTTTTTTTTTTTTTTTTTTTTTTTTTTTTTTTTTTTTTTTTTTTTTTTTTTTTTTTTTTTTTTTTTTTTTTTTTTTTTTTTTTTTTTTTTTTTTTTTTTTTTTTTTTTTTTTTTTTTTTTTTTTTTTTTTTTTTTTTTTTTTTTTTTTTTTTTTTTTTTTTTTTTTTTTTTTTTTTTTTTTTTTTTTTTTTTTTTTTTTTTTTTTTTTTTTTTTTTTTTTTTTTTTTTTTTTTTTTTTTTTTTTTTTTTTTTTTTTTTTTTTTTTTTTTTTTTTTTTTTTTTTTTTTTTTTTTTTTTTTTTTTTTTTTTTTTTTTTTTTTTTTTTTTTTTTTTTTTTTTTTTTTTTTTTTTTTTTTTTTTTTTTTTTTTTTTTTTTTTTTTTTTTTTTTTTTTTTTTTTTTTTTTTTTTTTTTTTTTTTTTTTTTTTTTTTTTTTTTTTTTTTTTTTTTTTTTTTTTTTTTTTTTTTTTTTTTTTTTTTTTTTTTTTTTTTTTTTTTTTTTTTTTTTTTTTTTTTTTTTTTTTTTTTTTTTTTTTTTTTTTTTTTTTTTTTTTTTTTTTTTTTTTTTTTTTTTTTTTTTTTTTTTTTTTTTTTTTTTTTTTTTTTTTTTTTTTTTTTTTTTTTTTTTTTTTTTTTTTTTTTTTTTTTTTTTTTTTTTTTTTTTTTTTTTTTTTTTTTTTTTTTTTTTTTTTTTTTTTTTTTTTTTTTTTTTTTTTTTTTTTTTTTTTTTTTTTTTTTTTTTTTTTTTTTTTTTTTTTTTTTTTTTTTTTTTTTTTTTTTTTTTTTTTTTTTTTTTTTTTTTTTTTTTTTTTTTTTTTTTTTTTTTTTTTTTTTTTTTTTTTTTTTTTTTTTTTTTTTTTTTTTTTTTTTTTTTTTTTTTTTTTTTTTTTTTTTTTTTTTTTTTTTTTTTTTTTTTTTTTTTTTTTTTTTTTTTTTTTTTTTTTTTTTTTTTTTTTTTTTTTTTTTTTTTTTTTTTTTTTTTTTTTTTTTTTTTTTTTTTTTTTTTTTTTTTTTTTTTTTTTTTTTTTTTTTTTTTTTTTTTTTTTTTTTTTTTTTTTTTTTTTTTTTTTTTTTTTTTTTTTTTTTTTTTTTTTTTTTTTTTTTTTTTTTTTTTTTTTTTTTTTTTTTTTTTTTTTTTTTTTTTTTTTTTTTTTTTTTTTTTTTTTTTTTTTTTTTTTTTTTTTTTTTTTTTTTTTTTTTTTTTTTTTTTTTTTTTTTTTTTTTTTTTTTTTTTTTTTTTTTTTTTTTTTTTTTTTTTTTTTTTTTTTTTTTTTTTTTTTTTTTTTTTTTTTTTTTTTTTTTTTTTTTTTTTTTTTTTTTTTTTTTTTTTTTTTTTTTTTTTTTTTTTTTTTTTTTTTTTTTTTTTTTTTTTTTTTTTTTTTTTTTTTTTTTTTTTTTTTTTTTTTTTTTTTTTTTTTTTTTTTTTTTTTTTTTTTTTTTTTTTTTTTTTTTTTTTTTTTTTTTTTTTTTTTTTTTTTTTTTTTTTTTTTTTTTTTTTTTTTTTTTTTTTTTTTTTTTTTTTTTTTTTTTTTTTTTTTTTTTTTTTTTTTTTTTTTTTTTTTTTTTTTTTTTTTTTTTTTTTTTTTTTTTTTTTTTTTTTTTTTTTTTTTTTTTTTTTTTTTTTTTTTTTTTTTTTTTTTTTTTTTTTTTTTTTTTTTTTTTTTTTTTTTTTTTTTTTTTTTTTTTTTTTTTTTTTTTTTTTTTTTTTTTTTTTTTTTTTTTTTTTTTTTTTTTTTTTTTTTTTTTTTTTTTTTTTTTTTTTTTTTTTTTTTTTTTTTTTTTTTTTTTTTTTTTTTTTTTTTTTTTTTTTTTTTTTTTTTTTTTTTTTTTTTTTTTTTTTTTTTTTTTTTTTTTTTTTTTTTTTTTTTTTTTTTTTTTTTTTTTTTTTTTTTTTTTTTTTTTTTTTTTTTTTTTTTTTTTTTTTTTTTTTTTTTTTTTTTTTTTTTTTTTTTTTTTTTTTTTTTTTTTTTTTTTTTTTTTTTTTTTTTTTTTTTTTTTTTTTTTTTTTTTTTTTTTTTTTTTTTTTTTTTTTTTTTTTTTTTTTTTTTTTTTTTTTTTTTTTTTTTTTTTTTTTTTTTTTTTTTTTTTTTTTTTTTTTTTTTTTTTTTTTTTTTTTTTTTTTTTTTTTTTTTTTTTTTTTTTTTTTTTTTTTTTTTTTTTTTTTTTTTTTTTTTTTTTTTTTTTTTTTTTTTTTTTTTTTTTTTTTTTTTTTTTTTTTTTTTTTTTTTTTTTTTTTTTTTTTTTTTTTTTTTTTTTTTTTTTTTTTTTTTTTTTTTTTTTTTTTTTTTTTTTTTTTTTTTTTTTTTTTTTTTTTTTTTTTTTTTTTTTTTTTTTTTTTTTTTTTTTTTTTTTTTTTTTTTTTTTTTTTTTTTTTTTTTTTTTTTTTTTTTTTTTTTTTTTTTTTTTTTTTTTTTTTTTTTTTTTTTTTTTTTTTTTTTTTTTTTTTTTTTTTTTTTTTTTTTTTTTTTTTTTTTTTTTTTTTTTTTTTTTTTTTTTTTTTTTTTTTTTTTTTTTTTTTTTTTTTTTTTTTTTTTTTTTTTTTTTTTTTTTTTTTTTTTTTTTTTTTTTTTTTTTTTTTTTTTTTTTTTTTTTTTTTTTTTTTTTTTTTTTTTTTTTTTTTTTTTTTTTTTTTTTTTTTTTTTTTTTTTTTTTTTTTTTTTTTTTTTTTTTTTTTTTTTTTTTTTTTTTTTTTTTTTTTTTTTTTTTTTTTTTTTTTTTTTTTTTTTTTTTTTTTTTTTTTTTTTTTTTTTTTTTTTTTTTTTTTTTTTTTTTTTTTTTTTTTTTTTTTTTTTTTTTTTTTTTTTTTTTTTTTTTTTTTTTTTTTTTTTTTTTTTTTTTTTTTTTTTTTTTTTTTTTTTTTTTTTTTTTTTTTTTTTTTTTTTTTTTTTTTTTTTTTTTTTTTTTTTTTTTTTTTTTTTTTTTTTTTTTTTTTTTTTTTTTTTTTTTTTTTTTTTTTTTTTTTTTTTTTTTTTTTTTTTTTTTTTTTTTTTTTTTTTTTTTTTTTTTTTTTTTTTTTTTTTTTTTTTTTTTTTTTTTTTTTTTTTTTTTTTTTTTTTTTTTTTTTTTTTTTTTTTTTTTTTTTTTTTTTTTTTTTTTTTTTTTTTTTTTTTTTTTTTTTTTTTTTTTTTTTTTTTTTTTTTTTTTTTTTTTTTTTTTTTTTTTTTTTTTTTTTTTTTTTTTTTTTTTTTTTTTTTTTTTTTTTTTTTTTTTTTTTTTTTTTTTTTTTTTTTTTTTTTTTTTTTTTTTTTTTTTTTTTTTTTTTTTTTTTTTTTTTTTTTTTTTTTTTTTTTTTTTTTTTTTTTTTTTTTTTTTTTTTTTTTTTTTTTTTTTTTTTTTTTTTTTTTTTTTTTTTTTTTTTTTTTTTTTTTTTTTTTTTTTTTTTTTTTTTTTTTTTTTTTTTTTTTTTTTTTTTTTTTTTTTTTTTTTTTTTTTTTTTTTTTTTTTTTTTTTTTTTTTTTTTTTTTTTTTTTTTTTTTTTTTTTTTTTTTTTTTTTTTTTTTTTTTTTTTTTTTTTTTTTTTTTTTTTTTTTTTTTTTTTTTTTTTTTTTTTTTTTTTTTTTTTTTTTTTTTTTTTTTTTTTTTTTTTTTTTTTTTTTTTTTTTTTTTTTTTTTTTTTTTTTTTTTTTTTTTTTTTTTTTTTTTTTTTTTTTTTTTTTTTTTTTTTTTTTTTTTTTTTTTTTTTTTTTTTTTTTTTTTTTTTTTTTTTTTTTTTTTTTTTTTTTTTTTTTTTTTTTTTTTTTTTTTTTTTTTTTTTTTTTTTTTTTTTTTTTTTTTTTTTTTTTTTTTTTTTTTTTTTTTTTTTTTTTTTTTTTTTTTTTTTTTTTTTTTTTTTTTTTTTTTTTTTTTTTTTTTTTTTTTTTTTTTTTTTTTTTTTTTTTTTTTTTTTTTTTTTTTTTTTTTTTTTTTTTTTTTTTTTTTTTTTTTTTTTTTTTTTTTTTTTTTTTTTTTTTTTTTTTTTTTTTTTTTTTTTTTTTTTTTTTTTTTTTTTTTTTTTTTTTTTTTTTTTTTTTTTTTTTTTTTTTTTTTTTTTTTTTTTTTTTTTTTTTTTTTTTTTTTTTTTTTTTTTTTTTTTTTTTTTTTTTTTTTTTTTTTTTTTTTTTTTTTTTTTTTTTTTTTTTTTTTTTTTTTTTTTTTTTTTTTTTTTTTTTTTTTTTTTTTTTTTTTTTTTTTTTTTTTTTTTTTTTTTTTTTTTTTTTTTTTTTTTTTTTTTTTTTTTTTTTTTTTTTTTTTTTTTTTTTTTTTTTTTTTTTTTTTTTTTTTTTTTTTTTTTTTTTTTTTTTTTTTTTTTTTTTTTTTTTTTTTTTTTTTTTTTTTTTTTTTTTTTTTTTTTTTTTTTTTTTTTTTTTTTTTTTTTTTTTTTTTTTTTTTTTTTTTTTTTTTTTTTTTTTTTTTTTTTTTTTTTTTTTTTTTTTTTTTTTTTTTTTTTTTTTTTTTTTTTTTTTTTTTTTTTTTTTTTTTTTTTTTTTTTTTTTTTTTTTTTTTTTTTTTTTTTTTTTTTTTTTTTTTTTTTTTTTTTTTTTTTTTTTTTTTTTTTTTTTTTTTTTTTTTTTTTTTTTTTTTTTTTTTTTTTTTTTTTTTTTTTTTTTTTTTTTTTTTTTTTTTTTTTTTTTTTTTTTTTTTTTTTTTTTTTTTTTTTTTTTTTTTTTTTTTTTTTTTTTTTTTTTTTTTTTTTTTTTTTTTTTTTTTTTTTTTTTTTTTTTTTTTTTTTTTTTTTTTTTTTTTTTTTTTTTTTTTTTTTTTTTTTTTTTTTTTTTTTTTTTTTTTTTTTTTTTTTTTTTTTTTTTTTTTTTTTTTTTTTTTTTTTTTTTTTTTTTTTTTTTTTTTTTTTTTTTTTTTTTTTTTTTTTTTTTTTTTTTTTTTTTTTTTTTTTTTTTTTTTTTTTTTTTTTTTTTTTTTTTTTTTTTTTTTTTTTTTTTTTTTTTTTTTTTTTTTTTTTTTTTTTTTTTTTTTTTTTTTTTTTTTTTTTTTTTTTTTTTTTTTTTTTTTTTTTTTTTTTTTTTTTTTTTTTTTTTTTTTTTTTTTTTTTTTTTTTTTTTTTTTTTTTTTTTTTTTTTTTTTTTTTTTTTTTTTTTTTTTTTTTTTTTTTTTTTTTTTTTTTTTTTTTTTTTTTTTTTTTTTTTTTTTTTTTTTTTTTTTTTTTTTTTTTTTTTTTTTTTTTTTTTTTTTTTTTTTTTTTTTTTTTTTTTTTTTTTTTTTTTTTTTTTTTTTTTTTTTTTTTTTTTTTTTTTTTTTTTTTTTTTTTTTTTTTTTTTTTTTTTTTTTTTTTTTTTTTTTTTTTTTTTTTTTTTTTTTTTTTTTTTTTTTTTTTTTTTTTTTTTTTTTTTTTTTTTTTTTTTTTTTTTTTTTTTTTTTTTTTTTTTTTTTTTTTTTTTTTTTTTTTTTTTTTTTTTTTTTTTTTTTTTTTTTTTTTTTTTTTTTTTTTTTTTTTTTTTTTTTTTTTTTTTTTTTTTTTTTTTTTTTTTTTTTTTTTTTTTTTTTTTTTTTTTTTTTTTTTTTTTTTTTTTTTTTTTTTTTTTTTTTTTTTTTTTTTTTTTTTTTTTTTTTTTTTTTTTTTTTTTTTTTTTTTTTTTTTTTTTTTTTTTTTTTTTTTTTTTTTTTTTTTTTTTTTTTTTTTTTTTTTTTTTTTTTTTTTTTTTTTTTTTTTTTTTTTTTTTTTTTTTTTTTTTTTTTTTTTTTTTTTTTTTTTTTTTTTTTTTTTTTTTTTTTTTTTTTTTTTTTTTTTTTTTTTTTTTTTTTTTTTTTTTTTTTTTTTTTTTTTTTTTTTTTTTTTTTTTTTTTTTTTTTTTTTTTTTTTTTTTTTTTTTTTTTTTTTTTTTTTTTTTTTTTTTTTTTTTTTTTTTTTTTTTTTTTTTTTTTTTTTTTTTTTTTTTTTTTTTTTTTTTTTTTTTTTTTTTTTTTTTTTTTTTTTTTTTTTTTTTTTTTTTTTTTTTTTTTTTTTTTTTTTTTTTTTTTTTTTTTTTTTTTTTTTTTTTTTTTTTTTTTTTTTTTTTTTTTTTTTTTTTTTTTTTTTTTTTTTTTTTTTTTTTTTTTTTTTTTTTTTTTTTTTTTTTTTTTTTTTTTTTTTTTTTTTTTTTTTTTTTTTTTTTTTTTTTTTTTTTTTTTTTTTTTTTTTTTTTTTTTTTTTTTTTTTTTTTTTTTTTTTTTTTTTTTTTTTTTTTTTTTTTTTTTTTTTTTTTTTTTTTTTTTTTTTTTTTTTTTTTTTTTTTTTTTTTTTTTTTTTTTTTTTTTTTTTTTTTTTTTTTTTTTTTTTTTTTTTTTTTTTTTTTTTTTTTTTTTTTTTTTTTTTTTTTTTTTTTTTTTTTTTTTTTTTTTTTTTTTTTTTTTTTTTTTTTTTTTTTTTTTTTTTTTTTTTTTTTTTTTTTTTTTTTTTTTTTTTTTTTTTTTTTTTTTTTTTTTTTTTTTTTTTTTTTTTTTTTTTTTTTTTTTTTTTTTTTTTTTTTTTTTTTTTTTTTTTTTTTTTTTTTTTTTTTTTTTTTTTTTTTTTTTTTTTTTTTTTTTTTTTTTTTTTTTTTTTTTTTTTTTTTTTTTTTTTTTTTTTTTTTTTTTTTTTTTTTTTTTTTTTTTTTTTTTTTTTTTTTTTTTTTTTTTTTTTTTTTTTTTTTTTTTTTTTTTTTTTTTTTTTTTTTTTTTTTTTTTTTTTTTTTTTTTTTTTTTTTTTTTTTTTTTTTTTTTTTTTTTTTTTTTTTTTTTTTTTTTTTTTTTTTTTTTTTTTTTTTTTTTTTTTTTTTTTTTTTTTTTTTTTTTTTTTTTTTTTTTTTTTTTTTTTTTTTTTTTTTTTTTTTTTTTTTTTTTTTTTTTTTTTTTTTTTTTTTTTTTTTTTTTTTTTTTTTTTTTTTTTTTTTTTTTTTTTTTTTTTTTTTTTTTTTTTTTTTTTTTTTTTTTTTTTTTTTTTTTTTTTTTTTTTTTTTTTTTTTTTTTTTTTTTTTTTTTTTTTTTTTTTTTTTTTTTTTTTTTTTTTTTTTTTTTTTTTTTTTTTTTTTTTTTTTTTTTTTTTTTTTTTTTTTTTTTTTTTTTTTTTTTTTTTTTTTTTTTTTTTTTTTTTTTTTTTTTTTTTTTTTTTTTTTTTTTTTTTTTTTTTTTTTTTTTTTTTTTTTTTTTTTTTTTTTTTTTTTTTTTTTTTTTTTTTTTTTTTTTTTTTTTTTTTTTTTTTTTTTTTTTTTTTTTTTTTTTTTTTTTTTTTTTTTTTTTTTTTTTTTTTTTTTTTTTTTTTTTTTTTTTTTTTTTTTTTTTTTTTTTTTTTTTTTTTTTTTTTTTTTTTTTTTTTTTTTTTTTTTTTTTTTTTTTTTTTTTTTTTTTTTTTTTTTTTTTTTTTTTTTTTTTTTTTTTTTTTTTTTTTTTTTTTTTTTTTTTTTTTTTTTTTTTTTTTTTTTTTTTTTTTTTTTTTTTTTTTTTTTTTTTTTTTTTTTTTTTTTTTTTTTTTTTTTTTTTTTTTTTTTTTTTTTTTTTTTTTTTTTTTTTTTTTTTTTTTTTTTTTTTTTTTTTTTTTTTTTTTTTTTTTTTTTTTTTTTTTTTTTTTTTTTTTTTTTTTTTTTTTTTTTTTTTTTTTTTTTTTTTTTTTTTTTTTTTTTTTTTTTTTTTTTTTTTTTTTTTTTTTTTTTTTTTTTTTTTTTTTTTTTTTTTTTTTTTTTTTTTTTTTTTTTTTTTTTTTTTTTTTTTTTTTTTTTTTTTTTTTTTTTTTTTTTTTTTTTTTTTTTTTTTTTTTTTTTTTTTTTTTTTTTTTTTTTTTTTTTTTTTTTTTTTTTTTTTTTTTTTTTTTTTTTTTTTTTTTTTTTTTTTTTTTTTTTTTTTTTTTTTTTTTTTTTTTTTTTTTTTTTTTTTTTTTTTTTTTTTTTTTTTTTTTTTTTTTTTTTTTTTTTTTTTTTTTTTTTTTTTTTTTTTTTTTTTTTTTTTTTTTTTTTTTTTTTTTTTTTTTTTTTTTTTTTTTTTTTTTTTTTTTTTTTTTTTTTTTTTTTTTTTTTTTTTTTTTTTTTTTTTTTTTTTTTTTTTTTTTTTTTTTTTTTTTTTTTTTTTTTTTTTTTTTTTTTTTTTTTTTTTTTTTTTTTTTTTTTTTTTTTTTTTTTTTTTTTTTTTTTTTTTTTTTTTTTTTTTTTTTTTTTTTTTTTTTTTTTTTTTTTTTTTTTTTTTTTTTTTTTTTTTTTTTTTTTTTTTTTTTTTTTTTTTTTTTTTTTTTTTTTTTTTTTTTTTTTTTTTTTTTTTTTTTTTTTTTTTTTTTTTTTTTTTTTTTTTTTTTTTTTTTTTTTTTTTTTTTTTTTTTTTTTTTTTTTTTTTTTTTTTTTTTTTTTTTTTTTTTTTTTTTTTTTTTTTTTTTTTTTTTTTTTTTTTTTTTTTTTTTTTTTTTTTTTTTTTTTTTTTTTTTTTTTTTTTTTTTTTTTTTTTTTTTTTTTTTTTTTTTTTTTTTTTTTTTTTTTTTTTTTTTTTTTTTTTTTTTTTTTTTTTTTTTTTTTTTTTTTTTTTTTTTTTTTTTTTTTTTTTTTTTTTTTTTTTTTTTTTTTTTTTTTTTTTTTTTTTTTTTTTTTTTTTTTTTTTTTTTTTTTTTTTTTTTTTTTTTTTTTTTTTTTTTTTTTTTTTTTTTTTTTTTTTTTTTTTTTTTTTTTTTTTTTTTTTTTTTTTTTTTTTTTTTTTTTTTTTTTTTTTTTTTTTTTTTTTTTTTTTTTTTTTTTTTTTTTTTTTTTTTTTTTTTTTTTTTTTTTTTTTTTTTTTTTTTTTTTTTTTTTTTTTTTTTTTTTTTTTTTTTTTTTTTTTTTTTTTTTTTTTTTTTTTTTTTTTTTTTTTTTTTTTTTTTTTTTTTTTTTTTTTTTTTTTTTTTTTTTTTTTTTTTTTTTTTTTTTTTTTTTTTTTTTTTTTTTTTTTTTTTTTTTTTTTTTTTTTTTTTTTTTTTTTTTTTTTTTTTTTTTTTTTTTTTTTTTTTTTTTTTTTTTTTTTTTTTTTTTTTTTTTTTTTTTTTTTTTTTTTTTTTTTTTTTTTTTTTTTTTTTTTTTTTTTTTTTTTTTTTTTTTTTTTTTTTTTTTTTTTTTTTTTTTTTTTTTTTTTTTTTTTTTTTTTTTTTTTTTTTTTTTTTTTTTTTTTTTTTTTTTTTTTTTTTTTTTTTTTTTTTTTTTTTTTTTTTTTTTTTTTTTTTTTTTTTTTTTTTTTTTTTTTTTTTTTTTTTTTTTTTTTTTTTTTTTTTTTTTTTTTTTTTTTTTTTTTTTTTTTTTTTTTTTTTTTTTTTTTTTTTTTTTTTTTTTTTTTTTTTTTTTTTTTTTTTTTTTTTTTTTTTTTTTTTTTTTTTTTTTTTTTTTTTTTTTTTTTTTTTTTTTTTTTTTTTTTTTTTTTTTTTTTTTTTTTTTTTTTTTTTTTTTTTTTTTTTTTTTTTTTTTTTTTTTTTTTTTTTTTTTTTTTTTTTTTTTTTTTTTTTTTTTTTTTTTTTTTTTTTTTTTTTTTTTTTTTTTTTTTTTTTTTTTTTTTTTTTTTTTTTTTTTTTTTTTTTTTTTTTTTTTTTTTTTTTTTTTTTTTTTTTTTTTTTTTTTTTTTTTTTTTTTTTTTTTTTTTTTTTTTTTTTTTTTTTTTTTTTTTTTTTTTTTTTTTTTTTTTTTTTTTTTTTTTTTTTTTTTTTTTTTTTTTTTTTTTTTTTTTTTTTTTTTTTTTTTTTTTTTTTTTTTTTTTTTTTTTTTTTTTTTTTTTTTTTTTTTTTTTTTTTTTTTTTTTTTTTTTTTTTTTTTTTTTTTTTTTTTTTTTTTTTTTTTTTTTTTTTTTTTTTTTTTTTTTTTTTTTTTTTTTTTTTTTTTTTTTTTTTTTTTTTTTTTTTTTTTTTTTTTTTTTTTTTTTTTTTTTTTTTTTTTTTTTTTTTTTTTTTTTTTTTTTTTTTTTTTTTTTTTTTTTTTTTTTTTTTTTTTTTTTTTTTTTTTTTTTTTTTTTTTTTTTTTTTTTTTTTTTTTTTTTTTTTTTTTTTTTTTTTTTTTTTTTTTTTTTTTTTTTTTTTTTTTTTTTTTTTTTTTTTTTTTTTTTTTTTTTTTTTTTTTTTTTTTTTTTTTTTTTTTTTTTTTTTTTTTTTTTTTTTTTTTTTTTTTTTTTTTTTTTTTTTTTTTTTTTTTTTTTTTTTTTTTTTTTTTTTTTTTTTTTTTTTTTTTTTTTTTTTTTTTTTTTTTTTTTTTTTTTTTTTTTTTTTTTTTTTTTTTTTTTTTTTTTTTTTTTTTTTTTTTTTTTTTTTTTTTTTTTTTTTTTTTTTTTTTTTTTTTTTTTTTTTTTTTTTTTTTTTTTTTTTTTTTTTTTTTTTTTTTTTTTTTTTTTTTTTTTTTTTTTTTTTTTTTTTTTTTTTTTTTTTTTTTTTTTTTTTTTTTTTTTTTTTTTTTTTTTTTTTTTTTTTTTTTTTTTTTTTTTTTTTTTTTTTTTTTTTTTTTTTTTTTTTTTTTTTTTTTTTTTTTTTTTTTTTTTTTTTTTTTTTTTTTTTTTTTTTTTTTTTTTTTTTTTTTTTTTTTTTTTTTTTTTTTTTTTTTTTTTTTTTTTTTTTTTTTTTTTTTTTTTTTTTTTTTTTTTTTTTTTTTTTTTTTTTTTTTTTTTTTTTTTTTTTTTTTTTTTTTTTTTTTTTTTTTTTTTTTTTTTTTTTTTTTTTTTTTTTTTTTTTTTTTTTTTTTTTTTTTTTTTTTTTTTTTTTTTTTTTTTTTTTTTTTTTTTTTTTTTTTTTTTTTTTTTTTTTTTTTTTTTTTTTTTTTTTTTTTTTTTTTTTTTTTTTTTTTTTTTTTTTTTTTTTTTTTTTTTTTTTTTTTTTTTTTTTTTTTTTTTTTTTTTTTTTTTTTTTTTTTTTTTTTTTTTTTTTTTTTTTTTTTTTTTTTTTTTTTTTTTTTTTTTTTTTTTTTTTTTTTTTTTTTTTTTTTTTTTTTTTTTTTTTTTTTTTTTTTTTTTTTTTTTTTTTTTTTTTTTTTTTTTTTTTTTTTTTTTTTTTTTTTTTTTTTTTTTTTTTTTTTTTTTTTTTTTTTTTTTTTTTTTTTTTTTTTTTTTTTTTTTTTTTTTTTTTTTTTTTTTTTTTTTTTTTTTTTTTTTTTTTTTTTTTTTTTTTTTTTTTTTTTTTTTTTTTTTTTTTTTTTTTTTTTTTTTTTTTTTTTTTTTTTTTTTTTTTTTTTTTTTTTTTTTTTTTTTTTTTTTTTTTTTTTTTTTTTTTTTTTTTTTTTTTTTTTTTTTTTTTTTTTTTTTTTTTTTTTTTTTTTTTTTTTTTTTTTTTTTTTTTTTTTTTTTTTTTTTTTTTTTTTTTTTTTTTTTTTTTTTTTTTTTTTTTTTTTTTTTTTTTTTTTTTTTTTTTTTTTTTTTTTTTTTTTTTTTTTTTTTTTTTTTTTTTTTTTTTTTTTTTTTTTTTTTTTTTTTTTTTTTTTTTTTTTTTTTTTTTTTTTTTTTTTTTTTTTTTTTTTTTTTTTTTTTTTTTTTTTTTTTTTTTTTTTTTTTTTTTTTTTTTTTTTTTTTTTTTTTTTTTTTTTTTTTTTTTTTTTTTTTTTTTTTTTTTTTTTTTTTTTTTTTTTTTTTTTTTTTTTTTTTTTTTTTTTTTTTTTTTTTTTTTTTTTTTTTTTTTTTTTTTTTTTTTTTTTTTTTTTTTTTTTTTTTTTTTTTTTTTTTTTTTTTTTTTTTTTTTTTTTTTTTTTTTTTTTTTTTTTTTTTTTTTTTTTTTTTTTTTTTTTTTTTTTTTTTTTTTTTTTTTTTTTTTTTTTTTTTTTTTTTTTTTTTTTTTTTTTTTTTTTTTTTTTTTTTTTTTTTTTTTTTTTTTTTTTTTTTTTTTTTTTTTTTTTTTTTTTTTTTTTTTTTTTTTTTTTTTTTTTTTTTTTTTTTTTTTTTTTTTTTTTTTTTTTTTTTTTTTTTTTTTTTTTTTTTTTTTTTTTTTTTTTTTTTTTTTTTTTTTTTTTTTTTTTTTTTTTTTTTTTTTTTTTTTTTTTTTTTTTTTTTTTTTTTTTTTTTTTTTTTTTTTTTTTTTTTTTTTTTTTTTTTTTTTTTTTTTTTTTTTTTTTTTTTTTTTTTTTTTTTTTTTTTTTTTTTTTTTTTTTTTTTTTTTTTTTTTTTTTTTTTTTTTTTTTTTTTTTTTTTTTTTTTTTTTTTTTTTTTTTTTTTTTTTTTTTTTTTTTTTTTTTTTTTTTTTTTTTTTTTTTTTTTTTTTTTTTTTTTTTTTTTTTTTTTTTTTTTTTTTTTTTTTTTTTTTTTTTTTTTTTTTTTTTTTTTTTTTTTTTTTTTTTTTTTTTTTTTTTTTTTTTTTTTTTTTTTTTTTTTTTTTTTTTTTTTTTTTTTTTTTTTTTTTTTTTTTTTTTTTTTTTTTTTTTTTTTTTTTTTTTTTTTTTTTTTTTTTTTTTTTTTTTTTTTTTTTTTTTTTTTTTTTTTTTTTTTTTTTTTTTTTTTTTTTTTTTTTTTTTTTTTTTTTTTTTTTTTTTTTTTTTTTTTTTTTTTTTTTTTTTTTTTTTTTTTTTTTTTTTTTTTTTTTTTTTTTTTTTTTTTTTTTTTTTTTTTTTTTTTTTTTTTTTTTTTTTTTTTTTTTTTTTTTTTTTTTTTTTTTTTTTTTTTTTTTTTTTTTTTTTTTTTTTTTTTTTTTTTTTTTTTTTTTTTTTTTTTTTTTTTTTTTTTTTTTTTTTTTTTTTTTTTTTTTTTTTTTTTTTTTTTTTTTTTTTTTTTTTTTTTTTTTTTTTTTTTTTTTTTTTTTTTTTTTTTTTTTTTTTTTTTTTTTTTTTTTTTTTTTTTTTTTTTTTTTTTTTTTTTTTTTTTTTTTTTTTTTTTTTTTTTTTTTTTTTTTTTTTTTTTTTTTTTTTTTTTTTTTTTTTTTTTTTTTTTTTTTTTTTTTTTTTTTTTTTTTTTTTTTTTTTTTTTTTTTTTTTTTTTTTTTTTTTTTTTTTTTTTTTTTTTTTTTTTTTTTTTTTTTTTTTTTTTTTTTTTTTTTTTTTTTTTTTTTTTTTTTTTTTTTTTTTTTTTTTTTTTTTTTTTTTTTTTTTTTTTTTTTTTTTTTTTTTTTTTTTTTTTTTTTTTTTTTTTTTTTTTTTTTTTTTTTTTTTTTTTTTTTTTTTTTTTTTTTTTTTTTTTTTTTTTTTTTTTTTTTTTTTTTTTTTTTTTTTTTTTTTTTTTTTTTTTTTTTTTTTTTTTTTTTTTTTTTTTTTTTTTTTTTTTTTTTTTTTTTTTTTTTTTTTTTTTTTTTTTTTTTTTTTTTTTTTTTTTTTTTTTTTTTTTTTTTTTTTTTTTTTTTTTTTTTTTTTTTTTTTTTTTTTTTTTTTTTTTTTTTTTTTTTTTTTTTTTTTTTTTTTTTTTTTTTTTTTTTTTTTTTTTTTTTTTTTTTTTTTTTTTTTTTTTTTTTTTTTTTTTTTTTTTTTTTTTTTTTTTTTTTTTTTTTTTTTTTTTTTTTTTTTTTTTTTTTTTTTTTTTTTTTTTTTTTTTTTTTTTTTTTTTTTTTTTTTTTTTTTTTTTTTTTTTTTTTTTTTTTTTTTTTTTTTTTTTTTTTTTTTTTTTTTTTTTTTTTTTTTTTTTTTTTTTTTTTTTTTTTTTTTTTTTTTTTTTTTTTTTTTTTTTTTTTTTTTTTTTTTTTTTTTTTTTTTTTTTTTTTTTTTTTTTTTTTTTTTTTTTTTTTTTTTTTTTTTTTTTTTTTTTTTTTTTTTTTTTTTTTTTTTTTTTTTTTTTTTTTTTTTTTTTTTTTTTTTTTTTTTTTTTTTTTTTTTTTTTTTTTTTTTTTTTTTTTTTTTTTTTTTTTTTTTTTTTTTTTTTTTTTTTTTTTTTTTTTTTTTTTTTTTTTTTTTTTTTTTTTTTTTTTTTTTTTTTTTTTTTTTTTTTTTTTTTTTTTTTTTTTTTTTTTTTTTTTTTTTTTTTTTTTTTTTTTTTTTTTTTTTTTTTTTTTTTTTTTTTTTTTTTTTTTTTTTTTTTTTTTTTTTTTTTTTTTTTTTTTTTTTTTTTTTTTTTTTTTTTTTTTTTTTTTTTTTTTTTTTTTTTTTTTTTTTTTTTTTTTTTTTTTTTTTTTTTTTTTTTTTTTTTTTTTTTTTTTTTTTTTTTTTTTTTTTTTTTTTTTTTTTTTTTTTTTTTTTTTTTTTTTTTTTTTTTTTTTTTTTTTTTTTTTTTTTTTTTTTTTTTTTTTTTTTTTTTTTTTTTTTTTTTTTTTTTTTTTTTTTTTTTTTTTTTTTTTTTTTTTTTTTTTTTTTTTTTTTTTTTTTTTTTTTTTTTTTTTTTTTTTTTTTTTTTTTTTTTTTTTTTTTTTTTTTTTTTTTTTTTTTTTTTTTTTTTTTTTTTTTTTTTTTTTTTTTTTTTTTTTTTTTTTTTTTTTTTTTTTTTTTTTTTTTTTTTTTTTTTTTTTTTTTTTTTTTTTTTTTTTTTTTTTTTTTTTTTTTTTTTTTTTTTTTTTTTTTTTTTTTTTTTTTTTTTTTTTTTTTTTTTTTTTTTTTTTTTTTTTTTTTTTTTTTTTTTTTTTTTTTTTTTTTTTTTTTTTTTTTTTTTTTTTTTTTTTTTTTTTTTTTTTTTTTTTTTTTTTTTTTTTTTTTTTTTTTTTTTTTTTTTTTTTTTTTTTTTTTTTTTTTTTTTTTTTTTTTTTTTTTTTTTTTTTTTTTTTTTTTTTTTTTTTTTTTTTTTTTTTTTTTTTTTTTTTTTTTTTTTTTTTTTTTTTTTTTTTTTTTTTTTTTTTTTTTTTTTTTTTTTTTTTTTTTTTTTTTTTTTTTTTTTTTTTTTTTTTTTTTTTTTTTTTTTTTTTTTTTTTTTTTTTTTTTTTTTTTTTTTTTTTTTTTTTTTTTTTTTTTTTTTTTTTTTTTTTTTTTTTTTTTTTTTTTTTTTTTTTTTTTTTTTTTTTTTTTTTTTTTTTTTTTTTTTTTTTTTTTTTTTTTTTTTTTTTTTTTTTTTTTTTTTTTTTTTTTTTTTTTTTTTTTTTTTTTTTTTTTTTTTTTTTTTTTTTTTTTTTTTTTTTTTTTTTTTTTTTTTTTTTTTTTTTTTTTTTTTTTTTTTTTTTTTTTTTTTTTTTTTTTTTTTTTTTTTTTTTTTTTTTTTTTTTTTTTTTTTTTTTTTTTTTTTTTTTTTTTTTTTTTTTTTTTTTTTTTTTTTTTTTTTTTTTTTTTTTTTTTTTTTTTTTTTTTTTTTTTTTTTTTTTTTTTTTTTTTTTTTTTTTTTTTTTTTTTTTTTTTTTTTTTTTTTTTTTTTTTTTTTTTTTTTTTTTTTTTTTTTTTTTTTTTTTTTTTTTTTTTTTTTTTTTTTTTTTTTTTTTTTTTTTTTTTTTTTTTTTTTTTTTTTTTTTTTTTTTTTTTTTTTTTTTTTTTTTTTTTTTTTTTTTTTTTTTTTTTTTTTTTTTTTTTTTTTTTTTTTTTTTTTTTTTTTTTTTTTTTTTTTTTTTTTTTTTTTTTTTTTTTTTTTTTTTTTTTTTTTTTTTTTTTTTTTTTTTTTTTTTTTTTTTTTTTTTTTTTTTTTTTTTTTTTTTTTTTTTTTTTTTTTTTTTTTTTTTTTTTTTTTTTTTTTTTTTTTTTTTTTTTTTTTTTTTTTTTTTTTTTTTTTTTTTTTTTTTTTTTTTTTTTTTTTTTTTTTTTTTTTTTTTTTTTTTTTTTTTTTTTTTTTTTTTTTTTTTTTTTTTTTTTTTTTTTTTTTTTTTTTTTTTTTTTTTTTTTTTTTTTTTTTTTTTTTTTTTTTTTTTTTTTTTTTTTTTTTTTTTTTTTTTTTTTTTTTTTTTTTTTTTTTTTTTTTTTTTTTTTTTTTTTTTTTTTTTTTTTTTTTTTTTTTTTTTTTTTTTTTTTTTTTTTTTTTTTTTTTTTTTTTTTTTTTTTTTTTTTTTTTTTTTTTTTTTTTTTTTTTTTTTTTTTTTTTTTTTTTTTTTTTTTTTTTTTTTTTTTTTTTTTTTTTTTTTTTTTTTTTTTTTTTTTTTTTTTTTTTTTTTTTTTTTTTTTTTTTTTTTTTTTTTTTTTTTTTTTTTTTTTTTTTTTTTTTTTTTTTTTTTTTTTTTTTTTTTTTTTTTTTTTTTTTTTTTTTTTTTTTTTTTTTTTTTTTTTTTTTTTTTTTTTTTTTTTTTTTTTTTTTTTTTTTTTTTTTTTTTTTTTTTTTTTTTTTTTTTTTTTTTTTTTTTTTTTTTTTTTTTTTTTTTTTTTTTTTTTTTTTTTTTTTTTTTTTTTTTTTTTTTTTTTTTTTTTTTTTTTTTTTTTTTTTTTTTTTTTTTTTTTTTTTTTTTTTTTTTTTTTTTTTTTTTTTTTTTTTTTTTTTTTTTTTTTTTTTTTTTTTTTTTTTTTTTTTTTTTTTTTTTTTTTTTTTTTTTTTTTTTTTTTTTTTTTTTTTTTTTTTTTTTTTTTTTTTTTTTTTTTTTTTTTTTTTTTTTTTTTTTTTTTTTTTTTTTTTTTTTTTTTTTTTTTTTTTTTTTTTTTTTTTTTTTTTTTTTTTTTTTTTTTTTTTTTTTTTTTTTTTTTTTTTTTTTTTTTTTTTTTTTTTTTTTTTTTTTTTTTTTTTTTTTTTTTTTTTTTTTTTTTTTTTTTTTTTTTTTTTTTTTTTTTTTTTTTTTTTTTTTTTTTTTTTTTTTTTTTTTTTTTTTTTTTTTTTTTTTTTTTTTTTTTTTTTTTTTTTTTTTTTTTTTTTTTTTTTTTTTTTTTTTTTTTTTTTTTTTTTTTTTTTTTTTTTTTTTTTTTTTTTTTTTTTTTTTTTTTTTTTTTTTTTTTTTTTTTTTTTTTTTTTTTTTTTTTTTTTTTTTTTTTTTTTTTTTTTTTTTTTTTTTTTTTTTTTTTTTTTTTTTTTTTTTTTTTTTTTTTTTTTTTTTTTTTTTTTTTTTTTTTTTTTTTTTTTTTTTTTTTTTTTTTTTTTTTTTTTTTTTTTTTTTTTTTTTTTTTTTTTTTTTTTTTTTTTTTTTTTTTTTTTTTTTTTTTTTTTTTTTTTTTTTTTTTTTTTTTTTTTTTTTTTTTTTTTTTTTTTTTTTTTTTTTTTTTTTTTTTTTTTTTTTTTTTTTTTTTTTTTTTTTTTTTTTTTTTTTTTTTTTTTTTTTTTTTTTTTTTTTTTTTTTTTTTTTTTTTTTTTTTTTTTTTTTTTTTTTTTTTTTTTTTTTTTTTTTTTTTTTTTTTTTTTTTTTTTTTTTTTTTTTTTTTTTTTTTTTTTTTTTTTTTTTTTTTTTTTTTTTTTTTTTTTTTTTTTTTTTTTTTTTTTTTTTTTTTTTTTTTTTTTTTTTTTTTTTTTTTTTTTTTTTTTTTTTTTTTTTTTTTTTTTTTTTTTTTTTTTTTTTTTTTTTTTTTTTTTTTTTTTTTTTTTTTTTTTTTTTTTTTTTTTTTTTTTTTTTTTTTTTTTTTTTTTTTTTTTTTTTTTTTTTTTTTTTTTTTTTTTTTTTTTTTTTTTTTTTTTTTTTTTTTTTTTTTTTTTTTTTTTTTTTTTTTTTTTTTTTTTTTTTTTTTTTTTTTTTTTTTTTTTTTTTTTTTTTTTTTTTTTTTTTTTTTTTTTTTTTTTTTTTTTTTTTTTTTTTTTTTTTTTTTTTTTTTTTTTTTTTTTTTTTTTTTTTTTTTTTTTTTTTTTTTTTTTTTTTTTTTTTTTTTTTTTTTTTTTTTTTTTTTTTTTTTTTTTTTTTTTTTTTTTTTTTTTTTTTTTTTTTTTTTTTTTTTTTTTTTTTTTTTTTTTTTTTTTTTTTTTTTTTTTTTTTTTTTTTTTTTTTTTTTTTTTTTTTTTTTTTTTTTTTTTTTTTTTTTTTTTTTTTTTTTTTTTTTTTTTTTTTTTTTTTTTTTTTTTTTTTTTTTTTTTTTTTTTTTTTTTTTTTTTTTTTTTTTTTTTTTTTTTTTTTTTTTTTTTTTTTTTTTTTTTTTTTTTTTTTTTTTTTTTTTTTTTTTTTTTTTTTTTTTTTTTTTTTTTTTTTTTTTTTTTTTTTTTTTTTTTTTTTTTTTTTTTTTTTTTTTTTTTTTTTTTTTTTTTTTTTTTTTTTTTTTTTTTTTTTTTTTTTTTTTTTTTTTTTTTTTTTTTTTTTTTTTTTTTTTTTTTTTTTTTTTTTTTTTTTTTTTTTTTTTTTTTTTTTTTTTTTTTTTTTTTTTTTTTTTTTTTTTTTTTTTTTTTTTTTTTTTTTTTTTTTTTTTTTTTTTTTTTTTTTTTTTTTTTTTTTTTTTTTTTTTTTTTTTTTTTTTTTTTTTTTTTTTTTTTTTTTTTTTTTTTTTTTTTTTTTTTTTTTTTTTTTTTTTTTTTTTTTTTTTTTTTTTTTTTTTTTTTTTTTTTTTTTTTTTTTTTTTTTTTTTTTTTTTTTTTTTTTTTTTTTTTTTTTTTTTTTTTTTTTTTTTTTTTTTTTTTTTTTTTTTTTTTTTTTTTTTTTTTTTTTTTTTTTTTTTTTTTTTTTTTTTTTTTTTTTTTTTTTTTTTTTTTTTTTTTTTTTTTTTTTTTTTTTTTTTTTTTTTTTTTTTTTTTTTTTTTTTTTTTTTTTTTTTTTTTTTTTTTTTTTTTTTTTTTTTTTTTTTTTTTTTTTTTTTTTTTTTTTTTTTTTTTTTTTTTTTTTTTTTTTTTTTTTTTTTTTTTTTTTTTTTTTTTTTTTTTTTTTTTTTTTTTTTTTTTTTTTTTTTTTTTTTTTTTTTTTTTTTTTTTTTTTTTTTTTTTTTTTTTTTTTTTTTTTTTTTTTTTTTTTTTTTTTTTTTTTTTTTTTTTTTTTTTTTTTTTTTTTTTTTTTTTTTTTTTTTTTTTTTTTTTTTTTTTTTTTTTTTTTTTTTTTTTTTTTTTTTTTTTTTTTTTTTTTTTTTTTTTTTTTTTTTTTTTTTTTTTTTTTTTTTTTTTTTTTTTTTTTTTTTTTTTTTTTTTTTTTTTTTTTTTTTTTTTTTTTTTTTTTTTTTTTTTTTTTTTTTTTTTTTTTTTTTTTTTTTTTTTTTTTTTTTTTTTTTTTTTTTTTTTTTTTTTTTTTTTTTTTTTTTTTTTTTTTTTTTTTTTTTTTTTTTTTTTTTTTTTTTTTTTTTTTTTTTTTTTTTTTTTTTTTTTTTTTTTTTTTTTTTTTTTTTTTTTTTTTTTTTTTTTTTTTTTTTTTTTTTTTTTTTTTTTTTTTTTTTTTTTTTTTTTTTTTTTTTTTTTTTTTTTTTTTTTTTTTTTTTTTTTTTTTTTTTTTTTTTTTTTTTTTTTTTTTTTTTTTTTTTTTTTTTTTTTTTTTTTTTTTTTTTTTTTTTTTTTTTTTTTTTTTTTTTTTTTTTTTTTTTTTTTTTTTTTTTTTTTTTTTTTTTTTTTTTTTTTTTTTTTTTTTTTTTTTTTTTTTTTTTTTTTTTTTTTTTTTTTTTTTTTTTTTTTTTTTTTTTTTTTTTTTTTTTTTTTTTTTTTTTTTTTTTTTTTTTTTTTTTTTTTTTTTTTTTTTTTTTTTTTTTTTTTTTTTTTTTTTTTTTTTTTTTTTTTTTTTTTTTTTTTTTTTTTTTTTTTTTTTTTTTTTTTTTTTTTTTTTTTTTTTTTTTTTTTTTTTTTTTTTTTTTTTTTTTTTTTTTTTTTTTTTTTTTTTTTTTTTTTTTTTTTTTTTTTTTTTTTTTTTTTTTTTTTTTTTTTTTTTTTTTTTTTTTTTTTTTTTTTTTTTTTTTTTTTTTTTTTTTTTTTTTTTTTTTTTTTTTTTTTTTTTTTTTTTTTTTTTTTTTTTTTTTTTTTTTTTTTTTTTTTTTTTTTTTTTTTTTTTTTTTTTTTTTTTTTTTTTTTTTTTTTTTTTTTTTTTTTTTTTTTTTTTTTTTTTTTTTTTTTTTTTTTTTTTTTTTTTTTTTTTTTTTTTTTTTTTTTTTTTTTTTTTTTTTTTTTTTTTTTTTTTTTTTTTTTTTTTTTTTTTTTTTTTTTTTTTTTTTTTTTTTTTTTTTTTTTTTTTTTTTTTTTTTTTTTTTTTTTTTTTTTTTTTTTTTTTTTTTTTTTTTTTTTTTTTTTTTTTTTTTTTTTTTTTTTTTTTTTTTTTTTTTTTTTTTTTTTTTTTTTTTTTTTTTTTTTTTTTTTTTTTTTTTTTTTTTTTTTTTTTTTTTTTTTTTTTTTTTTTTTTTTTTTTTTTTTTTTTTTTTTTTTTTTTTTTTTTTTTTTTTTTTTTTTTTTTTTTTTTTTTTTTTTTTTTTTTTTTTTTTTTTTTTTTTTTTTTTTTTTTTTTTTTTTTTTTTTTTTTTTTTTTTTTTTTTTTTTTTTTTTTTTTTTTTTTTTTTTTTTTTTTTTTTTTTTTTTTTTTTTTTTTTTTTTTTTTTTTTTTTTTTTTTTTTTTTTTTTTTTTTTTTTTTTTTTTTTTTTTTTTTTTTTTTTTTTTTTTTTTTTTTTTTTTTTTTTTTTTTTTTTTTTTTTTTTTTTTTTTTTTTTTTTTTTTTTTTTTTTTTTTTTTTTTTTTTTTTTTTTTTTTTTTTTTTTTTTTTTTTTTTTTTTTTTTTTTTTTTTTTTTTTTTTTTTTTTTTTTTTTTTTTTTTTTTTTTTTTTTTTTTTTTTTTTTTTTTTTTTTTTTTTTTTTTTTTTTTTTTTTTTTTTTTTTTTTTTTTTTTTTTTTTTTTTTTTTTTTTTTTTTTTTTTTTTTTTTTTTTTTTTTTTTTTTTTTTTTTTTTTTTTTTTTTTTTTTTTTTTTTTTTTTTTTTTTTTTTTTTTTTTTTTTTTTTTTTTTTTTTTTTTTTTTTTTTTTTTTTTTTTTTTTTTTTTTTTTTTTTTTTTTTTTTTTTTTTTTTTTTTTTTTTTTTTTTTTTTTTTTTTTTTTTTTTTTTTTTTTTTTTTTTTTTTTTTTTTTTTTTTTTTTTTTTTTTTTTTTTTTTTTTTTTTTTTTTTTTTTTTTTTTTTTTTTTTTTTTTTTTTTTTTTTTTTTTTTTTTTTTTTTTTTTTTTTTTTTTTTTTTTTTTTTTTTTTTTTTTTTTTTTTTTTTTTTTTTTTTTTTTTTTTTTTTTTTTTTTTTTTTTTTTTTTTTTTTTTTTTTTTTTTTTTTTTTTTTTTTTTTTTTTTTTTTTTTTTTTTTTTTTTTTTTTTTTTTTTTTTTTTTTTTTTTTTTTTTTTTTTTTTTTTTTTTTTTTTTTTTTTTTTTTTTTTTTTTTTTTTTTTTTTTTTTTTTTTTTTTTTTTTTTTTTTTTTTTTTTTTTTTTTTTTTTTTTTTTTTTTTTTTTTTTTTTTTTTTTTTTTTTTTTTTTTTTTTTTTTTTTTTTTTTTTTTTTTTTTTTTTTTTTTTTTTTTTTTTTTTTTTTTTTTTTTTTTTTTTTTTTTTTTTTTTTTTTTTTTTTTTTTTTTTTTTTTTTTTTTTTTTTTTTTTTTTTTTTTTTTTTTTTTTTTTTTTTTTTTTTTTTTTTTTTTTTTTTTTTTTTTTTTTTTTTTTTTTTTTTTTTTTTTTTTTTTTTTTTTTTTTTTTTTTTTTTTTTTTTTTTTTTTTTTTTTTTTTTTTTTTTTTTTTTTTTTTTTTTTTTTTTTTTTTTTTTTTTTTTTTTTTTTTTTTTTTTTTTTTTTTTTTTTTTTTTTTTTTTTTTTTTTTTTTTTTTTTTTTTTTTTTTTTTTTTTTTTTTTTTTTTTTTTTTTTTTTTTTTTTTTTTTTTTTTTTTTTTTTTTTTTTTTTTTTTTTTTTTTTTTTTTTTTTTTTTTTTTTTTTTTTTTTTTTTTTTTTTTTTTTTTTTTTTTTTTTTTTTTTTTTTTTTTTTTTTTTTTTTTTTTTTTTTTTTTTTTTTTTTTTTTTTTTTTTTTTTTTTTTTTTTTTTTTTTTTTTTTTTTTTTTTTTTTTTTTTTTTTTTTTTTTTTTTTTTTTTTTTTTTTTTTTTTTTTTTTTTTTTTTTTTTTTTTTTTTTTTTTTTTTTTTTTTTTTTTTTTTTTTTTTTTTTTTTTTTTTTTTTTTTTTTTTTTTTTTTTTTTTTTTTTTTTTTTTTTTTTTTTTTTTTTTTTTTTTTTTTTTTTTTTTTTTTTTTTTTTTTTTTTTTTTTTTTTTTTTTTTTTTTTTTTTTTTTTTTTTTTTTTTTTTTTTTTTTTTTTTTTTTTTTTTTTTTTTTTTTTTTTTTTTTTTTTTTTTTTTTTTTTTTTTTTTTTTTTTTTTTTTTTTTTTTTTTTTTTTTTTTTTTTTTTTTTTTTTTTTTTTTTTTTTTTTTTTTTTTTTTTTTTTTTTTTTTTTTTTTTTTTTTTTTTTTTTTTTTTTTTTTTTTTTTTTTTTTTTTTTTTTTTTTTTTTTTTTTTTTTTTTTTTTTTTTTTTTTTTTTTTTTTTTTTTTTTTTTTTTTTTTTTTTTTTTTTTTTTTTTTTTTTTTTTTTTTTTTTTTTTTTTTTTTTTTTTTTTTTTTTTTTTTTTTTTTTTTTTTTTTTTTTTTTTTTTTTTTTTTTTTTTTTTTTTTTTTTTTTTTTTTTTTTTTTTTTTTTTTTTTTTTTTTTTTTTTTTTTTTTTTTTTTTTTTTTTTTTTTTTTTTTTTTTTTTTTTTTTTTTTTTTTTTTTTTTTTTTTTTTTTTTTTTTTTTTTTTTTTTTTTTTTTTTTTTTTTTTTTTTTTTTTTTTTTTTTTTTTTTTTTTTTTTTTTTTTTTTTTTTTTTTTTTTTTTTTTTTTTTTTTTTTTTTTTTTTTTTTTTTTTTTTTTTTTTTTTTTTTTTTTTTTTTTTTTTTTTTTTTTTTTTTTTTTTTTTTTTTTTTTTTTTTTTTTTTTTTTTTTTTTTTTTTTTTTTTTTTTTTTTTTTTTTTTTTTTTTTTTTTTTTTTTTTTTTTTTTTTTTTTTTTTTTTTTTTTTTTTTTTTTTTTTTTTTTTTTTTTTTTTTTTTTTTTTTTTTTTTTTTTTTTTTTTTTTTTTTTTTTTTTTTTTTTTTTTTTTTTTTTTTTTTTTTTTTTTTTTTTTTTTTTTTTTTTTTTTTTTTTTTTTTTTTTTTTTTTTTTTTTTTTTTTTTTTTTTTTTTTTTTTTTTTTTTTTTTTTTTTTTTTTTTTTTTTTTTTTTTTTTTTTTTTTTTTTTTTTTTTTTTTTTTTTTTTTTTTTTTTTTTTTTTTTTTTTTTTTTTTTTTTTTTTTTTTTTTTTTTTTTTTTTTTTTTTTTTTTTTTTTTTTTTTTTTTTTTTTTTTTTTTTTTTTTTTTTTTTTTTTTTTTTTTTTTTTTTTTTTTTTTTTTTTTTTTTTTTTTTTTTTTTTTTTTTTTTTTTTTTTTTTTTTTTTTTTTTTTTTTTTTTTTTTTTTTTTTTTTTTTTTTTTTTTTTTTTTTTTTTTTTTTTTTTTTTTTTTTTTTTTTTTTTTTTTTTTTTTTTTTTTTTTTTTTTTTTTTTTTTTTTTTTTTTTTTTTTTTTTTTTTTTTTTTTTTTTTTTTTTTTTTTTTTTTTTTTTTTTTTTTTTTTTTTTTTTTTTTTTTTTTTTTTTTTTTTTTTTTTTTTTTTTTTTTTTTTTTTTTTTTTTTTTTTTTTTTTTTTTTTTTTTTTTTTTTTTTTTTTTTTTTTTTTTTTTTTTTTTTTTTTTTTTTTTTTTTTTTTTTTTTTTTTTTTTTTTTTTTTTTTTTTTTTTTTTTTTTTTTTTTTTTTTTTTTTTTTTTTTTTTTTTTTTTTTTTTTTTTTTTTTTTTTTTTTTTTTTTTTTTTTTTTTTTTTTTTTTTTTTTTTTTTTTTTTTTTTTTTTTTTTTTTTTTTTTTTTTTTTTTTTTTTTTTTTTTTTTTTTTTTTTTTTTTTTTTTTTTTTTTTTTTTTTTTTTTTTTTTTTTTTTTTTTTTTTTTTTTTTTTTTTTTTTTTTTTTTTTTTTTTTTTTTTTTTTTTTTTTTTTTTTTTTTTTTTTTTTTTTTTTTTTTTTTTTTTTTTTTTTTTTTTTTTTTTTTTTTTTTTTTTTTTTTTTTTTTTTTTTTTTTTTTTTTTTTTTTTTTTTTTTTTTTTTTTTTTTTTTTTTTTTTTTTTTTTTTTTTTTTTTTTTTTTTTTTTTTTTTTTTTTTTTTTTTTTTTTTTTTTTTTTTTTTTTTTTTTTTTTTTTTTTTTTTTTTTTTTTTTTTTTTTTTTTTTTTTTTTTTTTTTTTTTTTTTTTTTTTTTTTTTTTTTTTTTTTTTTTTTTTTTTTTTTTTTTTTTTTTTTTTTTTTTTTTTTTTTTTTTTTTTTTTTTTTTTTTTTTTTTTTTTTTTTTTTTTTTTTTTTTTTTTTTTTTTTTTTTTTTTTTTTTTTTTTTTTTTTTTTTTTTTTTTTTTTTTTTTTTTTTTTTTTTTTTTTTTTTTTTTTTTTTTTTTTTTTTTTTTTTTTTTTTTTTTTTTTTTTTTTTTTTTTTTTTTTTTTTTTTTTTTTTTTTTTTTTTTTTTTTTTTTTTTTTTTTTTTTTTTTTTTTTTTTTTTTTTTTTTTTTTTTTTTTTTTTTTTTTTTTTTTTTTTTTTTTTTTTTTTTTTTTTTTTTTTTTTTTTTTTTTTTTTTTTTTTTTTTTTTTTTTTTTTTTTTTTTTTTTTTTTTTTTTTTTTTTTTTTTTTTTTTTTTTTTTTTTTTTTTTTTTTTTTTTTTTTTTTTTTTTTTTTTTTTTTTTTTTTTTTTTTTTTTTTTTTTTTTTTTTTTTTTTTTTTTTTTTTTTTTTTTTTTTTTTTTTTTTTTTTTTTTTTTTTTTTTTTTTTTTTTTTTTTTTTTTTTTTTTTTTTTTTTTTTTTTTTTTTTTTTTTTTTTTTTTTTTTTTTTTTTTTTTTTTTTTTTTTTTTTTTTTTTTTTTTTTTTTTTTTTTTTTTTTTTTTTTTTTTTTTTTTTTTTTTTTTTTTTTTTTTTTTTTTTTTTTTTTTTTTTTTTTTTTTTTTTTTTTTTTTTTTTTTTTTTTTTTTTTTTTTTTTTTTTTTTTTTTTTTTTTTTTTTTTTTTTTTTTTTTTTTTTTTTTTTTTTTTTTTTTTTTTTTTTTTTTTTTTTTTTTTTTTTTTTTTTTTTTTTTTTTTTTTTTTTTTTTTTTTTTTTTTTTTTTTTTTTTTTTTTTTTTTTTTTTTTTTTTTTTTTTTTTTTTTTTTTTTTTTTTTTTTTTTTTTTTTTTTTTTTTTTTTTTTTTTTTTTTTTTTTTTTTTTTTTTTTTTTTTTTTTTTTTTTTTTTTTTTTTTTTTTTTTTTTTTTTTTTTTTTTTTTTTTTTTTTTTTTTTTTTTTTTTTTTTTTTTTTTTTTTTTTTTTTTTTTTTTTTTTTTTTTTTTTTTTTTTTTTTTTTTTTTTTTTTTTTTTTTTTTTTTTTTTTTTTTTTTTTTTTTTTTTTTTTTTTTTTTTTTTTTTTTTTTTTTTTTTTTTTTTTTTTTTTTTTTTTTTTTTTTTTTTTTTTTTTTTTTTTTTTTTTTTTTTTTTTTTTTTTTTTTTTTTTTTTTTTTTTTTTTTTTTTTTTTTTTTTTTTTTTTTTTTTTTTTTTTTTTTTTTTTTTTTTTTTTTTTTTTTTTTTTTTTTTTTTTTTTTTTTTTTTTTTTTTTTTTTTTTTTTTTTTTTTTTTTTTTTTTTTTTTTTTTTTTTTTTTTTTTTTTTTTTTTTTTTTTTTTTTTTTTTTTTTTTTTTTTTTTTTTTTTTTTTTTTTTTTTTTTTTTTTTTTTTTTTTTTTTTTTTTTTTTTTTTTTTTTTTTTTTTTTTTTTTTTTTTTTTTTTTTTTTTTTTTTTTTTTTTTTTTTTTTTTTTTTTTTTTTTTTTTTTTTTTTTTTTTTTTTTTTTTTTTTTTTTTTTTTTTTTTTTTTTTTTTTTTTTTTTTTTTTTTTTTTTTTTTTTTTTTTTTTTTTTTTTTTTTTTTTTTTTTTTTTTTTTTTTTTTTTTTTTTTTTTTTTTTTTTTTTTTTTTTTTTTTTTTTTTTTTTTTTTTTTTTTTTTTTTTTTTTTTTTTTTTTTTTTTTTTTTTTTTTTTTTTTTTTTTTTTTTTTTTTTTTTTTTTTTTTTTTTTTTTTTTTTTTTTTTTTTTTTTTTTTTTTTTTTTTTTTTTTTTTTTTTTTTTTTTTTTTTTTTTTTTTTTTTTTTTTTTTTTTTTTTTTTTTTTTTTTTTTTTTTTTTTTTTTTTTTTTTTTTTTTTTTTTTTTTTTTTTTTTTTTTTTTTTTTTTTTTTTTTTTTTTTTTTTTTTTTTTTTTTTTTTTTTTTTTTTTTTTTTTTTTTTTTTTTTTTTTTTTTTTTTTTTTTTTTTTTTTTTTTTTTTTTTTTTTTTTTTTTTTTTTTTTTTTTTTTTTTTTTTTTTTTTTTTTTTTTTTTTTTTTTTTTTTTTTTTTTTTTTTTTTTTTTTTTTTTTTTTTTTTTTTTTTTTTTTTTTTTTTTTTTTTTTTTTTTTTTTTTTTTTTTTTTTTTTTTTTTTTTTTTTTTTTTTTTTTTTTTTTTTTTTTTTTTTTTTTTTTTTTTTTTTTTTTTTTTTTTTTTTTTTTTTTTTTTTTTTTTTTTTTTTTTTTTTTTTTTTTTTTTTTTTTTTTTTTTTTTTTTTTTTTTTTTTTTTTTTTTTTTTTTTTTTTTTTTTTTTTTTTTTTTTTTTTTTTTTTTTTTTTTTTTTTTTTTTTTTTTTTTTTTTTTTTTTTTTTTTTTTTTTTTTTTTTTTTTTTTTTTTTTTTTTTTTTTTTTTTTTTTTTTTTTTTTTTTTTTTTTTTTTTTTTTTTTTTTTTTTTTTTTTTTTTTTTTTTTTTTTTTTTTTTTTTTTTTTTTTTTTTTTTTTTTTTTTTTTTTTTTTTTTTTTTTTTTTTTTTTTTTTTTTTTTTTTTTTTTTTTTTTTTTTTTTTTTTTTTTTTTTTTTTTTTTTTTTTTTTTTTTTTTTTTTTTTTTTTTTTTTTTTTTTTTTTTTTTTTTTTTTTTTTTTTTTTTTTTTTTTTTTTTTTTTTTTTTTTTTTTTTTTTTTTTTTTTTTTTTTTTTTTTTTTTTTTTTTTTTTTTTTTTTTTTTTTTTTTTTTTTTTTTTTTTTTTTTTTTTTTTTTTTTTTTTTTTTTTTTTTTTTTTTTTTTTTTTTTTTTTTTTTTTTTTTTTTTTTTTTTTTTTTTTTTTTTTTTTTTTTTTTTTTTTTTTTTTTTTTTTTTTTTTTTTTTTTTTTTTTTTTTTTTTTTTTTTTTTTTTTTTTTTTTTTTTTTTTTTTTTTTTTTTTTTTTTTTTTTTTTTTTTTTTTTTTTTTTTTTTTTTTTTTTTTTTTTTTTTTTTTTTTTTTTTTTTTTTTTTTTTTTTTTTTTTTTTTTTTTTTTTTTTTTTTTTTTTTTTTTTTTTTTTTTTTTTTTTTTTTTTTTTTTTTTTTTTTTTTTTTTTTTTTTTTTTTTTTTTTTTTTTTTTTTTTTTTTTTTTTTTTTTTTTTTTTTTTTTTTTTTTTTTTTTTTTTTTTTTTTTTTTTTTTTTTTTTTTTTTTTTTTTTTTTTTTTTTTTTTTTTTTTTTTTTTTTTTTTTTTTTTTTTTTTTTTTTTTTTTTTTTTTTTTTTTTTTTTTTTTTTTTTTTTTTTTTTTTTTTTTTTTTTTTTTTTTTTTTTTTTTTTTTTTTTTTTTTTTTTTTTTTTTTTTTTTTTTTTTTTTTTTTTTTTTTTTTTTTTTTTTTTTTTTTTTTTTTTTTTTTTTTTTTTTTTTTTTTTTTTTTTTTTTTTTTTTTTTTTTTTTTTTTTTTTTTTTTTTTTTTTTTTTTTTTTTTTTTTTTTTTTTTTTTTTTTTTTTTTTTTTTTTTTTTTTTTTTTTTTTTTTTTTTTTTTTTTTTTTTTTTTTTTTTTTTTTTTTTTTTTTTTTTTTTTTTTTTTTTTTTTTTTTTTTTTTTTTTTTTTTTTTTTTTTTTTTTTTTTTTTTTTTTTTTTTTTTTTTTTTTTTTTTTTTTTTTTTTTTTTTTTTTTTTTTTTTTTTTTTTTTTTTTTTTTTTTTTTTTTTTTTTTTTTTTTTTTTTTTTTTTTTTTTTTTTTTTTTTTTTTTTTTTTTTTTTTTTTTTTTTTTTTTTTTTTTTTTTTTTTTTTTTTTTTTTTTTTTTTTTTTTTTTTTTTTTTTTTTTTTTTTTTTTTTTTTTTTTTTTTTTTTTTTTTTTTTTTTTTTTTTTTTTTTTTTTTTTTTTTTTTTTTTTTTTTTTTTTTTTTTTTTTTTTTTTTTTTTTTTTTTTTTTTTTTTTTTTTTTTTTTTTTTTTTTTTTTTTTTTTTTTTTTTTTTTTTTTTTTTTTTTTTTTTTTTTTTTTTTTTTTTTTTTTTTTTTTTTTTTTTTTTTTTTTTTTTTTTTTTTTTTTTTTTTTTTTTTTTTTTTTTTTTTTTTTTTTTTTTTTTTTTTTTTTTTTTTTTTTTTTTTTTTTTTTTTTTTTTTTTTTTTTTTTTTTTTTTTTTTTTTTTTTTTTTTTTTTTTTTTTTTTTTTTTTTTTTTTTTTTTTTTTTTTTTTTTTTTTTTTTTTTTTTTTTTTTTTTTTTTTTTTTTTTTTTTTTTTTTTTTTTTTTTTTTTTTTTTTTTTTTTTTTTTTTTTTTTTTTTTTTTTTTTTTTTTTTTTTTTTTTTTTTTTTTTTTTTTTTTTTTTTTTTTTTTTTTTTTTTTTTTTTTTTTTTTTTTTTTTTTTTTTTTTTTTTTTTTTTTTTTTTTTTTTTTTTTTTTTTTTTTTTTTTTTTTTTTTTTTTTTTTTTTTTTTTTTTTTTTTTTTTTTTTTTTTTTTTTTTTTTTTTTTTTTTTTTTTTTTTTTTTTTTTTTTTTTTTTTTTTTTTTTTTTTTTTTTTTTTTTTTTTTTTTTTTTTTTTTTTTTTTTTTTTTTTTTTTTTTTTTTTTTTTTTTTTTTTTTTTTTTTTTTTTTTTTTTTTTTTTTTTTTTTTTTTTTTTTTTTTTTTTTTTTTTTTTTTTTTTTTTTTTTTTTTTTTTTTTTTTTTTTTTTTTTTTTTTTTTTTTTTTTTTTTTTTTTTTTTTTTTTTTTTTTTTTTTTTTTTTTTTTTTTTTTTTTTTTTTTTTTTTTTTTTTTTTTTTTTTTTTTTTTTTTTTTTTTTTTTTTTTTTTTTTTTTTTTTTTTTTTTTTTTTTTTTTTTTTTTTTTTTTTTTTTTTTTTTTTTTTTTTTTTTTTTTTTTTTTTTTTTTTTTTTTTTTTTTTTTTTTTTTTTTTTTTTTTTTTTTTTTTTTTTTTTTTTTTTTTTTTTTTTTTTTTTTTTTTTTTTTTTTTTTTTTTTTTTTTTTTTTTTTTTTTTTTTTTTTTTTTTTTTTTTTTTTTTTTTTTTTTTTTTTTTTTTTTTTTTTTTTTTTTTTTTTTTTTTTTTTTTTTTTTTTTTTTTTTTTTTTTTTTTTTTTTTTTTTTTTTTTTTTTTTTTTTTTTTTTTTTTTTTTTTTTTTTTTTTTTTTTTTTTTTTTTTTTTTTTTTTTTTTTTTTTTTTTTTTTTTTTTTTTTTTTTTTTTTTTTTTTTTTTTTTTTTTTTTTTTTTTTTTTTTTTTTTTTTTTTTTTTTTTTTTTTTTTTTTTTTTTTTTTTTTTTTTTTTTTTTTTTTTTTTTTTTTTTTTTTTTTTTTTTTTTTTTTTTTTTTTTTTTTTTTTTTTTTTTTTTTTTTTTTTTTTTTTTTTTTTTTTTTTTTTTTTTTTTTTTTTTTTTTTTTTTTTTTTTTTTTTTTTTTTTTTTTTTTTTTTTTTTTTTTTTTTTTTTTTTTTTTTTTTTTTTTTTTTTTTTTTTTTTTTTTTTTTTTTTTTTTTTTTTTTTTTTTTTTTTTTTTTTTTTTTTTTTTTTTTTTTTTTTTTTTTTTTTTTTTTTTTTTTTTTTTTTTTTTTTTTTTTTTTTTTTTTTTTTTTTTTTTTTTTTTTTTTTTTTTTTTTTTTTTTTTTTTTTTTTTTTTTTTTTTTTTTTTTTTTTTTTTTTTTTTTTTTTTTTTTTTTTTTTTTTTTTTTTTTTTTTTTTTTTTTTTTTTTTTTTTTTTTTTTTTTTTTTTTTTTTTTTTTTTTTTTTTTTTTTTTTTTTTTTTTTTTTTTTTTTTTTTTTTTTTTTTTTTTTTTTTTTTTTTTTTTTTTTTTTTTTTTTTTTTTTTTTTTTTTTTTTTTTTTTTTTTTTTTTTTTTTTTTTTTTTTTTTTTTTTTTTTTTTTTTTTTTTTTTTTTTTTTTTTTTTTTTTTTTTTTTTTTTTTTTTTTTTTTTTTTTTTTTTTTTTTTTTTTTTTTTTTTTTTTTTTTTTTTTTTTTTTTTTTTTTTTTTTTTTTTTTTTTTTTTTTTTTTTTTTTTTTTTTTTTTTTTTTTTTTTTTTTTTTTTTTTTTTTTTTTTTTTTTTTTTTTTTTTTTTTTTTTTTTTTTTTTTTTTTTTTTTTTTTTTTTTTTTTTTTTTTTTTTTTTTTTTTTTTTTTTTTTTTTTTTTTTTTTTTTTTTTTTTTTTTTTTTTTTTTTTTTTTTTTTTTTTTTTTTTTTTTTTTTTTTTTTTTTTTTTTTTTTTTTTTTTTTTTTTTTTTTTTTTTTTTTTTTTTTTTTTTTTTTTTTTTTTTTTTTTTTTTTTTTTTTTTTTTTTTTTTTTTTTTTTTTTTTTTTTTTTTTTTTTTTTTTTTTTTTTTTTTTTTTTTTTTTTTTTTTTTTTTTTTTTTTTTTTTTTTTTTTTTTTTTTTTTTTTTTTTTTTTTTTTTTTTTTTTTTTTTTTTTTTTTTTTTTTTTTTTTTTTTTTTTTTTTTTTTTTTTTTTTTTTTTTTTTTTTTTTTTTTTTTTTTTTTTTTTTTTTTTTTTTTTTTTTTTTTTTTTTTTTTTTTTTTTTTTTTTTTTTTTTTTTTTTTTTTTTTTTTTTTTTTTTTTTTTTTTTTTTTTTTTTTTTTTTTTTTTTTTTTTTTTTTTTTTTTTTTTTTTTTTTTTTTTTTTTTTTTTTTTTTTTTTTTTTTTTTTTTTTTTTTTTTTTTTTTTTTTTTTTTTTTTTTTTTTTTTTTTTTTTTTTTTTTTTTTTTTTTTTTTTTTTTTTTTTTTTTTTTTTTTTTTTTTTTTTTTTTTTTTTTTTTTTTTTTTTTTTTTTTTTTTTTTTTTTTTTTTTTTTTTTTTTTTTTTTTTTTTTTTTTTTTTTTTTTTTTTTTTTTTTTTTTTTTTTTTTTTTTTTTTTTTTTTTTTTTTTTTTTTTTTTTTTTTTTTTTTTTTTTTTTTTTTTTTTTTTTTTTTTTTTTTTTTTTTTTTTTTTTTTTTTTTTTTTTTTTTTTTTTTTTTTTTTTTTTTTTTTTTTTTTTTTTTTTTTTTTTTTTTTTTTTTTTTTTTTTTTTTTTTTTTTTTTTTTTTTTTTTTTTTTTTTTTTTTTTTTTTTTTTTTTTTTTTTTTTTTTTTTTTTTTTTTTTTTTTTTTTTTTTTTTTTTTTTTTTTTTTTTTTTTTTTTTTTTTTTTTTTTTTTTTTTTTTTTTTTTTTTTTTTTTTTTTTTTTTTTTTTTTTTTTTTTTTTTTTTTTTTTTTTTTTTTTTTTTTTTTTTTTTTTTTTTTTTTTTTTTTTTTTTTTTTTTTTTTTTTTTTTTTTTTTTTTTTTTTTTTTTTTTTTTTTTTTTTTTTTTTTTTTTTTTTTTTTTTTTTTTTTTTTTTTTTTTTTTTTTTTTTTTTTTTTTTTTTTTTTTTTTTTTTTTTTTTTTTTTTTTTTTTTTTTTTTTTTTTTTTTTTTTTTTTTTTTTTTTTTTTTTTTTTTTTTTTTTTTTTTTTTTTTTTTTTTTTTTTTTTTTTTTTTTTTTTTTTTTTTTTTTTTTTTTTTTTTTTTTTTTTTTTTTTTTTTTTTTTTTTTTTTTTTTTTTTTTTTTTTTTTTTTTTTTTTTTTTTTTTTTTTTTTTTTTTTTTTTTTTTTTTTTTTTTTTTTTTTTTTTTTTTTTTTTTTTTTTTTTTTTTTTTTTTTTTTTTTTTTTTTTTTTTTTTTTTTTTTTTTTTTTTTTTTTTTTTTTTTTTTTTTTTTTTTTTTTTTTTTTTTTTTTTTTTTTTTTTTTTTTTTTTTTTTTTTTTTTTTTTTTTTTTTTTTTTTTTTTTTTTTTTTTTTTTTTTTTTTTTTTTTTTTTTTTTTTTTTTTTTTTTTTTTTTTTTTTTTTTTTTTTTTTTTTTTTTTTTTTTTTTTTTTTTTTTTTTTTTTTTTTTTTTTTTTTTTTTTTTTTTTTTTTTTTTTTTTTTTTTTTTTTTTTTTTTTTTTTTTTTTTTTTTTTTTTTTTTTTTTTTTTTTTTTTTTTTTTTTTTTTTTTTTTTTTTTTTTTTTTTTTTTTTTTTTTTTTTTTTTTTTTTTTTTTTTTTTTTTTTTTTTTTTTTTTTTTTTTTTTTTTTTTTTTTTTTTTTTTTTTTTTTTTTTTTTTTTTTTTTTTTTTTTTTTTTTTTTTTTTTTTTTTTTTTTTTTTTTTTTTTTTTTTTTTTTTTTTTTTTTTTTTTTTTTTTTTTTTTTTTTTTTTTTTTTTTTTTTTTTTTTTTTTTTTTTTTTTTTTTTTTTTTTTTTTTTTTTTTTTTTTTTTTTTTTTTTTTTTTTTTTTTTTTTTTTTTTTTTTTTTTTTTTTTTTTTTTTTTTTTTTTTTTTTTTTTTTTTTTTTTTTTTTTTTTTTTTTTTTTTTTTTTTTTTTTTTTTTTTTTTTTTTTTTTTTTTTTTTTTTTTTTTTTTTTTTTTTTTTTTTTTTTTTTTTTTTTTTTTTTTTTTTTTTTTTTTTTTTTTTTTTTTTTTTTTTTTTTTTTTTTTTTTTTTTTTTTTTTTTTTTTTTTTTTTTTTTTTTTTTTTTTTTTTTTTTTTTTTTTTTTTTTTTTTTTTTTTTTTTTTTTTTTTTTTTTTTTTTTTTTTTTTTTTTTTTTTTTTTTTTTTTTTTTTTTTTTTTTTTTTTTTTTTTTTTTTTTTTTTTTTTTTTTTTTTTTTTTTTTTTTTTTTTTTTTTTTTTTTTTTTTTTTTTTTTTTTTTTTTTTTTTTTTTTTTTTTTTTTTTTTTTTTTTTTTTTTTTTTTTTTTTTTTTTTTTTTTTTTTTTTTTTTTTTTTTTTTTTTTTTTTTTTTTTTTTTTTTTTTTTTTTTTTTTTTTTTTTTTTTTTTTTTTTTTTTTTTTTTTTTTTTTTTTTTTTTTTTTTTTTTTTTTTTTTTTTTTTTTTTTTTTTTTTTTTTTTTTTTTTTTTTTTTTTTTTTTTTTTTTTTTTTTTTTTTTTTTTTTTTTTTTTTTTTTTTTTTTTTTTTTTTTTTTTTTTTTTTTTTTTTTTTTTTTTTTTTTTTTTTTTTTTTTTTTTTTTTTTTTTTTTTTTTTTTTTTTTTTTTTTTTTTTTTTTTTTTTTTTTTTTTTTTTTTTTTTTTTTTTTTTTTTTTTTTTTTTTTTTTTTTTTTTTTTTTTTTTTTTTTTTTTTTTTTTTTTTTTTTTTTTTTTTTTTTTTTTTTTTTTTTTTTTTTTTTTTTTTTTTTTTTTTTTTTTTTTTTTTTTTTTTTTTTTTTTTTTTTTTTTTTTTTTTTTTTTTTTTTTTTTTTTTTTTTTTTTTTTTTTTTTTTTTTTTTTTTTTTTTTTTTTTTTTTTTTTTTTTTTTTTTTTTTTTTTTTTTTTTTTTTTTTTTTTTTTTTTTTTTTTTTTTTTTTTTTTTTTTTTTTTTTTTTTTTTTTTTTTTTTTTTTTTTTTTTTTTTTTTTTTTTTTTTTTTTTTTTTTTTTTTTTTTTTTTTTTTTTTTTTTTTTTTTTTTTTTTTTTTTTTTTTTTTTTTTTTTTTTTTTTTTTTTTTTTTTTTTTTTTTTTTTTTTTTTTTTTTTTTTTTTTTTTTTTTTTTTTTTTTTTTTTTTTTTTTTTTTTTTTTTTTTTTTTTTTTTTTTTTTTTTTTTTTTTTTTTTTTTTTTTTTTTTTTTTTTTTTTTTTTTTTTTTTTTTTTTTTTTTTTTTTTTTTTTTTTTTTTTTTTTTTTTTTTTTTTTTTTTTTTTTTTTTTTTTTTTTTTTTTTTTTTTTTTTTTTTTTTTTTTTTTTTTTTTTTTTTTTTTTTTTTTTTTTTTTTTTTTTTTTTTTTTTTTTTTTTTTTTTTTTTTTTTTTTTTTTTTTTTTTTTTTTTTTTTTTTTTTTTTTTTTTTTTTTTTTTTTTTTTTTTTTTTTTTTTTTTTTTTTTTTTTTTTTTTTTTTTTTTTTTTTTTTTTTTTTTTTTTTTTTTTTTTTTTTTTTTTTTTTTTTTTTTTTTTTTTTTTTTTTTTTTTTTTTTTTTTTTTTTTTTTTTTTTTTTTTTTTTTTTTTTTTTTTTTTTTTTTTTTTTTTTTTTTTTTTTTTTTTTTTTTTTTTTTTTTTTTTTTTTTTTTTTTTTTTTTTTTTTTTTTTTTTTTTTTTTTTTTTTTTTTTTTTTTTTTTTTTTTTTTTTTTTTTTTTTTTTTTTTTTTTTTTTTTTTTTTTTTTTTTTTTTTTTTTTTTTTTTTTTTTTTTTTTTTTTTTTTTTTTTTTTTTTTTTTTTTTTTTTTTTTTTTTTTTTTTTTTTTTTTTTTTTTTTTTTTTTTTTTTTTTTTTTTTTTTTTTTTTTTTTTTTTTTTTTTTTTTTTTTTTTTTTTTTTTTTTTTTTTTTTTTTTTTTTTTTTTTTTTTTTTTTTTTTTTTTTTTTTTTTTTTTTTTTTTTTTTTTTTTTTTTTTTTTTTTTTTTTTTTTTTTTTTTTTTTTTTTTTTTTTTTTTTTTTTTTTTTTTTTTTTTTTTTTTTTTTTTTTTTTTTTTTTTTTTTTTTTTTTTTTTTTTTTTTTTTTTTTTTTTTTTTTTTTTTTTTTTTTTTTTTTTTTTTTTTTTTTTTTTTTTTTTTTTTTTTTTTTTTTTTTTTTTTTTTTTTTTTTTTTTTTTTTTTTTTTTTTTTTTTTTTTTTTTTTTTTTTTTTTTTTTTTTTTTTTTTTTTTTTTTTTTTTTTTTTTTTTTTTTTTTTTTTTTTTTTTTTTTTTTTTTTTTTTTTTTTTTTTTTTTTTTTTTTTTTTTTTTTTTTTTTTTTTTTTTTTTTTTTTTTTTTTTTTTTTTTTTTTTTTTTTTTTTTTTTTTTTTTTTTTTTTTTTTTTTTTTTTTTTTTTTTTTTTTTTTTTTTTTTTTTTTTTTTTTTTTTTTTTTTTTTTTTTTTTTTTTTTTTTTTTTTTTTTTTTTTTTTTTTTTTTTTTTTTTTTTTTTTTTTTTTTTTTTTTTTTTTTTTTTTTTTTTTTTTTTTTTTTTTTTTTTTTTTTTTTTTTTTTTTTTTTTTTTTTTTTTTTTTTTTTTTTTTTTTTTTTTTTTTTTTTTTTTTTTTTTTTTTTTTTTTTTTTTTTTTTTTTTTTTTTTTTTTTTTTTTTTTTTTTTTTTTTTTTTTTTTTTTTTTTTTTTTTTTTTTTTTTTTTTTTTTTTTTTTTTTTTTTTTTTTTTTTTTTTTTTTTTTTTTTTTTTTTTTTTTTTTTTTTTTTTTTTTTTTTTTTTTTTTTTTTTTTTTTTTTTTTTTTTTTTTTTTTTTTTTTTTTTTTTTTTTTTTTTTTTTTTTTTTTTTTTTTTTTTTTTTTTTTTTTTTTTTTTTTTTTTTTTTTTTTTTTTTTTTTTTTTTTTTTTTTTTTTTTTTTTTTTTTTTTTTTTTTTTTTTTTTTTTTTTTTTTTTTTTTTTTTTTTTTTTTTTTTTTTTTTTTTTTTTTTTTTTTTTTTTTTTTTTTTTTTTTTTTTTTTTTTTTTTTTTTTTTTTTTTTTTTTTTTTTTTTTTTTTTTTTTTTTTTTTTTTTTTTTTTTTTTTTTTTTTTTTTTTTTTTTTTTTTTTTTTTTTTTTTTTTTTTTTTTTTTTTTTTTTTTTTTTTTTTTTTTTTTTTTTTTTTTTTTTTTTTTTTTTTTTTTTTTTTTTTTTTTTTTTTTTTTTTTTTTTTTTTTTTTTTTTTTTTTTTTTTTTTTTTTTTTTTTTTTTTTTTTTTTTTTTTTTTTTTTTTTTTTTTTTTTTTTTTTTTTTTTTTTTTTTTTTTTTTTTTTTTTTTTTTTTTTTTTTTTTTTTTTTTTTTTTTTTTTTTTTTTTTTTTTTTTTTTTTTTTTTTTTTTTTTTTTTTTTTTTTTTTTTTTTTTTTTTTTTTTTTTTTTTTTTTTTTTTTTTTTTTTTTTTTTTTTTTTTTTTTTTTTTTTTTTTTTTTTTTTTTTTTTTTTTTTTTTTTTTTTTTTTTTTTTTTTTTTTTTTTTTTTTTTTTTTTTTTTTTTTTTTTTTTTTTTTTTTTTTTTTTTTTTTTTTTTTTTTTTTTTTTTTTTTTTTTTTTTTTTTTTTTTTTTTTTTTTTTTTTTTTTTTTTTTTTTTTTTTTTTTTTTTTTTTTTTTTTTTTTTTTTTTTTTTTTTTTTTTTTTTTTTTTTTTTTTTTTTTTTTTTTTTTTTTTTTTTTTTTTTTTTTTTTTTTTTTTTTTTTTTTTTTTTTTTTTTTTTTTTTTTTTTTTTTTTTTTTTTTTTTTTTTTTTTTTTTTTTTTTTTTTTTTTTTTTTTTTTTTTTTTTTTTTTTTTTTTTTTTTTTTTTTTTTTTTTTTTTTTTTTTTTTTTTTTTTTTTTTTTTTTTTTTTTTTTTTTTTTTTTTTTTTTTTTTTTTTTTTTTTTTTTTTTTTTTTTTTTTTTTTTTTTTTTTTTTTTTTTTTTTTTTTTTTTTTTTTTTTTTTTTTTTTTTTTTTTTTTTTTTTTTTTTTTTTTTTTTTTTTTTTTTTTTTTTTTTTTTTTTTTTTTTTTTTTTTTTTTTTTTTTTTTTTTTTTTTTTTTTTTTTTTTTTTTTTTTTTTTTTTTTTTTTTTTTTTTTTTTTTTTTTTTTTTTTTTTTTTTTTTTTTTTTTTTTTTTTTTTTTTTTTTTTTTTTTTTTTTTTTTTTTTTTTTTTTTTTTTTTTTTTTTTTTTTTTTTTTTTTTTTTTTTTTTTTTTTTTTTTTTTTTTTTTTTTTTTTTTTTTTTTTTTTTTTTTTTTTTTTTTTTTTTTTTTTTTTTTTTTTTTTTTTTTTTTTTTTTTTTTTTTTTTTTTTTTTTTTTTTTTTTTTTTTTTTTTTTTTTTTTTTTTTTTTTTTTTTTTTTTTTTTTTTTTTTTTTTTTTTTTTTTTTTTTTTTTTTTTTTTTTTTTTTTTTTTTTTTTTTTTTTTTTTTTTTTTTTTTTTTTTTTTTTTTTTTTTTTTTTTTTTTTTTTTTTTTTTTTTTTTTTTTTTTTTTTTTTTTTTTTTTTTTTTTTTTTTTTTTTTTTTTTTTTTTTTTTTTTTTTTTTTTTTTTTTTTTTTTTTTTTTTTTTTTTTTTTTTTTTTTTTTTTTTTTTTTTTTTTTTTTTTTTTTTTTTTTTTTTTTTTTTTTTTTTTTTTTTTTTTTTTTTTTTTTTTTTTTTTTTTTTTTTTTTTTTTTTTTTTTTTTTTTTTTTTTTTTTTTTTTTTTTTTTTTTTTTTTTTTTTTTTTTTTTTTTTTTTTTTTTTTTTTTTTTTTTTTTTTTTTTTTTTTTTTTTTTTTTTTTTTTTTTTTTTTTTTTTTTTTTTTTTTTTTTTTTTTTTTTTTTTTTTTTTTTTTTTTTTTTTTTTTTTTTTTTTTTTTTTTTTTTTTTTTTTTTTTTTTTTTTTTTTTTTTTTTTTTTTTTTTTTTTTTTTTTTTTTTTTTTTTTTTTTTTTTTTTTTTTTTTTTTTTTTTTTTTTTTTTTTTTTTTTTTTTTTTTTTTTTTTTTTTTTTTTTTTTTTTTTTTTTTTTTTTTTTTTTTTTTTTTTTTTTTTTTTTTTTTTTTTTTTTTTTTTTTTTTTTTTTTTTTTTTTTTTTTTTTTTTTTTTTTTTTTTTTTTTTTTTTTTTTTTTTTTTTTTTTTTTTTTTTTTTTTTTTTTTTTTTTTTTTTTTTTTTTTTTTTTTTTTTTTTTTTTTTTTTTTTTTTTTTTTTTTTTTTTTTTTTTTTTTTTTTTTTTTTTTTTTTTTTTTTTTTTTTTTTTTTTTTTTTTTTTTTTTTTTTTTTTTTTTTTTTTTTTTTTTTTTTTTTTTTTTTTTTTTTTTTTTTTTTTTTTTTTTTTTTTTTTTTTTTTTTTTTTTTTTTTTTTTTTTTTTTTTTTTTTTTTTTTTTTTTTTTTTTTTTTTTTTTTTTTTTTTTTTTTTTTTTTTTTTTTTTTTTTTTTTTTTTTTTTTTTTTTTTTTTTTTTTTTTTTTTTTTTTTTTTTTTTTTTTTTTTTTTTTTTTTTTTTTTTTTTTTTTTTTTTTTTTTTTTTTTTTTTTTTTTTTTTTTTTTTTTTTTTTTTTTTTTTTTTTTTTTTTTTTTTTTTTTTTTTTTTTTTTTTTTTTTTTTTTTTTTTTTTTTTTTTTTTTTTTTTTTTTTTTTTTTTTTTTTTTTTTTTTTTTTTTTTTTTTTTTTTTTTTTTTTTTTTTTTTTTTTTTTTTTTTTTTTTTTTTTTTTTTTTTTTTTTTTTTTTTTTTTTTTTTTTTTTTTTTTTTTTTTTTTTTTTTTTTTTTTTTTTTTTTTTTTTTTTTTTTTTTTTTTTTTTTTTTTTTTTTTTTTTTTTTTTTTTTTTTTTTTTTTTTTTTTTTTTTTTTTTTTTTTTTTTTTTTTTTTTTTTTTTTTTTTTTTTTTTTTTTTTTTTTTTTTTTTTTTTTTTTTTTTTTTTTTTTTTTTTTTTTTTTTTTTTTTTTTTTTTTTTTTTTTTTTTTTTTTTTTTTTTTTTTTTTTTTTTTTTTTTTTTTTTTTTTTTTTTTTTTTTTTTTTTTTTTTTTTTTTTTTTTTTTTTTTTTTTTTTTTTTTTTTTTTTTTTTTTTTTTTTTTTTTTTTTTTTTTTTTTTTTTTTTTTTTTTTTTTTTTTTTTTTTTTTTTTTTTTTTTTTTTTTTTTTTTTTTTTTTTTTTTTTTTTTTTTTTTTTTTTTTTTTTTTTTTTTTTTTTTTTTTTTTTTTTTTTTTTTTTTTTTTTTTTTTTTTTTTTTTTTTTTTTTTTTTTTTTTTTTTTTTTTTTTTTTTTTTTTTTTTTTTTTTTTTTTTTTTTTTTTTTTTTTTTTTTTTTTTTTTTTTTTTTTTTTTTTTTTTTTTTTTTTTTTTTTTTTTTTTTTTTTTTTTTTTTTTTTTTTTTTTTTTTTTTTTTTTTTTTTTTTTTTTTTTTTTTTTTTTTTTTTTTTTTTTTTTTTTTTTTTTTTTTTTTTTTTTTTTTTTTTTTTTTTTTTTTTTTTTTTTTTTTTTTTTTTTTTTTTTTTTTTTTTTTTTTTTTTTTTTTTTTTTTTTTTTTTTTTTTTTTTTTTTTTTTTTTTTTTTTTTTTTTTTTTTTTTTTTTTTTTTTTTTTTTTTTTTTTTTTTTTTTTTTTTTTTTTTTTTTTTTTTTTTTTTTTTTTTTTTTTTTTTTTTTTTTTTTTTTTTTTTTTTTTTTTTTTTTTTTTTTTTTTTTTTTTTTTTTTTTTTTTTTTTTTTTTTTTTTTTTTTTTTTTTTTTTTTTTTTTTTTTTTTTTTTTTTTTTTTTTTTTTTTTTTTTTTTTTTTTTTTTTTTTTTTTTTTTTTTTTTTTTTTTTTTTTTTTTTTTTTTTTTTTTTTTTTTTTTTTTTTTTTTTTTTTTTTTTTTTTTTTTTTTTTTTTTTTTTTTTTTTTTTTTTTTTTTTTTTTTTTTTTTTTTTTTTTTTTTTTTTTTTTTTTTTTTTTTTTTTTTTTTTTTTTTTTTTTTTTTTTTTTTTTTTTTTTTTTTTTTTTTTTTTTTTTTTTTTTTTTTTTTTTTTTTTTTTTTTTTTTTTTTTTTTTTTTTTTTTTTTTTTTTTTTTTTTTTTTTTTTTTTTTTTTTTTTTTTTTTTTTTTTTTTTTTTTTTTTTTTTTTTTTTTTTTTTTTTTTTTTTTTTTTTTTTTTTTTTTTTTTTTTTTTTTTTTTTTTTTTTTTTTTTTTTTTTTTTTTTTTTTTTTTTTTTTTTTTTTTTTTTTTTTTTTTTTTTTTTTTTTTTTTTTTTTTTTTTTTTTTTTTTTTTTTTTTTTTTTTTTTTTTTTTTTTTTTTTTTTTTTTTTTTTTTTTTTTTTTTTTTTTTTTTTTTTTTTTTTTTTTTTTTTTTTTTTTTTTTTTTTTTTTTTTTTTTTTTTTTTTTTTTTTTTTTTTTTTTTTTTTTTTTTTTTTTTTTTTTTTTTTTTTTTTTTTTTTTTTTTTTTTTTTTTTTTTTTTTTTTTTTTTTTTTTTTTTTTTTTTTTTTTTTTTTTTTTTTTTTTTTTTTTTTTTTTTTTTTTTTTTTTTTTTTTTTTTTTTTTTTTTTTTTTTTTTTTTTTTTTTTTTTTTTTTTTTTTTTTTTTTTTTTTTTTTTTTTTTTTTTTTTTTTTTTTTTTTTTTTTTTTTTTTTTTTTTTTTTTTTTTTTTTTTTTTTTTTTTTTTTTTTTTTTTTTTTTTTTTTTTTTTTTTTTTTTTTTTTTTTTTTTTTTTTTTTTTTTTTTTTTTTTTTTTTTTTTTTTTTTTTTTTTTTTTTTTTTTTTTTTTTTTTTTTTTTTTTTTTTTTTTTTTTTTTTTTTTTTTTTTTTTTTTTTTTTTTTTTTTTTTTTTTTTTTTTTTTTTTTTTTTTTTTTTTTTTTTTTTTTTTTTTTTTTTTTTTTTTTTTTTTTTTTTTTTTTTTTTTTTTTTTTTTTTTTTTTTTTTTTTTTTTTTTTTTTTTTTTTTTTTTTTTTTTTTTTTTTTTTTTTTTTTTTTTTTTTTTTTTTTTTTTTTTTTTTTTTTTTTTTTTTTTTTTTTTTTTTTTTTTTTTTTTTTTTTTTTTTTTTTTTTTTTTTTTTTTTTTTTTTTTTTTTTTTTTTTTTTTTTTTTTTTTTTTTTTTTTTTTTTTTTTTTTTTTTTTTTTTTTTTTTTTTTTTTTTTTTTTTTTTTTTTTTTTTTTTTTTTTTTTTTTTTTTTTTTTTTTTTTTTTTTTTTTTTTTTTTTTTTTTTTTTTTTTTTTTTTTTTTTTTTTTTTTTTTTTTTTTTTTTTTTTTTTTTTTTTTTTTTTTTTTTTTTTTTTTTTTTTTTTTTTTTTTTTTTTTTTTTTTTTTTTTTTTTTTTTTTTTTTTTTTTTTTTTTTTTTTTTTTTTTTTTTTTTTTTTTTTTTTTTTTTTTTTTTTTTTTTTTTTTTTTTTTTTTTTTTTTTTTTTTTTTTTTTTTTTTTTTTTTTTTTTTTTTTTTTTTTTTTTTTTTTTTTTTTTTTTTTTTTTTTTTTTTTTTTTTTTTTTTTTTTTTTTTTTTTTTTTTTTTTTTTTTTTTTTTTTTTTTTTTTTTTTTTTTTTTTTTTTTTTTTTTTTTTTTTTTTTTTTTTTTTTTTTTTTTTTTTTTTTTTTTTTTTTTTTTTTTTTTTTTTTTTTTTTTTTTTTTTTTTTTTTTTTTTTTTTTTTTTTTTTTTTTTTTTTTTTTTTTTTTTTTTTTTTTTTTTTTTTTTTTTTTTTTTTTTTTTTTTTTTTTTTTTTTTTTTTTTTTTTTTTTTTTTTTTTTTTTTTTTTTTTTTTTTTTTTTTTTTTTTTTTTTTTTTTTTTTTTTTTTTTTTTTTTTTTTTTTTTTTTTTTTTTTTTTTTTTTTTTTTTTTTTTTTTTTTTTTTTTTTTTTTTTTTTTTTTTTTTTTTTTTTTTTTTTTTTTTTTTTTTTTTTTTTTTTTTTTTTTTTTTTTTTTTTTTTTTTTTTTTTTTTTTTTTTTTTTTTTTTTTTTTTTTTTTTTTTTTTTTTTTTTTTTTTTTTTTTTTTTTTTTTTTTTTTTTTTTTTTTTTTTTTTTTTTTTTTTTTTTTTTTTTTTTTTTTTTTTTTTTTTTTTTTTTTTTTTTTTTTTTTTTTTTTTTTTTTTTTTTTTTTTTTTTTTTTTTTTTTTTTTTTTTTTTTTTTTTTTTTTTTTTTTTTTTTTTTTTTTTTTTTTTTTTTTTTTTTTTTTTTTTTTTTTTTTTTTTTTTTTTTTTTTTTTTTTTTTTTTTTTTTTTTTTTTTTTTTTTTTTTTTTTTTTTTTTTTTTTTTTTTTTTTTTTTTTTTTTTTTTTTTTTTTTTTTTTTTTTTTTTTTTTTTTTTTTTTTTTTTTTTTTTTTTTTTTTTTTTTTTTTTTTTTTTTTTTTTTTTTTTTTTTTTTTTTTTTTTTTTTTTTTTTTTTTTTTTTTTTTTTTTTTTTTTTTTTTTTTTTTTTTTTTTTTTTTTTTTTTTTTTTTTTTTTTTTTTTTTTTTTTTTTTTTTTTTTTTTTTTTTTTTTTTTTTTTTTTTTTTTTTTTTTTTTTTTTTTTTTTTTTTTTTTTTTTTTTTTTTTTTTTTTTTTTTTTTTTTTTTTTTTTTTTTTTTTTTTTTTTTTTTTTTTTTTTTTTTTTTTTTTTTTTTTTTTTTTTTTTTTTTTTTTTTTTTTTTTTTTTTTTTTTTTTTTTTTTTTTTTTTTTTTTTTTTTTTTTTTTTTTTTTTTTTTTTTTTTTTTTTTTTTTTTTTTTTTTTTTTTTTTTTTTTTTTTTTTTTTTTTTTTTTTTTTTTTTTTTTTTTTTTTTTTTTTTTTTTTTTTTTTTTTTTTTTTTTTTTTTTTTTTTTTTTTTTTTTTTTTTTTTTTTTTTTTTTTTTTTTTTTTTTTTTTTTTTTTTTTTTTTTTTTTTTTTTTTTTTTTTTTTTTTTTTTTTTTTTTTTTTTTTTTTTTTTTTTTTTTTTTTTTTTTTTTTTTTTTTTTTTTTTTTTTTTTTTTTTTTTTTTTTTTTTTTTTTTTTTTTTTTTTTTTTTTTTTTTTTTTTTTTTTTTTTTTTTTTTTTTTTTTTTTTTTTTTTTTTTTTTTTTTTTTTTTTTTTTTTTTTTTTTTTTTTTTTTTTTTTTTTTTTTTTTTTTTTTTTTTTTTTTTTTTTTTTTTTTTTTTTTTTTTTTTTTTTTTTTTTTTTTTTTTTTTTTTTTTTTTTTTTTTTTTTTTTTTTTTTTTTTTTTTTTTTTTTTTTTTTTTTTTTTTTTTTTTTTTTTTTTTTTTTTTTTTTTTTTTTTTTTTTTTTTTTTTTTTTTTTTTTTTTTTTTTTTTTTTTTTTTTTTTTTTTTTTTTTTTTTTTTTTTTTTTTTTTTTTTTTTTTTTTTTTTTTTTTTTTTTTTTTTTTTTTTTTTTTTTTTTTTTTTTTTTTTTTTTTTTTTTTTTTTTTTTTTTTTTTTTTTTTTTTTTTTTTTTTTTTTTTTTTTTTTTTTTTTTTTTTTTTTTTTTTTTTTTTTTTTTTTTTTTTTTTTTTTTTTTTTTTTTTTTTTTTTTTTTTTTTTTTTTTTTTTTTTTTTTTTTTTTTTTTTTTTTTTTTTTTTTTTTTTTTTTTTTTTTTTTTTTTTTTTTTTTTTTTTTTTTTTTTTTTTTTTTTTTTTTTTTTTTTTTTTTTTTTTTTTTTTTTTTTTTTTTTTTTTTTTTTTTTTTTTTTTTTTTTTTTTTTTTTTTTTTTTTTTTTTTTTTTTTTTTTTTTTTTTTTTTTTTTTTTTTTTTTTTTTTTTTTTTTTTTTTTTTTTTTTTTTTTTTTTTTTTTTTTTTTTTTTTTTTTTTTTTTTTTTTTTTTTTTTTTTTTTTTTTTTTTTTTTTTTTTTTTTTTTTTTTTTTTTTTTTTTTTTTTTTTTTTTTTTTTTTTTTTTTTTTTTTTTTTTTTTTTTTTTTTTTTTTTTTTTTTTTTTTTTTTTTTTTTTTTTTTTTTTTTTTTTTTTTTTTTTTTTTTTTTTTTTTTTTTTTTTTTTTTTTTTTTTTTTTTTTTTTTTTTTTTTTTTTTTTTTTTTTTTTTTTTTTTTTTTTTTTTTTTTTTTTTTTTTTTTTTTTTTTTTTTTTTTTTTTTTTTTTTTTTTTTTTTTTTTTTTTTTTTTTTTTTTTTTTTTTTTTTTTTTTTTTTTTTTTTTTTTTTTTTTTTTTTTTTTTTTTTTTTTTTTTTTTTTTTTTTTTTTTTTTTTTTTTTTTTTTTTTTTTTTTTTTTTTTTTTTTTTTTTTTTTTTTTTTTTTTTTTTTTTTTTTTTTTTTTTTTTTTTTTTTTTTTTTTTTTTTTTTTTTTTTTTTTTTTTTTTTTTTTTTTTTTTTTTTTTTTTTTTTTTTTTTTTTTTTTTTTTTTTTTTTTTTTTTTTTTTTTTTTTTTTTTTTTTTTTTTTTTTTTTTTTTTTTTTTTTTTTTTTTTTTTTTTTTTTTTTTTTTTTTTTTTTTTTTTTTTTTTTTTTTTTTTTTTTTTTTTTTTTTTTTTTTTTTTTTTTTTTTTTTTTTTTTTTTTTTTTTTTTTTTTTTTTTTTTTTTTTTTTTTTTTTTTTTTTTTTTTTTTTTTTTTTTTTTTTTTTTTTTTTTTTTTTTTTTTTTTTTTTTTTTTTTTTTTTTTTTTTTTTTTTTTTTTTTTTTTTTTTTTTTTTTTTTTTTTTTTTTTTTTTTTTTTTTTTTTTTTTTTTTTTTTTTTTTTTTTTTTTTTTTTTTTTTTTTTTTTTTTTTTTTTTTTTTTTTTTTTTTTTTTTTTTTTTTTTTTTTTTTTTTTTTTTTTTTTTTTTTTTTTTTTTTTTTTTTTTTTTTTTTTTTTTTTTTTTTTTTTTTTTTTTTTTTTTTTTTTTTTTTTTTTTTTTTTTTTTTTTTTTTTTTTTTTTTTTTTTTTTTTTTTTTTTTTTTTTTTTTTTTTTTTTTTTTTTTTTTTTTTTTTTTTTTTTTTTTTTTTTTTTTTTTTTTTTTTTTTTTTTTTTTTTTTTTTTTTTTTTTTTTTTTTTTTTTTTTTTTTTTTTTTTTTTTTTTTTTTTTTTTTTTTTTTTTTTTTTTTTTTTTTTTTTTTTTTTTTTTTTTTTTTTTTTTTTTTTTTTTTTTTTTTTTTTTTTTTTTTTTTTTTTTTTTTTTTTTTTTTTTTTTTTTTTTTTTTTTTTTTTTTTTTTTTTTTTTTTTTTTTTTTTTTTTTTTTTTTTTTTTTTTTTTTTTTTTTTTTTTTTTTTTTTTTTTTTTTTTTTTTTTTTTTTTTTTTTTTTTTTTTTTTTTTTTTTTTTTTTTTTTTTTTTTTTTTTTTTTTTTTTTTTTTTTTTTTTTTTTTTTTTTTTTTTTTTTTTTTTTTTTTTTTTTTTTTTTTTTTTTTTTTTTTTTTTTTTTTTTTTTTTTTTTTTTTTTTTTTTTTTTTTTTTTTTTTTTTTTTTTTTTTTTTTTTTTTTTTTTTTTTTTTTTTTTTTTTTTTTTTTTTTTTTTTTTTTTTTTTTTTTTTTTTTTTTTTTTTTTTTTTTTTTTTTTTTTTTTTTTTTTTTTTTTTTTTTTTTTTTTTTTTTTTTTTTTTTTTTTTTTTTTTTTTTTTTTTTTTTTTTTTTTTTTTTTTTTTTTTTTTTTTTTTTTTTTTTTTTTTTTTTTTTTTTTTTTTTTTTTTTTTTTTTTTTTTTTTTTTTTTTTTTTTTTTTTTTTTTTTTTTTTTTTTTTTTTTTTTTTTTTTTTTTTTTTTTTTTTTTTTTTTTTTTTTTTTTTTTTTTTTTTTTTTTTTTTTTTTTTTTTTTTTTTTTTTTTTTTTTTTTTTTTTTTTTTTTTTTTTTTTTTTTTTTTTTTTTTTTTTTTTTTTTTTTTTTTTTTTTTTTTTTTTTTTTTTTTTTTTTTTTTTTTTTTTTTTTTTTTTTTTTTTTTTTTTTTTTTTTTTTTTTTTTTTTTTTTTTTTTTTTTTTTTTTTTTTTTTTTTTTTTTTTTTTTTTTTTTTTTTTTTTTTTTTTTTTTTTTTTTTTTTTTTTTTTTTTTTTTTTTTTTTTTTTTTTTTTTTTTTTTTTTTTTTTTTTTTTTTTTTTTTTTTTTTTTTTTTTTTTTTTTTTTTTTTTTTTTTTTTTTTTTTTTTTTTTTTTTTTTTTTTTTTTTTTTTTTTTTTTTTTTTTTTTTTTTTTTTTTTTTTTTTTTTTTTTTTTTTTTTTTTTTTTTTTTTTTTTTTTTTTTTTTTTTTTTTTTTTTTTTTTTTTTTTTTTTTTTTTTTTTTTTTTTTTTTTTTTTTTTTTTTTTTTTTTTTTTTTTTTTTTTTTTTTTTTTTTTTTTTTTTTTTTTTTTTTTTTTTTTTTTTTTTTTTTTTTTTTTTTTTTTTTTTTTTTTTTTTTTTTTTTTTTTTTTTTTTTTTTTTTTTTTTTTTTTTTTTTTTTTTTTTTTTTTTTTTTTTTTTTTTTTTTTTTTTTTTTTTTTTTTTTTTTTTTTTTTTTTTTTTTTTTTTTTTTTTTTTTTTTTTTTTTTTTTTTTTTTTTTTTTTTTTTTTTTTTTTTTTTTTTTTTTTTTTTTTTTTTTTTTTTTTTTTTTTTTTTTTTTTTTTTTTTTTTTTTTTTTTTTTTTTTTTTTTTTTTTTTTTTTTTTTTTTTTTTTTTTTTTTTTTTTTTTTTTTTTTTTTTTTTTTTTTTTTTTTTTTTTTTTTTTTTTTTTTTTTTTTTTTTTTTTTTTTTTTTTTTTTTTTTTTTTTTTTTTTTTTTTTTTTTTTTTTTTTTTTTTTTTTTTTTTTTTTTTTTTTTTTTTTTTTTTTTTTTTTTTTTTTTTTTTTTTTTTTTTTTTTTTTTTTTTTTTTTTTTTTTTTTTTTTTTTTTTTTTTTTTTTTTTTTTTTTTTTTTTTTTTTTTTTTTTTTTTTTTTTTTTTTTTTTTTTTTTTTTTTTTTTTTTTTTTTTTTTTTTTTTTTTTTTTTTTTTTTTTTTTTTTTTTTTTTTTTTTTTTTTTTTTTTTTTTTTTTTTTTTTTTTTTTTTTTTTTTTTTTTTTTTTTTTTTTTTTTTTTTTTTTTTTTTTTTTTTTTTTTTTTTTTTTTTTTTTTTTTTTTTTTTTTTTTTTTTTTTTTTTTTTTTTTTTTTTTTTTTTTTTTTTTTTTTTTTTTTTTTTTTTTTTTTTTTTTTTTTTTTTTTTTTTTTTTTTTTTTTTTTTTTTTTTTTTTTTTTTTTTTTTTTTTTTTTTTTTTTTTTTTTTTTTTTTTTTTTTTTTTTTTTTTTTTTTTTTTTTTTTTTTTTTTTTTTTTTTTTTTTTTTTTTTTTTTTTTTTTTTTTTTTTTTTTTTTTTTTTTTTTTTTTTTTTTTTTTTTTTTTTTTTTTTTTTTTTTTTTTTTTTTTTTTTTTTTTTTTTTTTTTTTTTTTTTTTTTTTTTTTTTTTTTTTTTTTTTTTTTTTTTTTTTTTTTTTTTTTTTTTTTTTTTTTTTTTTTTTTTTTTTTTTTTTTTTTTTTTTTTTTTTTTTTTTTTTTTTTTTTTTTTTTTTTTTTTTTTTTTTTTTTTTTTTTTTTTTTTTTTTTTTTTTTTTTTTTTTTTTTTTTTTTTTTTTTTTTTTTTTTTTTTTTTTTTTTTTTTTTTTTTTTTTTTTTTTTTTTTTTTTTTTTTTTTTTTTTTTTTTTTTTTTTTTTTTTTTTTTTTTTTTTTTTTTTTTTTTTTTTTTTTTTTTTTTTTTTTTTTTTTTTTTTTTTTTTTTTTTTTTTTTTTTTTTTTTTTTTTTTTTTTTTTTTTTTTTTTTTTTTTTTTTTTTTTTTTTTTTTTTTTTTTTTTTTTTTTTTTTTTTTTTTTTTTTTTTTTTTTTTTTTTTTTTTTTTTTTTTTTTTTTTTTTTTTTTTTTTTTTTTTTTTTTTTTTTTTTTTTTTTTTTTTTTTTTTTTTTTTTTTTTTTTTTTTTTTTTTTTTTTTTTTTTTTTTTTTTTTTTTTTTTTTTTTTTTTTTTTTTTTTTTTTTTTTTTTTTTTTTTTTTTTTTTTTTTTTTTTTTTTTTTTTTTTTTTTTTTTTTTTTTTTTTTTTTTTTTTTTTTTTTTTTTTTTTTTTTTTTTTTTTTTTTTTTTTTTTTTTTTTTTTTTTTTTTTTTTTTTTTTTTTTTTTTTTTTTTTTTTTTTTTTTTTTTTTTTTTTTTTTTTTTTTTTTTTTTTTTTTTTTTTTTTTTTTTTTTTTTTTTTTTTTTTTTTTTTTTTTTTTTTTTTTTTTTTTTTTTTTTTTTTTTTTTTTTTTTTTTTTTTTTTTTTTTTTTTTTTTTTTTTTTTTTTTTTTTTTTTTTTTTTTTTTTTTTTTTTTTTTTTTTTTTTTTTTTTTTTTTTTTTTTTTTTTTTTTTTTTTTTTTTTTTTTTTTTTTTTTTTTTTTTTTTTTTTTTTTTTTTTTTTTTTTTTTTTTTTTTTTTTTTTTTTTTTTTTTTTTTTTTTTTTTTTTTTTTTTTTTTTTTTTTTTTTTTTTTTTTTTTTTTTTTTTTTTTTTTTTTTTTTTTTTTTTTTTTTTTTTTTTTTTTTTTTTTTTTTTTTTTTTTTTTTTTTTTTTTTTTTTTTTTTTTTTTTTTTTTTTTTTTTTTTTTTTTTTTTTTTTTTTTTTTTTTTTTTTTTTTTTTTTTTTTTTTTTTTTTTTTTTTTTTTTTTTTTTTTTTTTTTTTTTTTTTTTTTTTTTTTTTTTTTTTTTTTTTTTTTTTTTTTTTTTTTTTTTTTTTTTTTTTTTTTTTTTTTTTTTTTTTTTTTTTTTTTTTTTTTTTTTTTTTTTTTTTTTTTTTTTTTTTTTTTTTTTTTTTTTTTTTTTTTTTTTTTTTTTTTTTTTTTTTTTTTTTTTTTTTTTTTTTTTTTTTTTTTTTTTTTTTTTTTTTTTTTTTTTTTTTTTTTTTTTTTTTTTTTTTTTTTTTTTTTTTTTTTTTTTTTTTTTTTTTTTTTTTTTTTTTTTTTTTTTTTTTTTTTTTTTTTTTTTTTTTTTTTTTTTTTTTTTTTTTTTTTTTTTTTTTTTTTTTTTTTTTTTTTTTTTTTTTTTTTTTTTTTTTTTTTTTTTTTTTTTTTTTTTTTTTTTTTTTTTTTTTTTTTTTTTTTTTTTTTTTTTTTTTTTTTTTTTTTTTTTTTTTTTTTTTTTTTTTTTTTTTTTTTTTTTTTTTTTTTTTTTTTTTTTTTTTTTTTTTTTTTTTTTTTTTTTTTTTTTTTTTTTTTTTTTTTTTTTTTTTTTTTTTTTTTTTTTTTTTTTTTTTTTTTTTTTTTTTTTTTTTTTTTTTTTTTTTTTTTTTTTTTTTTTTTTTTTTTTTTTTTTTTTTTTTTTTTTTTTTTTTTTTTTTTTTTTTTTTTTTTTTTTTTTTTTTTTTTTTTTTTTTTTTTTTTTTTTTTTTTTTTTTTTTTTTTTTTTTTTTTTTTTTTTTTTTTTTTTTTTTTTTTTTTTTTTTTTTTTTTTTTTTTTTTTTTTTTTTTTTTTTTTTTTTTTTTTTTTTTTTTTTTTTTTTTTTTTTTTTTTTTTTTTTTTTTTTTTTTTTTTTTTTTTTTTTTTTTTTTTTTTTTTTTTTTTTTTTTTTTTTTTTTTTTTTTTTTTTTTTTTTTTTTTTTTTTTTTTTTTTTTTTTTTTTTTTTTTTTTTTTTTTTTTTTTTTTTTTTTTTTTTTTTTTTTTTTTTTTTTTTTTTTTTTTTTTTTTTTTTTTTTTTTTTTTTTTTTTTTTTTTTTTTTTTTTTTTTTTTTTTTTTTTTTTTTTTTTTTTTTTTTTTTTTTTTTTTTTTTTTTTTTTTTTTTTTTTTTTTTTTTTTTTTTTTTTTTTTTTTTTTTTTTTTTTTTTTTTTTTTTTTTTTTTTTTTTTTTTTTTTTTTTTTTTTTTTTTTTTTTTTTTTTTTTTTTTTTTTTTTTTTTTTTTTTTTTTTTTTTTTTTTTTTTTTTTTTTTTTTTTTTTTTTTTTTTTTTTTTTTTTTTTTTTTTTTTTTTTTTTTTTTTTTTTTTTTTTTTTTTTTTTTTTTTTTTTTTTTTTTTTTTTTTTTTTTTTTTTTTTTTTTTTTTTTTTTTTTTTTTTTTTTTTTTTTTTTTTTTTTTTTTTTTTTTTTTTTTTTTTTTTTTTTTTTTTTTTTTTTTTTTTTTTTTTTTTTTTTTTTTTTTTTTTTTTTTTTTTTTTTTTTTTTTTTTTTTTTTTTTTTTTTTTTTTTTTTTTTTTTTTTTTTTTTTTTTTTTTTTTTTTTTTTTTTTTTTTTTTTTTTTTTTTTTTTTTTTTTTTTTTTTTTTTTTTTTTTTTTTTTTTTTTTTTTTTTTTTTTTTTTTTTTTTTTTTTTTTTTTTTTTTTTTTTTTTTTTTTTTTTTTTTTTTTTTTTTTTTTTTTTTTTTTTTTTTTTTTTTTTTTTTTTTTTTTTTTTTTTTTTTTTTTTTTTTTTTTTTTTTTTTTTTTTTTTTTTTTTTTTTTTTTTTTTTTTTTTTTTTTTTTTTTTTTTTTTTTTTTTTTTTTTTTTTTTTTTTTTTTTTTTTTTTTTTTTTTTTTTTTTTTTTTTTTTTTTTTTTTTTTTTTTTTTTTTTTTTTTTTTTTTTTTTTTTTTTTTTTTTTTTTTTTTTTTTTTTTTTTTTTTTTTTTTTTTTTTTTTTTTTTTTTTTTTTTTTTTTTTTTTTTTTTTTTTTTTTTTTTTTTTTTTTTTTTTTTTTTTTTTTTTTTTTTTTTTTTTTTTTTTTTTTTTTTTTTTTTTTTTTTTTTTTTTTTTTTTTTTTTTTTTTTTTTTTTTTTTTTTTTTTTTTTTTTTTTTTTTTTTTTTTTTTTTTTTTTTTTTTTTTTTTTTTTTTTTTTTTTTTTTTTTTTTTTTTTTTTTTTTTTTTTTTTTTTTTTTTTTTTTTTTTTTTTTTTTTTTTTTTTTTTTTTTTTTTTTTTTTTTTTTTTTTTTTTTTTTTTTTTTTTTTTTTTTTTTTTTTTTTTTTTTTTTTTTTTTTTTTTTTTTTTTTTTTTTTTTTTTTTTTTTTTTTTTTTTTTTTTTTTTTTTTTTTTTTTTTTTTTTTTTTTTTTTTTTTTTTTTTTTTTTTTTTTTTTTTTTTTTTTTTTTTTTTTTTTTTTTTTTTTTTTTTTTTTTTTTTTTTTTTTTTTTTTTTTTTTTTTTTTTTTTTTTTTTTTTTTTTTTTTTTTTTTTTTTTTTTTTTTTTTTTTTTTTTTTTTTTTTTTTTTTTTTTTTTTTTTTTTTTTTTTTTTTTTTTTTTTTTTTTTTTTTTTTTTTTTTTTTTTTTTTTTTTTTTTTTTTTTTTTTTTTTTTTTTTTTTTTTTTTTTTTTTTTTTTTTTTTTTTTTTTTTTTTTTTTTTTTTTTTTTTTTTTTTTTTTTTTTTTTTTTTTTTTTTTTTTTTTTTTTTTTTTTTTTTTTTTTTTTTTTTTTTTTTTTTTTTTTTTTTTTTTTTTTTTTTTTTTTTTTTTTTTTTTTTTTTTTTTTTTTTTTTTTTTTTTTTTTTTTTTTTTTTTTTTTTTTTTTTTTTTTTTTTTTTTTTTTTTTTTTTTTTTTTTTTTTTTTTTTTTTTTTTTTTTTTTTTTTTTTTTTTTTTTTTTTTTTTTTTTTTTTTTTTTTTTTTTTTTTTTTTTTTTTTTTTTTTTTTTTTTTTTTTTTTTTTTTTTTTTTTTTTTTTTTTTTTTTTTTTTTTTTTTTTTTTTTTTTTTTTTTTTTTTTTTTTTTTTTTTTTTTTTTTTTTTTTTTTTTTTTTTTTTTTTTTTTTTTTTTTTTTTTTTTTTTTTTTTTTTTTTTTTTTTTTTTTTTTTTTTTTTTTTTTTTTTTTTTTTTTTTTTTTTTTTTTTTTTTTTTTTTTTTTTTTTTTTTTTTTTTTTTTTTTTTTTTTTTTTTTTTTTTTTTTTTTTTTTTTTTTTTTTTTTTTTTTTTTTTTTTTTTTTTTTTTTTTTTTTTTTTTTTTTTTTTTTTTTTTTTTTTTTTTTTTTTTTTTTTTTTTTTTTTTTTTTTTTTTTTTTTTTTTTTTTTTTTTTTTTTTTTTTTTTTTTTTTTTTTTTTTTTTTTTTTTTTTTTTTTTTTTTTTTTTTTTTTTTTTTTTTTTTTTTTTTTTTTTTTTTTTTTTTTTTTTTTTTTTTTTTTTTTTTTTTTTTTTTTTTTTTTTTTTTTTTTTTTTTTTTTTTTTTTTTTTTTTTTTTTTTTTTTTTTTTTTTTTTTTTTTTTTTTTTTTTTTTTTTTTTTTTTTTTTTTTTTTTTTTTTTTTTTTTTTTTTTTTTTTTTTTTTTTTTTTTTTTTTTTTTTTTTTTTTTTTTTTTTTTTTTTTTTTTTTTTTTTTTTTTTTTTTTTTTTTTTTTTTTTTTTTTTTTTTTTTTTTTTTTTTTTTTTTTTTTTTTTTTTTTTTTTTTTTTTTTTTTTTTTTTTTTTTTTTTTTTTTTTTTTTTTTTTTTTTTTTTTTTTTTTTTTTTTTTTTTTTTTTTTTTTTTTTTTTTTTTTTTTTTTTTTTTTTTTTTTTTTTTTTTTTTTTTTTTTTTTTTTTTTTTTTTTTTTTTTTTTTTTTTTTTTTTTTTTTTTTTTTTTTTTTTTTTTTTTTTTTTTTTTTTTTTTTTTTTTTTTTTTTTTTTTTTTTTTTTTTTTTTTTTTTTTTTTTTTTTTTTTTTTTTTTTTTTTTTTTTTTTTTTTTTTTTTTTTTTTTTTTTTTTTTTTTTTTTTTTTTTTTTTTTTTTTTTTTTTTTTTTTTTTTTTTTTTTTTTTTTTTTTTTTTTTTTTTTTTTTTTTTTTTTTTTTTTTTTTTTTTTTTTTTTTTTTTTTTTTTTTTTTTTTTTTTTTTTTTTTTTTTTTTTTTTTTTTTTTTTTTTTTTTTTTTTTTTTTTTTTTTTTTTTTTTTTTTTTTTTTTTTTTTTTTTTTTTTTTTTTTTTTTTTTTTTTTTTTTTTTTTTTTTTTTTTTTTTTTTTTTTTTTTTTTTTTTTTTTTTTTTTTTTTTTTTTTTTTTTTTTTTTTTTTTTTTTTTTTTTTTTTTTTTTTTTTTTTTTTTTTTTTTTTTTTTTTTTTTTTTTTTTTTTTTTTTTTTTTTTTTTTTTTTTTTTTTTTTTTTTTTTTTTTTTTTTTTTTTTTTTTTTTTTTTTTTTTTTTTTTTTTTTTTTTTTTTTTTTTTTTTTTTTTTTTTTTTTTTTTTTTTTTTTTTTTTTTTTTTTTTTTTTTTTTTTTTTTTTTTTTTTTTTTTTTTTTTTTTTTTTTTTTTTTTTTTTTTTTTTTTTTTTTTTTTTTTTTTTTTTTTTTTTTTTTTTTTTTTTTTTTTTTTTTTTTTTTTTTTTTTTTTTTTTTTTTTTTTTTTTTTTTTTTTTTTTTTTTTTTTTTTTTTTTTTTTTTTTTTTTTTTTTTTTTTTTTTTTTTTTTTTTTTTTTTTTTTTTTTTTTTTTTTTTTTTTTTTTTTTTTTTTTTTTTTTTTTTTTTTTTTTTTTTTTTTTTTTTTTTTTTTTTTTTTTTTTTTTTTTTTTTTTTTTTTTTTTTTTTTTTTTTTTTTTTTTTTTTTTTTTTTTTTTTTTTTTTTTTTTTTTTTTTTTTTTTTTTTTTTTTTTTTTTTTTTTTTTTTTTTTTTTTTTTTTTTTTTTTTTTTTTTTTTTTTTTTTTTTTTTTTTTTTTTTTTTTTTTTTTTTTTTTTTTTTTTTTTTTTTTTTTTTTTTTTTTTTTTTTTTTTTTTTTTTTTTTTTTTTTTTTTTTTTTTTTTTTTTTTTTTTTTTTTTTTTTTTTTTTTTTTTTTTTTTTTTTTTTTTTTTTTTTTTTTTTTTTTTTTTTTTTTTTTTTTTTTTTTTTTTTTTTTTTTTTTTTTTTTTTTTTTTTTTTTTTTTTTTTTTTTTTTTTTTTTTTTTTTTTTTTTTTTTTTTTTTTTTTTTTTTTTTTTTTTTTTTTTTTTTTTTTTTTTTTTTTTTTTTTTTTTTTTTTTTTTTTTTTTTTTTTTTTTTTTTTTTTTTTTTTTTTTTTTTTTTTTTTTTTTTTTTTTTTTTTTTTTTTTTTTTTTTTTTTTTTTTTTTTTTTTTTTTTTTTTTTTTTTTTTTTTTTTTTTTTTTTTTTTTTTTTTTTTTTTTTTTTTTTTTTTTTTTTTTTTTTTTTTTTTTTTTTTTTTTTTTTTTTTTTTTTTTTTTTTTTTTTTTTTTTTTTTTTTTTTTTTTTTTTTTTTTTTTTTTTTTTTTTTTTTTTTTTTTTTTTTTTTTTTTTTTTTTTTTTTTTTTTTTTTTTTTTTTTTTTTTTTTTTTTTTTTTTTTTTTTTTTTTTTTTTTTTTTTTTTTTTTTTTTTTTTTTTTTTTTTTTTTTTTTTTTTTTTTTTTTTTTTTTTTTTTTTTTTTTTTTTTTTTTTTTTTTTTTTTTTTTTTTTTTTTTTTTTTTTTTTTTTTTTTTTTTTTTTTTTTTTTTTTTTTTTTTTTTTTTTTTTTTTTTTTTTTTTTTTTTTTTTTTTTTTTTTTTTTTTTTTTTTTTTTTTTTTTTTTTTTTTTTTTTTTTTTTTTTTTTTTTTTTTTTTTTTTTTTTTTTTTTTTTTTTTTTTTTTTTTTTTTTTTTTTTTTTTTTTTTTTTTTTTTTTTTTTTTTTTTTTTTTTTTTTTTTTTTTTTTTTTTTTTTTTTTTTTTTTTTTTTTTTTTTTTTTTTTTTTTTTTTTTTTTTTTTTTTTTTTTTTTTTTTTTTTTTTTTTTTTTTTTTTTTTTTTTTTTTTTTTTTTTTTTTTTTTTTTTTTTTTTTTTTTTTTTTTTTTTTTTTTTTTTTTTTTTTTTTTTTTTTTTTTTTTTTTTTTTTTTTTTTTTTTTTTTTTTTTTTTTTTTTTTTTTTTTTTTTTTTTTTTTTTTTTTTTTTTTTTTTTTTTTTTTTTTTTTTTTTTTTTTTTTTTTTTTTTTTTTTTTTTTTTTTTTTTTTTTTTTTTTTTTTTTTTTTTTTTTTTTTTTTTTTTTTTTTTTTTTTTTTTTTTTTTTTTTTTTTTTTTTTTTTTTTTTTTTTTTTTTTTTTTTTTTTTTTTTTTTTTTTTTTTTTTTTTTTTTTTTTTTTTTTTTTTTTTTTTTTTTTTTTTTTTTTTTTTTTTTTTTTTTTTTTTTTTTTTTTTTTTTTTTTTTTTTTTTTTTTTTTTTTTTTTTTTTTTTTTTTTTTTTTTTTTTTTTTTTTTTTTTTTTTTTTTTTTTTTTTTTTTTTTTTTTTTTTTTTTTTTTTTTTTTTTTTTTTTTTTTTTTTTTTTTTTTTTTTTTTTTTTTTTTTTTTTTTTTTTTTTTTTTTTTTTTTTTTTTTTTTTTTTTTTTTTTTTTTTTTTTTTTTTTTTTTTTTTTTTTTTTTTTTTTTTTTTTTTTTTTTTTTTTTTTTTTTTTTTTTTTTTTTTTTTTTTTTTTTTTTTTTTTTTTTTTTTTTTTTTTTTTTTTTTTTTTTTTTTTTTTTTTTTTTTTTTTTTTTTTTTTTTTTTTTTTTTTTTTTTTTTTTTTTTTTTTTTTTTTTTTTTTTTTTTTTTTTTTTTTTTTTTTTTTTTTTTTTTTTTTTTTTTTTTTTTTTTTTTTTTTTTTTTTTTTTTTTTTTTTTTTTTTTTTTTTTTTTTTTTTTTTTTTTTTTTTTTTTTTTTTTTTTTTTTTTTTTTTTTTTTTTTTTTTTTTTTTTTTTTTTTTTTTTTTTTTTTTTTTTTTTTTTTTTTTTTTTTTTTTTTTTTTTTTTTTTTTTTTTTTTTTTTTTTTTTTTTTTTTTTTTTTTTTTTTTTTTTTTTTTTTTTTTTTTTTTTTTTTTTTTTTTTTTTTTTTTTTTTTTTTTTTTTTTTTTTTTTTTTTTTTTTTTTTTTTTTTTTTTTTTTTTTTTTTTTTTTTTTTTTTTTTTTTTTTTTTTTTTTTTTTTTTTTTTTTTTTTTTTTTTTTTTTTTTTTTTTTTTTTTTTTTTTTTTTTTTTTTTTTTTTTTTTTTTTTTTTTTTTTTTTTTTTTTTTTTTTTTTTTTTTTTTTTTTTTTTTTTTTTTTTTTTTTTTTTTTTTTTTTTTTTTTTTTTTTTTTTTTTTTTTTTTTTTTTTTTTTTTTTTTTTTTTTTTTTTTTTTTTTTTTTTTTTTTTTTTTTTTTTTTTTTTTTTTTTTTTTTTTTTTTTTTTTTTTTTTTTTTTTTTTTTTTTTTTTTTTTTTTTTTTTTTTTTTTTTTTTTTTTTTTTTTTTTTTTTTTTTTTTTTTTTTTTTTTTTTTTTTTTTTTTTTTTTTTTTTTTTTTTTTTTTTTTTTTTTTTTTTTTTTTTTTTTTTTTTTTTTTTTTTTTTTTTTTTTTTTTTTTTTTTTTTTTTTTTTTTTTTTTTTTTTTTTTTTTTTTTTTTTTTTTTTTTTTTTTTTTTTTTTTTTTTTTTTTTTTTTTTTTTTTTTTTTTTTTTTTTTTTTTTTTTTTTTTTTTTTTTTTTTTTTTTTTTTTTTTTTTTTTTTTTTTTTTTTTTTTTTTTTTTTTTTTTTTTTTTTTTTTTTTTTTTTTTTTTTTTTTTTTTTTTTTTTTTTTTTTTTTTTTTTTTTTTTTTTTTTTTTTTTTTTTTTTTTTTTTTTTTTTTTTTTTTTTTTTTTTTTTTTTTTTTTTTTTTTTTTTTTTTTTTTTTTTTTTTTTTTTTTTTTTTTTTTTTTTTTTTTTTTTTTTTTTTTTTTTTTTTTTTTTTTTTTTTTTTTTTTTTTTTTTTTTTTTTTTTTTTTTTTTTTTTTTTTTTTTTTTTTTTTTTTTTTTTTTTTTTTTTTTTTTTTTTTTTTTTTTTTTTTTTTTTTTTTTTTTTTTTTTTTTTTTTTTTTTTTTTTTTTTTTTTTTTTTTTTTTTTTTTTTTTTTTTTTTTTTTTTTTTTTTTTTTTTTTTTTTTTTTTTTTTTTTTTTTTTTTTTTTTTTTTTTTTTTTTTTTTTTTTTTTTTTTTTTTTTTTTTTTTTTTTTTTTTTTTTTTTTTTTTTTTTTTTTTTTTTTTTTTTTTTTTTTTTTTTTTTTTTTTTTTTTTTTTTTTTTTTTTTTTTTTTTTTTTTTTTTTTTTTTTTTTTTTTTTTTTTTTTTTTTTTTTTTTTTTTTTTTTTTTTTTTTTTTTTTTTTTTTTTTTTTTTTTTTTTTTTTTTTTTTTTTTTTTTTTTTTTTTTTTTTTTTTTTTTTTTTTTTTTTTTTTTTTTTTTTTTTTTTTTTTTTTTTTTTTTTTTTTTTTTTTTTTTTTTTTTTTTTTTTTTTTTTTTTTTTTTTTTTTTTTTTTTTTTTTTTTTTTTTTTTTTTTTTTTTTTTTTTTTTTTTTTTTTTTTTTTTTTTTTTTTTTTTTTTTTTTTTTTTTTTTTTTTTTTTTTTTTTTTTTTTTTTTTTTTTTTTTTTTTTTTTTTTTTTTTTTTTTTTTTTTTTTTTTTTTTTTTTTTTTTTTTTTTTTTTTTTTTTTTTTTTTTTTTTTTTTTTTTTTTTTTTTTTTTTTTTTTTTTTTTTTTTTTTTTTTTTTTTTTTTTTTTTTTTTTTTTTTTTTTTTTTTTTTTTTTTTTTTTTTTTTTTTTTTTTTTTTTTTTTTTTTTTTTTTTTTTTTTTTTTTTTTTTTTTTTTTTTTTTTTTTTTTTTTTTTTTTTTTTTTTTTTTTTTTTTTTTTTTTTTTTTTTTTTTTTTTTTTTTTTTTTTTTTTTTTTTTTTTTTTTTTTTTTTTTTTTTTTTTTTTTTTTTTTTTTTTTTTTTTTTTTTTTTTTTTTTTTTTTTTTTTTTTTTTTTTTTTTTTTTTTTTTTTTTTTTTTTTTTTTTTTTTTTTTTTTTTTTTTTTTTTTTTTTTTTTTTTTTTTTTTTTTTTTTTTTTTTTTTTTTTTTTTTTTTTTTTTTTTTTTTTTTTTTTTTTTTTTTTTTTTTTTTTTTTTTTTTTTTTTTTTTTTTTTTTTTTTTTTTTTTTTTTTTTTTTTTTTTTTTTTTTTTTTTTTTTTTTTTTTTTTTTTTTTTTTTTTTTTTTTTTTTTTTTTTTTTTTTTTTTTTTTTTTTTTTTTTTTTTTTTTTTTTTTTTTTTTTTTTTTTTTTTTTTTTTTTTTTTTTTTTTTTTTTTTTTTTTTTTTTTTTTTTTTTTTTTTTTTTTTTTTTTTTTTTTTTTTTTTTTTTTTTTTTTTTTTTTTTTTTTTTTTTTTTTTTTTTTTTTTTTTTTTTTTTTTTTTTTTTTTTTTTTTTTTTTTTTTTTTTTTTTTTTTTTTTTTTTTTTTTTTTTTTTTTTTTTTTTTTTTTTTTTTTTTTTTTTTTTTTTTTTTTTTTTTTTTTTTTTTTTTTTTTTTTTTTTTTTTTTTTTTTTTTTTTTTTTTTTTTTTTTTTTTTTTTTTTTTTTTTTTTTTTTTTTTTTTTTTTTTTTTTTTTTTTTTTTTTTTTTTTTTTTTTTTTTTTTTTTTTTTTTTTTTTTTTTTTTTTTTTTTTTTTTTTTTTTTTTTTTTTTTTTTTTTTTTTTTTTTTTTTTTTTTTTTTTTTTTTTTTTTTTTTTTTTTTTTTTTTTTTTTTTTTTTTTTTTTTTTTTTTTTTTTTTTTTTTTTTTTTTTTTTTTTTTTTTTTTTTTTTTTTTTTTTTTTTTTTTTTTTTTTTTTTTTTTTTTTTTTTTTTTTTTTTTTTTTTTTTTTTTTTTTTTTTTTTTTTTTTTTTTTTTTTTTTTTTTTTTTTTTTTTTTTTTTTTTTTTTTTTTTTTTTTTTTTTTTTTTTTTTTTTTTTTTTTTTTTTTTTTTTTTTTTTTTTTTTTTTTTTTTTTTTTTTTTTTTTTTTTTTTTTTTTTTTTTTTTTTTTTTTTTTTTTTTTTTTTTTTTTTTTTTTTTTTTTTTTTTTTTTTTTTTTTTTTTTTTTTTTTTTTTTTTTTTTTTTTTTTTTTTTTTTTTTTTTTTTTTTTTTTTTTTTTTTTTTTTTTTTTTTTTTTTTTTTTTTTTTTTTTTTTTTTTTTTTTTTTTTTTTTTTTTTTTTTTTTTTTTTTTTTTTTTTTTTTTTTTTTTTTTTTTTTTTTTTTTTTTTTTTTTTTTTTTTTTTTTTTTTTTTTTTTTTTTTTTTTTTTTTTTTTTTTTTTTTTTTTTTTTTTTTTTTTTTTTTTTTTTTTTTTTTTTTTTTTTTTTTTTTTTTTTTTTTTTTTTTTTTTTTTTTTTTTTTTTTTTTTTTTTTTTTTTTTTTTTTTTTTTTTTTTTTTTTTTTTTTTTTTTTTTTTTTTTTTTTTTTTTTTTTTTTTTTTTTTTTTTTTTTTTTTTTTTTTTTTTTTTTTTTTTTTTTTTTTTTTTTTTTTTTTTTTTTTTTTTTTTTTTTTTTTTTTTTTTTTTTTTTTTTTTTTTTTTTTTTTTTTTTTTTTTTTTTTTTTTTTTTTTTTTTTTTTTTTTTTTTTTTTTTTTTTTTTTTTTTTTTTTTTTTTTTTTTTTTTTTTTTTTTTTTTTTTTTTTTTTTTTTTTTTTTTTTTTTTTTTTTTTTTTTTTTTTTTTTTTTTTTTTTTTTTTTTTTTTTTTTTTTTTTTTTTTTTTTTTTTTTTTTTTTTTTTTTTTTTTTTTTTTTTTTTTTTTTTTTTTTTTTTTTTTTTTTTTTTTTTTTTTTTTTTTTTTTTTTTTTTTTTTTTTTTTTTTTTTTTTTTTTTTTTTTTTTTTTTTTTTTTTTTTTTTTTTTTTTTTTTTTTTTTTTTTTTTTTTTTTTTTTTTTTTTTTTTTTTTTTTTTTTTTTTTTTTTTTTTTTTTTTTTTTTTTTTTTTTTTTTTTTTTTTTTTTTTTTTTTTTTTTTTTTTTTTTTTTTTTTTTTTTTTTTTTTTTTTTTTTTTTTTTTTTTTTTTTTTTTTTTTTTTTTTTTTTTTTTTTTTTTTTTTTTTTTTTTTTTTTTTTTTTTTTTTTTTTTTTTTTTTTTTTTTTTTTTTTTTTTTTTTTTTTTTTTTTTTTTTTTTTTTTTTTTTTTTTTTTTTTTTTTTTTTTTTTTTTTTTTTTTTTTTTTTTTTTTTTTTTTTTTTTTTTTTTTTTTTTTTTTTTTTTTTTTTTTTTTTTTTTTTTTTTTTTTTTTTTTTTTTTTTTTTTTTTTTTTTTTTTTTTTTTTTTTTTTTTTTTTTTTTTTTTTTTTTTTTTTTTTTTTTTTTTTTTTTTTTTTTTTTTTTTTTTTTTTTTTTTTTTTTTTTTTTTTTTTTTTTTTTTTTTTTTTTTTTTTTTTTTTTTTTTTTTTTTTTTTTTTTTTTTTTTTTTTTTTTTTTTTTTTTTTTTTTTTTTTTTTTTTTTTTTTTTTTTTTTTTTTTTTTTTTTTTTTTTTTTTTTTTTTTTTTTTTTTTTTTTTTTTTTTTTTTTTTTTTTTTTTTTTTTTTTTTTTTTTTTTTTTTTTTTTTTTTTTTTTTTTTTTTTTTTTTTTTTTTTTTTTTTTTTTTTTTTTTTTTTTTTTTTTTTTTTTTTTTTTTTTTTTTTTTTTTTTTTTTTTTTTTTTTTTTTTTTTTTTTTTTTTTTTTTTTTTTTTTTTTTTTTTTTTTTTTTTTTTTTTTTTTTTTTTTTTTTTTTTTTTTTTTTTTTTTTTTTTTTTTTTTTTTTTTTTTTTTTTTTTTTTTTTTTTTTTTTTTTTTTTTTTTTTTTTTTTTTTTTTTTTTTTTTTTTTTTTTTTTTTTTTTTTTTTTTTTTTTTTTTTTTTTTTTTTTTTTTTTTTTTTTTTTTTTTTTTTTTTTTTTTTTTTTTTTTTTTTTTTTTTTTTTTTTTTTTTTTTTTTTTTTTTTTTTTTTTTTTTTTTTTTTTTTTTTTTTTTTTTTTTTTTTTTTTTTTTTTTTTTTTTTTTTTTTTTTTTTTTTTTTTTTTTTTTTTTTTTTTTTTTTTTTTTTTTTTTTTTTTTTTTTTTTTTTTTTTTTTTTTTTTTTTTTTTTTTTTTTTTTTTTTTTTTTTTTTTTTTTTTTTTTTTTTTTTTTTTTTTTTTTTTTTTTTTTTTTTTTTTTTTTTTTTTTTTTTTTTTTTTTTTTTTTTTTTTTTTTTTTTTTTTTTTTTTTTTTTTTTTTTTTTTTTTTTTTTTTTTTTTTTTTTTTTTTTTTTTTTTTTTTTTTTTTTTTTTTTTTTTTTTTTTTTTTTTTTTTTTTTTTTTTTTTTTTTTTTTTTTTTTTTTTTTTTTTTTTTTTTTTTTTTTTTTTTTTTTTTTTTTTTTTTTTTTTTTTTTTTTTTTTTTTTTTTTTTTTTTTTTTTTTTTTTTTTTTTTTTTTTTTTTTTTTTTTTTTTTTTTTTTTTTTTTTTTTTTTTTTTTTTTTTTTTTTTTTTTTTTTTTTTTTTTTTTTTTTTTTTTTTTTTTTTTTTTTTTTTTTTTTTTTTTTTTTTTTTTTTTTTTTTTTTTTTTTTTTTTTTTTTTTTTTTTTTTTTTTTTTTTTTTTTTTTTTTTTTTTTTTTTTTTTTTTTTTTTTTTTTTTTTTTTTTTTTTTTTTTTTTTTTTTTTTTTTTTTTTTTTTTTTTTTTTTTTTTTTTTTTTTTTTTTTTTTTTTTTTTTTTTTTTTTTTTTTTTTTTTTTTTTTTTTTTTTTTTTTTTTTTTTTTTTTTTTTTTTTTTTTTTTTTTTTTTTTTTTTTTTTTTTTTTTTTTTTTTTTTTTTTTTTTTTTTTTTTTTTTTTTTTTTTTTTTTTTTTTTTTTTTTTTTTTTTTTTTTTTTTTTTTTTTTTTTTTTTTTTTTTTTTTTTTTTTTTTTTTTTTTTTTTTTTTTTTTTTTTTTTTTTTTTTTTTTTTTTTTTTTTTTTTTTTTTTTTTTTTTTTTTTTTTTTTTTTTTTTTTTTTTTTTTTTTTTTTTTTTTTTTTTTTTTTTTTTTTTTTTTTTTTTTTTTTTTTTTTTTTTTTTTTTTTTTTTTTTTTTTTTTTTTTTTTTTTTTTTTTTTTTTTTTTTTTTTTTTTTTTTTTTTTTTTTTTTTTTTTTTTTTTTTTTTTTTTTTTTTTTTTTTTTTTTTTTTTTTTTTTTTTTTTTTTTTTTTTTTTTTTTTTTTTTTTTTTTTTTTTTTTTTTTTTTTTTTTTTTTTTTTTTTTTTTTTTTTTTTTTTTTTTTTTTTTTTTTTTTTTTTTTTTTTTTTTTTTTTTTTTTTTTTTTTTTTTTTTTTTTTTTTTTTTTTTTTTTTTTTTTTTTTTTTTTTTTTTTTTTTTTTTTTTTTTTTTTTTTTTTTTTTTTTTTTTTTTTTTTTTTTTTTTTTTTTTTTTTTTTTTTTTTTTTTTTTTTTTTTTTTTTTTTTTTTTTTTTTTTTTTTTTTTTTTTTTTTTTTTTTTTTTTTTTTTTTTTTTTTTTTTTTTTTTTTTTTTTTTTTTTTTTTTTTTTTTTTTTTTTTTTTTTTTTTTTTTTTTTTTTTTTTTTTTTTTTTTTTTTTTTTTTTTTTTTTTTTTTTTTTTTTTTTTTTTTTTTTTTTTTTTTTTTTTTTTTTTTTTTTTTTTTTTTTTTTTTTTTTTTTTTTTTTTTTTTTTTTTTTTTTTTTTTTTTTTTTTTTTTTTTTTTTTTTTTTTTTTTTTTTTTTTTTTTTTTTTTTTTTTTTTTTTTTTTTTTTTTTTTTTTTTTTTTTTTTTTTTTTTTTTTTTTTTTTTTTTTTTTTTTTTTTTTTTTTTTTTTTTTTTTTTTTTTTTTTTTTTTTTTTTTTTTTTTTTTTTTTTTTTTTTTTTTTTTTTTTTTTTTTTTTTTTTTTTTTTTTTTTTTTTTTTTTTTTTTTTTTTTTTTTTTTTTTTTTTTTTTTTTTTTTTTTTTTTTTTTTTTTTTTTTTTTTTTTTTTTTTTTTTTTTTTTTTTTTTTTTTTTTTTTTTTTTTTTTTTTTTTTTTTTTTTTTTTTTTTTTTTTTTTTTTTTTTTTTTTTTTTTTTTTTTTTTTTTTTTTTTTTTTTTTTTTTTTTTTTTTTTTTTTTTTTTTTTTTTTTTTTTTTTTTTTTTTTTTTTTTTTTTTTTTTTTTTTTTTTTTTTTTTTTTTTTTTTTTTTTTTTTTTTTTTTTTTTTTTTTTTTTTTTTTTTTTTTTTTTTTTTTTTTTTTTTTTTTTTTTTTTTTTTTTTTTTTTTTTTTTTTTTTTTTTTTTTTTTTTTTTTTTTTTTTTTTTTTTTTTTTTTTTTTTTTTTTTTTTTTTTTTTTTTTTTTTTTTTTTTTTTTTTTTTTTTTTTTTTTTTTTTTTTTTTTTTTTTTTTTTTTTTTTTTTTTTTTTTTTTTTTTTTTTTTTTTTTTTTTTTTTTTTTTTTTTTTTTTTTTTTTTTTTTTTTTTTTTTTTTTTTTTTTTTTTTTTTTTTTTTTTTTTTTTTTTTTTTTTTTTTTTTTTTTTTTTTTTTTTTTTTTTTTTTTTTTTTTTTTTTTTTTTTTTTTTTTTTTTTTTTTTTTTTTTTTTTTTTTTTTTTTTTTTTTTTTTTTTTTTTTTTTTTTTTTTTTTTTTTTTTTTTTTTTTTTTTTTTTTTTTTTTTTTTTTTTTTTTTTTTTTTTTTTTTTTTTTTTTTTTTTTTTTTTTTTTTTTTTTTTTTTTTTTTTTTTTTTTTTTTTTTTTTTTTTTTTTTTTTTTTTTTTTTTTTTTTTTTTTTTTTTTTTTTTTTTTTTTTTTTTTTTTTTTTTTTTTTTTTTTTTTTTTTTTTTTTTTTTTTTTTTTTTTTTTTTTTTTTTTTTTTTTTTTTTTTTTTTTTTTTTTTTTTTTTTTTTTTTTTTTTTTTTTTTTTTTTTTTTTTTTTTTTTTTTTTTTTTTTTTTTTTTTTTTTTTTTTTTTTTTTTTTTTTTTTTTTTTTTTTTTTTTTTTTTTTTTTTTTTTTTTTTTTTTTTTTTTTTTTTTTTTTTTTTTTTTTTTTTTTTTTTTTTTTTTTTTTTTTTTTTTTTTTTTTTTTTTTTTTTTTTTTTTTTTTTTTTTTTTTTTTTTTTTTTTTTTTTTTTTTTTTTTTTTTTTTTTTTTTTTTTTTTTTTTTTTTTTTTTTTTTTTTTTTTTTTTTTTTTTTTTTTTTTTTTTTTTTTTTTTTTTTTTTTTTTTTTTTTTTTTTTTTTTTTTTTTTTTTTTTTTTTTTTTTTTTTTTTTTTTTTTTTTTTTTTTTTTTTTTTTTTTTTTTTTTTTTTTTTTTTTTTTTTTTTTTTTTTTTTTTTTTTTTTTTTTTTTTTTTTTTTTTTTTTTTTTTTTTTTTTTTTTTTTTTTTTTTTTTTTTTTTTTTTTTTTTTTTTTTTTTTTTTTTTTTTTTTTTTTTTTTTTTTTTTTTTTTTTTTTTTTTTTTTTTTTTTTTTTTTTTTTTTTTTTTTTTTTTTTTTTTTTTTTTTTTTTTTTTTTTTTTTTTTTTTTTTTTTTTTTTTTTTTTTTTTTTTTTTTTTTTTTTTTTTTTTTTTTTTTTTTTTTTTTTTTTTTTTTTTTTTTTTTTTTTTTTTTTTTTTTTTTTTTTTTTTTTTTTTTTTTTTTTTTTTTTTTTTTTTTTTTTTTTTTTTTTTTTTTTTTTTTTTTTTTTTTTTTTTTTTTTTTTTTTTTTTTTTTTTTTTTTTTTTTTTTTTTTTTTTTTTTTTTTTTTTTTTTTTTTTTTTTTTTTTTTTTTTTTTTTTTTTTTTTTTTTTTTTTTTTTTTTTTTTTTTTTTTTTTTTTTTTTTTTTTTTTTTTTTTTTTTTTTTTTTTTTTTTTTTTTTTTTTTTTTTTTTTTTTTTTTTTTTTTTTTTTTTTTTTTTTTTTTTTTTTTTTTTTTTTTTTTTTTTTTTTTTTTTTTTTTTTTTTTTTTTTTTTTTTTTTTTTTTTTTTTTTTTTTTTTTTTTTTTTTTTTTTTTTTTTTTTTTTTTTTTTTTTTTTTTTTTTTTTTTTTTTTTTTTTTTTTTTTTTTTTTTTTTTTTTTTTTTTTTTTTTTTTTTTTTTTTTTTTTTTTTTTTTTTTTTTTTTTTTTTTTTTTTTTTTTTTTTTTTTTTTTTTTTTTTTTTTTTTTTTTTTTTTTTTTTTTTTTTTTTTTTTTTTTTTTTTTTTTTTTTTTTTTTTTTTTTTTTTTTTTTTTTTTTTTTTTTTTTTTTTTTTTTTTTTTTTTTTTTTTTTTTTTTTTTTTTTTTTTTTTTTTTTTTTTTTTTTTTTTTTTTTTTTTTTTTTTTTTTTTTTTTTTTTTTTTTTTTTTTTTTTTTTTTTTTTTTTTTTTTTTTTTTTTTTTTTTTTTTTTTTTTTTTTTTTTTTTTTTTTTTTTTTTTTTTTTTTTTTTTTTTTTTTTTTTTTTTTTTTTTTTTTTTTTTTTTTTTTTTTTTTTTTTTTTTTTTTTTTTTTTTTTTTTTTTTTTTTTTTTTTTTTTTTTTTTTTTTTTTTTTTTTTTTTTTTTTTTTTTTTTTTTTTTTTTTTTTTTTTTTTTTTTTTTTTTTTTTTTTTTTTTTTTTTTTTTTTTTTTTTTTTTTTTTTTTTTTTTTTTTTTTTTTTTTTTTTTTTTTTTTTTTTTTTTTTTTTTTTTTTTTTTTTTTTTTTTTTTTTTTTTTTTTTTTTTTTTTTTTTTTTTTTTTTTTTTTTTTTTTTTTTTTTTTTTTTTTTTTTTTTTTTTTTTTTTTTTTTTTTTTTTTTTTTTTTTTTTTTTTTTTTTTTTTTTTTTTTTTTTTTTTTTTTTTTTTTTTTTTTTTTTTTTTTTTTTTTTTTTTTTTTTTTTTTTTTTTTTTTTTTTTTTTTTTTTTTTTTTTTTTTTTTTTTTTTTTTTTTTTTTTTTTTTTTTTTTTTTTTTTTTTTTTTTTTTTTTTTTTTTTTTTTTTTTTTTTTTTTTTTTTTTTTTTTTTTTTTTTTTTTTTTTTTTTTTTTTTTTTTTTTTTTTTTTTTTTTTTTTTTTTTTTTTTTTTTTTTTTTTTTTTTTTTTTTTTTTTTTTTTTTTTTTTTTTTTTTTTTTTTTTTTTTTTTTTTTTTTTTTTTTTTTTTTTTTTTTTTTTTTTTTTTTTTTTTTTTTTTTTTTTTTTTTTTTTTTTTTTTTTTTTTTTTTTTTTTTTTTTTTTTTTTTTTTTTTTTTTTTTTTTTTTTTTTTTTTTTTTTTTTTTTTTTTTTTTTTTTTTTTTTTTTTTTTTTTTTTTTTTTTTTTTTTTTTTTTTTTTTTTTTTTTTTTTTTTTTTTTTTTTTTTTTTTTTTTTTTTTTTTTTTTTTTTTTTTTTTTTTTTTTTTTTTTTTTTTTTTTTTTTTTTTTTTTTTTTTTTTTTTTTTTTTTTTTTTTTTTTTTTTTTTTTTTTTTTTTTTTTTTTTTTTTTTTTTTTTTTTTTTTTTTTTTTTTTTTTTTTTTTTTTTTTTTTTTTTTTTTTTTTTTTTTTTTTTTTTTTTTTTTTTTTTTTTTTTTTTTTTTTTTTTTTTTTTTTTTTTTTTTTTTTTTTTTTTTTTTTTTTTTTTTTTTTTTTTTTTTTTTTTTTTTTTTTTTTTTTTTTTTTTTTTTTTTTTTTTTTTTTTTTTTTTTTTTTTTTTTTTTTTTTTTTTTTTTTTTTTTTTTTTTTTTTTTTTTTTTTTTTTTTTTTTTTTTTTTTTTTTTTTTTTTTTTTTTTTTTTTTTTTTTTTTTTTTTTTTTTTTTTTTTTTTTTTTTTTTTTTTTTTTTTTTTTTTTTTTTTTTTTTTTTTTTTTTTTTTTTTTTTTTTTTTTTTTTTTTTTTTTTTTTTTTTTTTTTTTTTTTTTTTTTTTTTTTTTTTTTTTTTTTTTTTTTTTTTTTTTTTTTTTTTTTTTTTTTTTTTTTTTTTTTTTTTTTTTTTTTTTTTTTTTTTTTTTTTTTTTTTTTTTTTTTTTTTTTTTTTTTTTTTTTTTTTTTTTTTTTTTTTTTTTTTTTTTTTTTTTTTTTTTTTTTTTTTTTTTTTTTTTTTTTTTTTTTTTTTTTTTTTTTTTTTTTTTTTTTTTTTTTTTTTTTTTTTTTTTTTTTTTTTTTTTTTTTTTTTTTTTTTTTTTTTTTTTTTTTTTTTTTTTTTTTTTTTTTTTTTTTTTTTTTTTTTTTTTTTTTTTTTTTTTTTTTTTTTTTTTTTTTTTTTTTTTTTTTTTTTTTTTTTTTTTTTTTTTTTTTTTTTTTTTTTTTTTTTTTTTTTTTTTTTTTTTTTTTTTTTTTTTTTTTTTTTTTTTTTTTTTTTTTTTTTTTTTTTTTTTTTTTTTTTTTTTTTTTTTTTTTTTTTTTTTTTTTTTTTTTTTTTTTTTTTTTTTTTTTTTTTTTTTTTTTTTTTTTTTTTTTTTTTTTTTTTTTTTTTTTTTTTTTTTTTTTTTTTTTTTTTTTTTTTTTTTTTTTTTTTTTTTTTTTTTTTTTTTTTTTTTTTTTTTTTTTTTTTTTTTTTTTTTTTTTTTTTTTTTTTTTTTTTTTTTTTTTTTTTTTTTTTTTTTTTTTTTTTTTTTTTTTTTTTTTTTTTTTTTTTTTTTTTTTTTTTTTTTTTTTTTTTTTTTTTTTTTTTTTTTTTTTTTTTTTTTTTTTTTTTTTTTTTTTTTTTTTTTTTTTTTTTTTTTTTTTTTTTTTTTTTTTTTTTTTTTTTTTTTTTTTTTTTTTTTTTTTTTTTTTTTTTTTTTTTTTTTTTTTTTTTTTTTTTTTTTTTTTTTTTTTTTTTTTTTTTTTTTTTTTTTTTTTTTTTTTTTTTTTTTTTTTTTTTTTTTTTTTTTTTTTTTTTTTTTTTTTTTTTTTTTTTTTTTTTTTTTTTTTTTTTTTTTTTTTTTTTTTTTTTTTTTTTTTTTTTTTTTTTTTTTTTTTTTTTTTTTTTTTTTTTTTTTTTTTTTTTTTTTTTTTTTTTTTTTTTTTTTTTTTTTTTTTTTTTTTTTTTTTTTTTTTTTTTTTTTTTTTTTTTTTTTTTTTTTTTTTTTTTTTTTTTTTTTTTTTTTTTTTTTTTTTTTTTTTTTTTTTTTTTTTTTTTTTTTTTTTTTTTTTTTTTTTTTTTTTTTTTTTTTTTTTTTTTTTTTTTTTTTTTTTTTTTTTTTTTTTTTTTTTTTTTTTTTTTTTTTTTTTTTTTTTTTTTTTTTTTTTTTTTTTTTTTTTTTTTTTTTTTTTTTTTTTTTTTTTTTTTTTTTTTTTTTTTTTTTTTTTTTTTTTTTTTTTTTTTTTTTTTTTTTTTTTTTTTTTTTTTTTTTTTTTTTTTTTTTTTTTTTTTTTTTTTTTTTTTTTTTTTTTTTTTTTTTTTTTTTTTTTTTTTTTTTTTTTTTTTTTTTTTTTTTTTTTTTTTTTTTTTTTTTTTTTTTTTTTTTTTTTTTTTTTTTTTTTTTTTTTTTTTTTTTTTTTTTTTTTTTTTTTTTTTTTTTTTTTTTTTTTTTTTTTTTTTTTTTTTTTTTTTTTTTTTTTTTTTTTTTTTTTTTTTTTTTTTTTTTTTTTTTTTTTTTTTTTTTTTTTTTTTTTTTTTTTTTTTTTTTTTTTTTTTTTTTTTTTTTTTTTTTTTTTTTTTTTTTTTTTTTTTTTTTTTTTTTTTTTTTTTTTTTTTTTTTTTTTTTTTTTTTTTTTTTTTTTTTTTTTTTTTTTTTTTTTTTTTTTTTTTTTTTTTTTTTTTTTTTTTTTTTTTTTTTTTTTTTTTTTTTTTTTTTTTTTTTTTTTTTTTTTTTTTTTTTTTTTTTTTTTTTTTTTTTTTTTTTTTTTTTTTTTTTTTTTTTTTTTTTTTTTTTTTTTTTTTTTTTTTTTTTTTTTTTTTTTTTTTTTTTTTTTTTTTTTTTTTTTTTTTTTTTTTTTTTTTTTTTTTTTTTTTTTTTTTTTTTTTTTTTTTTTTTTTTTTTTTTTTTTTTTTTTTTTTTTTTTTTTTTTTTTTTTTTTTTTTTTTTTTTTTTTTTTTTTTTTTTTTTTTTTTTTTTTTTTTTTTTTTTTTTTTTTTTTTTTTTTTTTTTTTTTTTTTTTTTTTTTTTTTTTTTTTTTTTTTTTTTTTTTTTTTTTTTTTTTTTTTTTTTTTTTTTTTTTTTTTTTTTTTTTTTTTTTTTTTTTTTTTTTTTTTTTTTTTTTTTTTTTTTTTTTTTTTTTTTTTTTTTTTTTTTTTTTTTTTTTTTTTTTTTTTTTTTTTTTTTTTTTTTTTTTTTTTTTTTTTTTTTTTTTTTTTTTTTTTTTTTTTTTTTTTTTTTTTTTTTTTTTTTTTTTTTTTTTTTTTTTTTTTTTTTTTTTTTTTTTTTTTTTTTTTTTTTTTTTTTTTTTTTTTTTTTTTTTTTTTTTTTTTTTTTTTTTTTTTTTTTTTTTTTTTTTTTTTTTTTTTTTTTTTTTTTTTTTTTTTTTTTTTTTTTTTTTTTTTTTTTTTTTTTTTTTTTTTTTTTTTTTTTTTTTTTTTTTTTTTTTTTTTTTTTTTTTTTTTTTTTTTTTTTTTTTTTTTTTTTTTTTTTTTTTTTTTTTTTTTTTTTTTTTTTTTTTTTTTTTTTTTTTTTTTTTTTTTTTTTTTTTTTTTTTTTTTTTTTTTTTTTTTTTTTTTTTTTTTTTTTTTTTTTTTTTTTTTTTTTTTTTTTTTTTTTTTTTTTTTTTTTTTTTTTTTTTTTTTTTTTTTTTTTTTTTTTTTTTTTTTTTTTTTTTTTTTTTTTTTTTTTTTTTTTTTTTTTTTTTTTTTTTTTTTTTTTTTTTTTTTTTTTTTTTTTTTTTTTTTTTTTTTTTTTTTTTTTTTTTTTTTTTTTTTTTTTTTTTTTTTTTTTTTTTTTTTTTTTTTTTTTTTTTTTTTTTTTTTTTTTTTTTTTTTTTTTTTTTTTTTTTTTTTTTTTTTTTTTTTTTTTTTTTTTTTTTTTTTTTTTTTTTTTTTTTTTTTTTTTTTTTTTTTTTTTTTTTTTTTTTTTTTTTTTTTTTTTTTTTTTTTTTTTTTTTTTTTTTTTTTTTTTTTTTTTTTTTTTTTTTTTTTTTTTTTTTTTTTTTTTTTTTTTTTTTTTTTTTTTTTTTTTTTTTTTTTTTTTTTTTTTTTTTTTTTTTTTTTTTTTTTTTTTTTTTTTTTTTTTTTTTTTTTTTTTTTTTTTTTTTTTTTTTTTTTTTTTTTTTTTTTTTTTTTTTTTTTTTTTTTTTTTTTTTTTTTTTTTTTTTTTTTTTTTTTTTTTTTTTTTTTTTTTTTTTTTTTTTTTTTTTTTTTTTTTTTTTTTTTTTTTTTTTTTTTTTTTTTTTTTTTTTTTTTTTTTTTTTTTTTTTTTTTTTTTTTTTTTTTTTTTTTTTTTTTTTTTTTTTTTTTTTTTTTTTTTTTTTTTTTTTTTTTTTTTTTTTTTTTTTTTTTTTTTTTTTTTTTTTTTTTTTTTTTTTTTTTTTTTTTTTTTTTTTTTTTTTTTTTTTTTTTTTTTTTTTTTTTTTTTTTTTTTTTTTTTTTTTTTTTTTTTTTTTTTTTTTTTTTTTTTTTTTTTTTTTTTTTTTTTTTTTTTTTTTTTTTTTTTTTTTTTTTTTTTTTTTTTTTTTTTTTTTTTTTTTTTTTTTTTTTTTTTTTTTTTTTTTTTTTTTTTTTTTTTTTTTTTTTTTTTTTTTTTTTTTTTTTTTTTTTTTTTTTTTTTTTTTTTTTTTTTTTTTTTTTTTTTTTTTTTTTTTTTTTTTTTTTTTTTTTTTTTTTTTTTTTTTTTTTTTTTTTTTTTTTTTTTTTTTTTTTTTTTTTTTTTTTTTTTTTTTTTTTTTTTTTTTTTTTTTTTTTTTTTTTTTTTTTTTTTTTTTTTTTTTTTTTTTTTTTTTTTTTTTTTTTTTTTTTTTTTTTTTTTTTTTTTTTTTTTTTTTTTTTTTTTTTTTTTTTTTTTTTTTTTTTTTTTTTTTTTTTTTTTTTTTTTTTTTTTTTTTTTTTTTTTTTTTTTTTTTTTTTTTTTTTTTTTTTTTTTTTTTTTTTTTTTTTTTTTTTTTTTTTTTTTTTTTTTTTTTTTTTTTTTTTTTTTTTTTTTTTTTTTTTTTTTTTTTTTTTTTTTTTTTTTTTTTTTTTTTTTTTTTTTTTTTTTTTTTTTTTTTTTTTTTTTTTTTTTTTTTTTTTTTTTTTTTTTTTTTTTTTTTTTTTTTTTTTTTTTTTTTTTTTTTTTTTTTTTTTTTTTTTTTTTTTTTTTTTTTTTTTTTTTTTTTTTTTTTTTTTTTTTTTTTTTTTTTTTTTTTTTTTTTTTTTTTTTTTTTTTTTTTTTTTTTTTTTTTTTTTTTTTTTTTTTTTTTTTTTTTTTTTTTTTTTTTTTTTTTTTTTTTTTTTTTTTTTTTTTTTTTTTTTTTTTTTTTTTTTTTTTTTTTTTTTTTTTTTTTTTTTTTTTTTTTTTTTTTTTTTTTTTTTTTTTTTTTTTTTTTTTTTTTTTTTTTTTTTTTTTTTTTTTTTTTTTTTTTTTTTTTTTTTTTTTTTTTTTTTTTTTTTTTTTTTTTTTTTTTTTTTTTTTTTTTTTTTTTTTTTTTTTTTTTTTTTTTTTTTTTTTTTTTTTTTTTTTTTTTTTTTTTTTTTTTTTTTTTTTTTTTTTTTTTTTTTTTTTTTTTTTTTTTTTTTTTTTTTTTTTTTTTTTTTTTTTTTTTTTTTTTTTTTTTTTTTTTTTTTTTTTTTTTTTTTTTTTTTTTTTTTTTTTTTTTTTTTTTTTTTTTTTTTTTTTTTTTTTTTTTTTTTTTTTTTTTTTTTTTTTTTTTTTTTTTTTTTTTTTTTTTTTTTTTTTTTTTTTTTTTTTTTTTTTTTTTTTTTTTTTTTTTTTTTTTTTTTTTTTTTTTTTTTTTTTTTTTTTTTTTTTTTTTTTTTTTTTTTTTTTTTTTTTTTTTTTTTTTTTTTTTTTTTTTTTTTTTTTTTTTTTTTTTTTTTTTTTTTTTTTTTTTTTTTTTTTTTTTTTTTTTTTTTTTTTTTTTTTTTTTTTTTTTTTTTTTTTTTTTTTTTTTTTTTTTTTTTTTTTTTTTTTTTTTTTTTTTTTTTTTTTTTTTTTTTTTTTTTTTTTTTTTTTTTTTTTTTTTTTTTTTTTTTTTTTTTTTTTTTTTTTTTTTTTTTTTTTTTTTTTTTTTTTTTTTTTTTTTTTTTTTTTTTTTTTTTTTTTTTTTTTTTTTTTTTTTTTTTTTTTTTTTTTTTTTTTTTTTTTTTTTTTTTTTTTTTTTTTTTTTTTTTTTTTTTTTTTTTTTTTTTTTTTTTTTTTTTTTTTTTTTTTTTTTTTTTTTTTTTTTTTTTTTTTTTTTTTTTTTTTTTTTTTTTTTTTTTTTTTTTTTTTTTTTTTTTTTTTTTTTTTTTTTTTTTTTTTTTTTTTTTTTTTTTTTTTTTTTTTTTTTTTTTTTTTTTTTTTTTTTTTTTTTTTTTTTTTTTTTTTTTTTTTTTTTTTTTTTTTTTTTTTTTTTTTTTTTTTTTTTTTTTTTTTTTTTTTTTTTTTTTTTTTTTTTTTTTTTTTTTTTTTTTTTTTTTTTTTTTTTTTTTTTTTTTTTTTTTTTTTTTTTTTTTTTTTTTTTTTTTTTTTTTTTTTTTTTTTTTTTTTTTTTTTTTTTTTTTTTTTTTTTTTTTTTTTTTTTTTTTTTTTTTTTTTTTTTTTTTTTTTTTTTTTTTTTTTTTTTTTTTTTTTTTTTTTTTTTTTTTTTTTTTTTTTTTTTTTTTTTTTTTTTTTTTTTTTTTTTTTTTTTTTTTTTTTTTTTTTTTTTTTTTTTTTTTTTTTTTTTTTTTTTTTTTTTTTTTTTTTTTTTTTTTTTTTTTTTTTTTTTTTTTTTTTTTTTTTTTTTTTTTTTTTTTTTTTTTTTTTTTTTTTTTTTTTTTTTTTTTTTTTTTTTTTTTTTTTTTTTTTTTTTTTTTTTTTTTTTTTTTTTTTTTTTTTTTTTTTTTTTTTTTTTTTTTTTTTTTTTTTTTTTTTTTTTTTTTTTTTTTTTTTTTTTTTTTTTTTTTTTTTTTTTTTTTTTTTTTTTTTTTTTTTTTTTTTTTTTTTTTTTTTTTTTTTTTTTTTTTTTTTTTTTTTTTTTTTTTTTTTTTTTTTTTTTTTTTTTTTTTTTTTTTTTTTTTTTTTTTTTTTTTTTTTTTTTTTTTTTTTTTTTTTTTTTTTTTTTTTTTTTTTTTTTTTTTTTTTTTTTTTTTTTTTTTTTTTTTTTTTTTTTTTTTTTTTTTTTTTTTTTTTTTTTTTTTTTTTTTTTTTTTTTTTTTTTTTTTTTTTTTTTTTTTTTTTTTTTTTTTTTTTTTTTTTTTTTTTTTTTTTTTTTTTTTTTTTTTTTTTTTTTTTTTTTTTTTTTTTTTTTTTTTTTTTTTTTTTTTTTTTTTTTTTTTTTTTTTTTTTTTTTTTTTTTTTTTTTTTTTTTTTTTTTTTTTTTTTTTTTTTTTTTTTTTTTTTTTTTTTTTTTTTTTTTTTTTTTTTTTTTTTTTTTTTTTTTTTTTTTTTTTTTTTTTTTTTTTTTTTTTTTTTTTTTTTTTTTTTTTTTTTTTTTTTTTTTTTTTTTTTTTTTTTTTTTTTTTTTTTTTTTTTTTTTTTTTTTTTTTTTTTTTTTTTTTTTTTTTTTTTTTTTTTTTTTTTTTTTTTTTTTTTTTTTTTTTTTTTTTTTTTTTTTTTTTTTTTTTTTTTTTTTTTTTTTTTTTTTTTTTTTTTTTTTTTTTTTTTTTTTTTTTTTTTTTTTTTTTTTTTTTTTTTTTTTTTTTTTTTTTTTTTTTTTTTTTTTTTTTTTTTTTTTTTTTTTTTTTTTTTTTTTTTTTTTTTTTTTTTTTTTTTTTTTTTTTTTTTTTTTTTTTTTTTTTTTTTTTTTTTTTTTTTTTTTTTTTTTTTTTTTTTTTTTTTTTTTTTTTTTTTTTTTTTTTTTTTTTTTTTTTTTTTTTTTTTTTTTTTTTTTTTTTTTTTTTTTTTTTTTTTTTTTTTTTTTTTTTTTTTTTTTTTTTTTTTTTTTTTTTTTTTTTTTTTTTTTTTTTTTTTTTTTTTTTTTTTTTTTTTTTTTTTTTTTTTTTTTTTTTTTTTTTTTTTTTTTTTTTTTTTTTTTTTTTTTTTTTTTTTTTTTTTTTTTTTTTTTTTTTTTTTTTTTTTTTTTTTTTTTTTTTTTTTTTTTTTTTTTTTTTTTTTTTTTTTTTTTTTTTTTTTTTTTTTTTTTTTTTTTTTTTTTTTTTTTTTTTTTTTTTTTTTTTTTTTTTTTTTTTTTTTTTTTTTTTTTTTTTTTTTTTTTTTTTTTTTTTTTTTTTTTTTTTTTTTTTTTTTTTTTTTTTTTTTTTTTTTTTTTTTTTTTTTTTTTTTTTTTTTTTTTTTTTTTTTTTTTTTTTTTTTTTTTTTTTTTTTTTTTTTTTTTTTTTTTTTTTTTTTTTTTTTTTTTTTTTTTTTTTTTTTTTTTTTTTTTTTTTTTTTTTTTTTTTTTTTTTTTTTTTTTTTTTTTTTTTTTTTTTTTTTTTTTTTTTTTTTTTTTTTTTTTTTTTTTTTTTTTTTTTTTTTTTTTTTTTTTTTTTTTTTTTTTTTTTTTTTTTTTTTTTTTTTTTTTTTTTTTTTTTTTTTTTTTTTTTTTTTTTTTTTTTTTTTTTTTTTTTTTTTTTTTTTTTTTTTTTTTTTTTTTTTTTTTTTTTTTTTTTTTTTTTTTTTTTTTTTTTTTTTTTTTTTTTTTTTTTTTTTTTTTTTTTTTTTTTTTTTTTTTTTTTTTTTTTTTTTTTTTTTTTTTTTTTTTTTTTTTTTTTTTTTTTTTTTTTTTTTTTTTTTTTTTTTTTTTTTTTTTTTTTTTTTTTTTTTTTTTTTTTTTTTTTTTTTTTTTTTTTTTTTTTTTTTTTTTTTTTTTTTTTTTTTTTTTTTTTTTTTTTTTTTTTTTTTTTTTTTTTTTTTTTTTTTTTTTTTTTTTTTTTTTTTTTTTTTTTTTTTTTTTTTTTTTTTTTTTTTTTTTTTTTTTTTTTTTTTTTTTTTTTTTTTTTTTTTTTTTTTTTTTTTTTTTTTTTTTTTTTTTTTTTTTTTTTTTTTTTTTTTTTTTTTTTTTTTTTTTTTTTTTTTTTTTTTTTTTTTTTTTTTTTTTTTTTTTTTTTTTTTTTTTTTTTTTTTTTTTTTTTTTTTTTTTTTTTTTTTTTTTTTTTTTTTTTTTTTTTTTTTTTTTTTTTTTTTTTTTTTTTTTTTTTTTTTTTTTTTTTTTTTTTTTTTTTTTTTTTTTTTTTTTTTTTTTTTTTTTTTTTTTTTTTTTTTTTTTTTTTTTTTTTTTTTTTTTTTTTTTTTTTTTTTTTTTTTTTTTTTTTTTTTTTTTTTTTTTTTTTTTTTTTTTTTTTTTTTTTTTTTTTTTTTTTTTTTTTTTTTTTTTTTTTTTTTTTTTTTTTTTTTTTTTTTTTTTTTTTTTTTTTTTTTTTTTTTTTTTTTTTTTTTTTTTTTTTTTTTTTTTTTTTTTTTTTTTTTTTTTTTTTTTTTTTTTTTTTTTTTTTTTTTTTTTTTTTTTTTTTTTTTTTTTTTTTTTTTTTTTTTTTTTTTTTTTTTTTTTTTTTTTTTTTTTTTTTTTTTTTTTTTTTTTTTTTTTTTTTTTTTTTTTTTTTTTTTTTTTTTTTTTTTTTTTTTTTTTTTTTTTTTTTTTTTTTTTTTTTTTTTTTTTTTTTTTTTTTTTTTTTTTTTTTTTTTTTTTTTTTTTTTTTTTTTTTTTTTTTTTTTTTTTTTTTTTTTTTTTTTTTTTTTTTTTTTTTTTTTTTTTTTTTTTTTTTTTTTTTTTTTTTTTTTTTTTTTTTTTTTTTTTTTTTTTTTTTTTTTTTTTTTTTTTTTTTTTTTTTTTTTTTTTTTTTTTTTTTTTTTTTTTTTTTTTTTTTTTTTTTTTTTTTTTTTTTTTTTTTTTTTTTTTTTTTTTTTTTTTTTTTTTTTTTTTTTTTTTTTTTTTTTTTTTTTTTTTTTTTTTTTTTTTTTTTTTTTTTTTTTTTTTTTTTTTTTTTTTTTTTTTTTTTTTTTTTTTTTTTTTTTTTTTTTTTTTTTTTTTTTTTTTTTTTTTTTTTTTTTTTTTTTTTTTTTTTTTTTTTTTTTTTTTTTTTTTTTTTTTTTTTTTTTTTTTTTTTTTTTTTTTTTTTTTTTTTTTTTTTTTTTTTTTTTTTTTTTTTTTTTTTTTTTTTTTTTTTTTTTTTTTTTTTTTTTTTTTTTTTTTTTTTTTTTTTTTTTTTTTTTTTTTTTTTTTTTTTTTTTTTTTTTTTTTTTTTTTTTTTTTTTTTTTTTTTTTTTTTTTTTTTTTTTTTTTTTTTTTTTTTTTTTTTTTTTTTTTTTTTTTTTTTTTTTTTTTTTTTTTTTTTTTTTTTTTTTTTTTTTTTTTTTTTTTTTTTTTTTTTTTTTTTTTTTTTTTTTTTTTTTTTTTTTTTTTTTTTTTTTTTTTTTTTTTTTTTTTTTTTTTTTTTTTTTTTTTTTTTTTTTTTTTTTTTTTTTTTTTTTTTTTTTTTTTTTTTTTTTTTTTTTTTTTTTTTTTTTTTTTTTTTTTTTTTTTTTTTTTTTTTTTTTTTTTTTTTTTTTTTTTTTTTTTTTTTTTTTTTTTTTTTTTTTTTTTTTTTTTTTTTTTTTTTTTTTTTTTTTTTTTTTTTTTTTTTTTTTTTTTTTTTTTTTTTTTTTTTTTTTTTTTTTTTTTTTTTTTTTTTTTTTTTTTTTTTTTTTTTTTTTTTTTTTTTTTTTTTTTTTTTTTTTTTTTTTTTTTTTTTTTTTTTTTTTTTTTTTTTTTTTTTTTTTTTTTTTTTTTTTTTTTTTTTTTTTTTTTTTTTTTTTTTTTTTTTTTTTTTTTTTTTTTTTTTTTTTTTTTTTTTTTTTTTTTTTTTTTTTTTTTTTTTTTTTTTTTTTTTTTTTTTTTTTTTTTTTTTTTTTTTTTTTTTTTTTTTTTTTTTTTTTTTTTTTTTTTTTTTTTTTTTTTTTTTTTTTTTTTTTTTTTTTTTTTTTTTTTTTTTTTTTTTTTTTTTTTTTTTTTTTTTTTTTTTTTTTTTTTTTTTTTTTTTTTTTTTTTTTTTTTTTTTTTTTTTTTTTTTTTTTTTTTTTTTTTTTTTTTTTTTTTTTTTTTTTTTTTTTTTTTTTTTTTTTTTTTTTTTTTTTTTTTTTTTTTTTTTTTTTTTTTTTTTTTTTTTTTTTTTTTTTTTTTTTTTTTTTTTTTTTTTTTTTTTTTTTTTTTTTTTTTTTTTTTTTTTTTTTTTTTTTTTTTTTTTTTTTTTTTTTTTTTTTTTTTTTTTTTTTTTTTTTTTTTTTTTTTTTTTTTTTTTTTTTTTTTTTTTTTTTTTTTTTTTTTTTTTTTTTTTTTTTTTTTTTTTTTTTTTTTTTTTTTTTTTTTTTTTTTTTTTTTTTTTTTTTTTTTTTTTTTTTTTTTTTTTTTTTTTTTTTTTTTTTTTTTTTTTTTTTTTTTTTTTTTTTTTTTTTTTTTTTTTTTTTTTTTTTTTTTTTTTTTTTTTTTTTTTTTTTTTTTTTTTTTTTTTTTTTTTTTTTTTTTTTTTTTTTTTTTTTTTTTTTTTTTTTTTTTTTTTTTTTTTTTTTTTTTTTTTTTTTTTTTTTTTTTTTTTTTTTTTTTTTTTTTTTTTTTTTTTTTTTTTTTTTTTTTTTTTTTTTTTTTTTTTTTTTTTTTTTTTTTTTTTTTTTTTTTTTTTTTTTTTTTTTTTTTTTTTTTTTTTTTTTTTTTTTTTTTTTTTTTTTTTTTTTTTTTTTTTTTTTTTTTTTTTTTTTTTTTTTTTTTTTTTTTTTTTTTTTTTTTTTTTTTTTTTTTTTTTTTTTTTTTTTTTTTTTTTTTTTTTTTTTTTTTTTTTTTTTTTTTTTTTTTTTTTTTTTTTTTTTTTTTTTTTTTTTTTTTTTTTTTTTTTTTTTTTTTTTTTTTTTTTTTTTTTTTTTTTTTTTTTTTTTTTTTTTTTTTTTTTTTTTTTTTTTTTTTTTTTTTTTTTTTTTTTTTTTTTTTTTTTTTTTTTTTTTTTTTTTTTTTTTTTTTTTTTTTTTTTTTTTTTTTTTTTTTTTTTTTTTTTTTTTTTTTTTTTTTTTTTTTTTTTTTTTTTTTTTTTTTTTTTTTTTTTTTTTTTTTTTTTTTTTTTTTTTTTTTTTTTTTTTTTTTTTTTTTTTTTTTTTTTTTTTTTTTTTTTTTTTTTTTTTTTTTTTTTTTTTTTTTTTTTTTTTTTTTTTTTTTTTTTTTTTTTTTTTTTTTTTTTTTTTTTTTTTTTTTTTTTTTTTTTTTTTTTTTTTTTTTTTTTTTTTTTTTTTTTTTTTTTTTTTTTTTTTTTTTTTTTTTTTTTTTTTTTTTTTTTTTTTTTTTTTTTTTTTTTTTTTTTTTTTTTTTTTTTTTTTTTTTTTTTTTTTTTTTTTTTTTTTTTTTTTTTTTTTTTTTTTTTTTTTTTTTTTTTTTTTTTTTTTTTTTTTTTTTTTTTTTTTTTTTTTTTTTTTTTTTTTTTTTTTTTTTTTTTTTTTTTTTTTTTTTTTTTTTTTTTTTTTTTTTTTTTTTTTTTTTTTTTTTTTTTTTTTTTTTTTTTTTTTTTTTTTTTTTTTTTTTTTTTTTTTTTTTTTTTTTTTTTTTTTTTTTTTTTTTTTTTTTTTTTTTTTTTTTTTTTTTTTTTTTTTTTTTTTTTTTTTTTTTTTTTTTTTTTTTTTTTTTTTTTTTTTTTTTTTTTTTTTTTTTTTTTTTTTTTTTTTTTTTTTTTTTTTTTTTTTTTTTTTTTTTTTTTTTTTTTTTTTTTTTTTTTTTTTTTTTTTTTTTTTTTTTTTTTTTTTTTTTTTTTTTTTTTTTTTTTTTTTTTTTTTTTTTTTTTTTTTTTTTTTTTTTTTTTTTTTTTTTTTTTTTTTTTTTTTTTTTTTTTTTTTTTTTTTTTTTTTTTTTTTTTTTTTTTTTTTTTTTTTTTTTTTTTTTTTTTTTTTTTTTTTTTTTTTTTTTTTTTTTTTTTTTTTTTTTTTTTTTTTTTTTTTTTTTTTTTTTTTTTTTTTTTTTTTTTTTTTTTTTTTTTTTTTTTTTTTTTTTTTTTTTTTTTTTTTTTTTTTTTTTTTTTTTTTTTTTTTTTTTTTTTTTTTTTTTTTTTTTTTTTTTTTTTTTTTTTTTTTTTTTTTTTTTTTTTTTTTTTTTTTTTTTTTTTTTTTTTTTTTTTTTTTTTTTTTTTTTTTTTTTTTTTTTTTTTTTTTTTTTTTTTTTTTTTTTTTTTTTTTTTTTTTTTTTTTTTTTTTTTTTTTTTTTTTTTTTTTTTTTTTTTTTTTTTTTTTTTTTTTTTTTTTTTTTTTTTTTTTTTTTTTTTTTTTTTTTTTTTTTTTTTTTTTTTTTTTTTTTTTTTTTTTTTTTTTTTTTTTTTTTTTTTTTTTTTTTTTTTTTTTTTTTTTTTTTTTTTTTTTTTTTTTTTTTTTTTTTTTTTTTTTTTTTTTTTTTTTTTTTTTTTTTTTTTTTTTTTTTTTTTTTTTTTTTTTTTTTTTTTTTTTTTTTTTTTTTTTTTTTTTTTTTTTTTTTTTTTTTTTTTTTTTTTTTTTTTTTTTTTTTTTTTTTTTTTTTTTTTTTTTTTTTTTTTTTTTTTTTTTTTTTTTTTTTTTTTTTTTTTTTTTTTTTTTTTTTTTTTTTTTTTTTTTTTTTTTTTTTTTTTTTTTTTTTTTTTTTTTTTTTTTTTTTTTTTTTTTTTTTTTTTTTTTTTTTTTTTTTTTTTTTTTTTTTTTTTTTTTTTTTTTTTTTTTTTTTTTTTTTTTTTTTTTTTTTTTTTTTTTTTTTTTTTTTTTTTTTTTTTTTTTTTTTTTTTTTTTTTTTTTTTTTTTTTTTTTTTTTTTTTTTTTTTTTTTTTTTTTTTTTTTTTTTTTTTTTTTTTTTTTTTTTTTTTTTTTTTTTTTTTTTTTTTTTTTTTTTTTTTTTTTTTTTTTTTTTTTTTTTTTTTTTTTTTTTTTTTTTTTTTTTTTTTTTTTTTTTTTTTTTTTTTTTTTTTTTTTTTTTTTTTTTTTTTTTTTTTTTTTTTTTTTTTTTTTTTTTTTTTTTTTTTTTTTTTTTTTTTTTTTTTTTTTTTTTTTTTTTTTTTTTTTTTTTTTTTTTTTTTTTTTTTTTTTTTTTTTTTTTTTTTTTTTTTTTTTTTTTTTTTTTTTTTTTTTTTTTTTTTTTTTTTTTTTTTTTTTTTTTTTTTTTTTTTTTTTTTTTTTTTTTTTTTTTTTTTTTTTTTTTTTTTTTTTTTTTTTTTTTTTTTTTTTTTTTTTTTTTTTTTTTTTTTTTTTTTTTTTTTTTTTTTTTTTTTTTTTTTTTTTTTTTTTTTTTTTTTTTTTTTTTTTTTTTTTTTTTTTTTTTTTTTTTTTTTTTTTTTTTTTTTTTTTTTTTTTTTTTTTTTTTTTTTTTTTTTTTTTTTTTTTTTTTTTTTTTTTTTTTTTTTTTTTTTTTTTTTTTTTTTTTTTTTTTTTTTTTTTTTTTTTTTTTTTTTTTTTTTTTTTTTTTTTTTTTTTTTTTTTTTTTTTTTTTTTTTTTTTTTTTTTTTTTTTTTTTTTTTTTTTTTTTTTTTTTTTTTTTTTTTTTTTTTTTTTTTTTTTTTTTTTTTTTTTTTTTTTTTTTTTTTTTTTTTTTTTTTTTTTTTTTTTTTTTTTTTTTTTTTTTTTTTTTTTTTTTTTTTTTTTTTTTTTTTTTTTTTTTTTTTTTTTTTTTTTTTTTTTTTTTTTTTTTTTTTTTTTTTTTTTTTTTTTTTTTTTTTTTTTTTTTTTTTTTTTTTTTTTTTTTTTTTTTTTTTTTTTTTTTTTTTTTTTTTTTTTTTTTTTTTTTTTTTTTTTTTTTTTTTTTTTTTTTTTTTTTTTTTTTTTTTTTTTTTTTTTTTTTTTTTTTTTTTTTTTTTTTTTTTTTTTTTTTTTTTTTTTTTTTTTTTTTTTTTTTTTTTTTTTTTTTTTTTTTTTTTTTTTTTTTTTTTTTTTTTTTTTTTTTTTTTTTTTTTTTTTTTTTTTTTTTTTTTTTTTTTTTTTTTTTTTTTTTTTTTTTTTTTTTTTTTTTTTTTTTTTTTTTTTTTTTTTTTTTTTTTTTTTTTTTTTTTTTTTTTTTTTTTTTTTTTTTTTTTTTTTTTTTTTTTTTTTTTTTTTTTTTTTTTTTTTTTTTTTTTTTTTTTTTTTTTTTTTTTTTTTTTTTTTTTTTTTTTTTTTTTTTTTTTTTTTTTTTTTTTTTTTTTTTTTTTTTTTTTTTTTTTTTTTTTTTTTTTTTTTTTTTTTTTTTTTTTTTTTTTTTTTTTTTTTTTTTTTTTTTTTTTTTTTTTTTTTTTTTTTTTTTTTTTTTTTTTTTTTTTTTTTTTTTTTTTTTTTTTTTTTTTTTTTTTTTTTTTTTTTTTTTTTTTTTTTTTTTTTTTTTTTTTTTTTTTTTTTTTTTTTTTTTTTTTTTTTTTTTTTTTTTTTTTTTTTTTTTTTTTTTTTTTTTTTTTTTTTTTTTTTTTTTTTTTTTTTTTTTTTTTTTTTTTTTTTTTTTTTTTTTTTTTTTTTTTTTTTTTTTTTTTTTTTTTTTTTTTTTTTTTTTTTTTTTTTTTTTTTTTTTTTTTTTTTTTTTTTTTTTTTTTTTTTTTTTTTTTTTTTTTTTTTTTTTTTTTTTTTTTTTTTTTTTTTTTTTTTTTTTTTTTTTTTTTTTTTTTTTTTTTTTTTTTTTTTTTTTTTTTTTTTTTTTTTTTTTTTTTTTTTTTTTTTTTTTTTTTTTTTTTTTTTTTTTTTTTTTTTTTTTTTTTTTTTTTTTTTTTTTTTTTTTTTTTTTTTTTTTTTTTTTTTTTTTTTTTTTTTTTTTTTTTTTTTTTTTTTTTTTTTTTTTTTTTTTTTTTTTTTTTTTTTTTTTTTTTTTTTTTTTTTTTTTTTTTTTTTTTTTTTTTTTTTTTTTTTTTTTTTTTTTTTTTTTTTTTTTTTTTTTTTTTTTTTTTTTTTTTTTTTTTTTTTTTTTTTTTTTTTTTTTTTTTTTTTTTTTTTTTTTTTTTTTTTTTTTTTTTTTTTTTTTTTTTTTTTTTTTTTTTTTTTTTTTTTTTTTTTTTTTTTTTTTTTTTTTTTTTTTTTTTTTTTTTTTTTTTTTTTTTTTTTTTTTTTTTTTTTTTTTTTTTTTTTTTTTTTTTTTTTTTTTTTTTTTTTTTTTTTTTTTTTTTTTTTTTTTTTTTTTTTTTTTTTTTTTTTTTTTTTTTTTTTTTTTTTTTTTTTTTTTTTTTTTTTTTTTTTTTTTTTTTTTTTTTTTTTTTTTTTTTTTTTTTTTTTTTTTTTTTTTTTTTTTTTTTTTTTTTTTTTTTTTTTTTTTTTTTTTTTTTTTTTTTTTTTTTTTTTTTTTTTTTTTTTTTTTTTTTTTTTTTTTTTTTTTTTTTTTTTTTTTTTTTTTTTTTTTTTTTTTTTTTTTTTTTTTTTTTTTTTTTTTTTTTTTTTTTTTTTTTTTTTTTTTTTTTTTTTTTTTTTTTTTTTTTTTTTTTTTTTTTTTTTTTTTTTTTTTTTTTTTTTTTTTTTTTTTTTTTTTTTTTTTTTTTTTTTTTTTTTTTTTTTTTTTTTTTTTTTTTTTTTTTTTTTTTTTTTTTTTTTTTTTTTTTTTTTTTTTTTTTTTTTTTTTTTTTTTTTTTTTTTTTTTTTTTTTTTTTTTTTTTTTTTTTTTTTTTTTTTTTTTTTTTTTTTTTTTTTTTTTTTTTTTTTTTTTTTTTTTTTTTTTTTTTTTTTTTTTTTTTTTTTTTTTTTTTTTTTTTTTTTTTTTTTTTTTTTTTTTTTTTTTTTTTTTTTTTTTTTTTTTTTTTTTTTTTTTTTTTTTTTTTTTTTTTTTTTTTTTTTTTTTTTTTTTTTTTTTTTTTTTTTTTTTTTTTTTTTTTTTTTTTTTTTTTTTTTTTTTTTTTTTTTTTTTTTTTTTTTTTTTTTTTTTTTTTTTTTTTTTTTTTTTTTTTTTTTTTTTTTTTTTTTTTTTTTTTTTTTTTTTTTTTTTTTTTTTTTTTTTTTTTTTTTTTTTTTTTTTTTTTTTTTTTTTTTTTTTTTTTTTTTTTTTTTTTTTTTTTTTTTTTTTTTTTTTTTTTTTTTTTTTTTTTTTTTTTTTTTTTTTTTTTTTTTTTTTTTTTTTTTTTTTATTTTTTTTTTTTTTTTTTTTTTTTTTTTTTTTTTTTTTTTTTTTTTTTTTTTTTTTTTTTTTTTTTTTTTTTTTTTTTTTTTTTTTTTTTTTTTTTTTTTTTTTTTTTTTTTTTTTTTTTTTTTTTTTTTTTTTTTTTTTTTTTTTTTTTTTTTTTTTTTTTTTTTTTTTTTTTTTTTTTTTTTTTTTTTTTTTTTTTTTTTTTTTTTTTTTTTTTTTTTTTTTTTTTTTTTTTTTTTTTTTTTTTTTTTTTTTTTTTTTTTTTTTTTTTTTTTTTTTTTTTTTTTTTTTTTTTTTTTTTTTTTTTTTTTTTTTTTTTTTTTTTTTTTTTTTTTTTTTTTTTTTTTTTTTTTTTTTTTTTTTTTTTTTTTTTTTTTTTTTTTTTTTTTTTTTTTTTTTTTTTTTTTTTTTTTTTTTTTTTTTTTTTTTTTTTTTTTTTTTTTTTTTTTTTTTTTTTTTTTTTTTTTTTTTTTTTTTTTTTTTTTTTTTTTTTTTTTTTTTTTTTTTTTTTTTTTTTTTTTTTTTTTTTTTTTTTTTTTTTTTTTTTTTTTTTTTTTTTTTTTTTTTTTTTTTTTTTTTTTTTTTTTTTTTTTTTTTTTTTTTTTTTTTTTTTTTTTTTTTTTTTTTTTTTTTTTTTTTTTTTTTTTTTTTTTTTTTTTTTTTTTTTTTTTTTTTTTTTTTTTTTTTTTTTTTTTTTTTTTTTTTTTTTTTTTTTTTTTTTTTTTTTTTTTTTTTTTTTTTTTTTTTTTTTTTTTTTTTTTTTTTTTTTTTTTTTTTTTTTTTTTTTTTTTTTTTTTTTTTTTTTTTTTTTTTTTTTTTTTTTTTTTTTTTTTTTTTTTTTTTTTTTTTTTTTTTTTTTTTTTTTTTTTTTTTTTTTTTTTTTTTTTTTTTTTTTTTTTTTTTTTTTTTTTTTTTTTTTTTTTTTTTTTTTTTTTTTTTTTTTTTTTTTTTTTTTTTTTTTTTTTTTTTTTTTTTTTTTTTTTTTTTTTTTTTTTTTTTTTTTTTTTTTTTTTTTTTTTTTTTTTTTTTTTTTTTTTTTTTTTTTTTTTTTTTTTTTTTTTTTTTTTTTTTTTTTTTTTTTTTTTTTTTTTTTTTTTTTTTTTTTTTTTTTTTTTTTTTTTTTTTTTTTTTTTTTTTTTTTTTTTTTTTTTTTTTTTTTTTTTTTTTTTTTTTTTTTTTTTTTTTTTTTTTTTTTTTTTTTTTTTTTTTTTTTTTTTTTTTTTTTTTTTTTTTTTTTTTTTTTTTTTTTTTTTTTTTTTTTTTTTTTTTTTTTTTTTTTTTTTTTTTTTTTTTTTTTTTTTTTTTTTTTTTTTTTTTTTTTTTTTTTTTTTTTTTTTTTTTTTTTTTTTTTTTTTTTTTTTTTTTTTTTTTTTTTTTTTTTTTTTTTTTTTTTTTTTTTTTTTTTTTTTTTTTTTTTTTTTTTTTTTTTTTTTTTTTTTTTTTTTTTTTTTTTTTTTTTTTTTTTTTTTTTTTTTTTTTTTTTTTTTTTTTTTTTTTTTTTTTTTTTTTTTTTTTTTTTTTTTTTTTTTTTTTTTTTTTTTTTTTTTTTTTTTTTTTTTTTTTTTTTTTTTTTTTTTTTTTTTTTTTTTTTTTTTTTTTTTTTTTTTTTTTTTTTTTTTTTTTTTTTTTTTTTTTTTTTTTTTTTTTTTTTTTTTTTTTTTTTTTTTTTTTTTTTTTTTTTTTTTTTTTTTTTTTTTTTTTTTTTTTTTTTTTTTTTTTTTTTTTTTTTTTTTTTTTTTTTTTTTTTTTTTTTTTTTTTTTTTTTTTTTTTTTTTTTTTTTTTTTTTTTTTTTTTTTTTTTTTTTTTTTTTTTTTTTTTTTTTTTTTTTTTTTTTTTTTTTTTTTTTTTTTTTTTTTTTTTTTTTTTTTTTTTTTTTTTTTTTTTTTTTTTTTTTTTTTTTTTTTTTTTTTTTTTTTTTTTTTTTTTTTTTTTTTTTTTTTTTTTTTTTTTTTTTTTTTTTTTTTTTTTTTTTTTTTTTTTTTTTTTTTTTTTTTTTTTTTTTTTTTTTTTTTTTTTTTTTTTTTTTTTTTTTTTTTTTTTTTTTTTTTTTTTTTTTTTTTTTTTTTTTTTTTTTTTTTTTTTTTTTTTTTTTTTTTTTTTTTTTTTTTTTTTTTTTTTTTTTTTTTTTTTTTTTTTTTTTTTTTTTTTTTTTTTTTTTTTTTTTTTTTTTTTTTTTTTTTTTTTTTTTTTTTTTTTTTTTTTTTTTTTTTTTTTTTTTTTTTTTTTTTTTTTTTTTTTTTTTTTTTTTTTTTTTTTTTTTTTTTTTTTTTTTTTTTTTTTTTTTTTTTTTTTTTTTTTTTTTTTTTTTTTTTTTTTTTTTTTTTTTTTTTTTTTTTTTTTTTTTTTTTTTTTTTTTTTTTTTTTTTTTTTTTTTTTTTTTTTTTTTTTTTTTTTTTTTTTTTTTTTTTTTTTTTTTTTTTTTTTTTTTTTTTTTTTTTTTTTTTTTTTTTTTTTTTTTTTTTTTTTTTTTTTTTTTTTTTTTTTTTTTTTTTTTTTTTTTTTTTTTTTTTTTTTTTTTTTTTTTTTTTTTTTTTTTTTTTTTTTTTTTTTTTTTTTTTTTTTTTTTTTTTTTTTTTTTTTTTTTTTTTTTTTTTTTTTTTTTTTTTTTTTTTTTTTTTTTTTTTTTTTTTTTTTTTTTTTTTTTTTTTTTTTTTTTTTTTTTTTTTTTTTTTTTTTTTTTTTTTTTTTTTTTTTTTTTTTTTTTTTTTTTTTTTTTTTTTTTTTTTTTTTTTTTTTTTTTTTTTTTTTTTTTTTTTTTTTTTTTTTTTTTTTTTTTTTTTTTTTTTTTTTTTTTTTTTTTTTTTTTTTTTTTTTTTTTTTTTTTTTTTTTTTTTTTTTTTTTTTTTTTTTTTTTTTTTTTTTTTTTTTTTTTTTTTTTTTTTTTTTTTTTTTTTTTTTTTTTTTTTTTTTTTTTTTTTTTTTTTTTTTTTTTTTTTTTTTTTTTTTTTTTTTTTTTTTTTTTTTTTTTTTTTTTTTTTTTTTTTTTTTTTTTTTTTTTTTTTTTTTTTTTTTTTTTTTTTTTTTTTTTTTTTTTTTTTTTTTTTTTTTTTTTTTTTTTTTTTTTTTTTTTTTTTTTTTTTTTTTTTTTTTTTTTTTTTTTTTTTTTTTTTTTTTTTTTTTTTTTTTTTTTTTTTTTTTTTTTTTTTTTTTTTTTTTTTTTTTTTTTTTTTTTTTTTTTTTTTTTTTTTTTTTTTTTTTTTTTTTTTTTTTTTTTTTTTTTTTTTTTTTTTTTTTTTTTTTTTTTTTTTTTTTTTTTTTTTTTTTTTTTTTTTTTTTTTTTTTTTTTTTTTTTTTTTTTTTTTTTTTTTTTTTTTTTTTTTTTTTTTTTTTTTTTTTTTTTTTTTTTTTTTTTTTTTTTTTTTTTTTTTTTTTTTTTTTTTTTTTTTTTTTTTTTTTTTTTTTTTTTTTTTTTTTTTTTTTTTTTTTTTTTTTTTTTTTTTTTTTTTTTTTTTTTTTTTTTTTTTTTTTTTTTTTTTTTTTTTTTTTTTTTTTTTTTTTTTTTTTTTTTTTTTTTTTTTTTTTTTTTTTTTTTTTTTTTTTTTTTTTTTTTTTTTTTTTTTTTTTTTTTTTTTTTTTTTTTTTTTTTTTTTTTTTTTTTTTTTTTTTTTTTTTTTTTTTTTTTTTTTTTTTTTTTTTTTTTTTTTTTTTTTTTTTTTTTTTTTTTTTTTTTTTTTTTTTTTTTTTTTTTTTTTTTTTTTTTTTTTTTTTTTTTTTTTTTTTTTTTTTTTTTTTTTTTTTTTTTTTTTTTTTTTTTTTTTTTTTTTTTTTTTTTTTTTTTTTTTTTTTTTTTTTTTTTTTTTTTTTTTTTTTTTTTTTTTTTTTTTTTTTTTTTTTTTTTTTTTTTTTTTTTTTTTTTTTTTTTTTTTTTTTTTTTTTTTTTTTTTTTTTTTTTTTTTTTTTTTTTTTTTTTTTTTTTTTTTTTTTTTTTTTTTTTTTTTTTTTTTTTTTTTTTTTTTTTTTTTTTTTTTTTTTTTTTTTTTTTTTTTTTTTTTTTTTTTTTTTTTTTTTTTTTTTTTTTTTTTTTTTTTTTTTTTTTTTTTTTTTTTTTTTTTTTTTTTTTTTTTTTTTTTTTTTTTTTTTTTTTTTTTTTTTTTTTTTTTTTTTTTTTTTTTTTTTTTTTTTTTTTTTTTTTTTTTTTTTTTTTTTTTTTTTTTTTTTTTTTTTTTTTTTTTTTTTTTTTTTTTTTTTTTTTTTTTTTTTTTTTTTTTTTTTTTTTTTTTTTTTTTTTTTTTTTTTTTTTTTTTTTTTTTTTTTTTTTTTTTTTTTTTTTTTTTTTTTTTTTTTTTTTTTTTTTTTTTTTTTTTTTTTTTTTTTTTTTTTTTTTTTTTTTTTTTTTTTTTTTTTTTTTTTTTTTTTTTTTTTTTTTTTTTTTTTTTTTTTTTTTTTTTTTTTTTTTTTTTTTTTTTTTTTTTTTTTTTTTTTTTTTTTTTTTTTTTTTTTTTTTTTTTTTTTTTTTTTTTTTTTTTTTTTTTTTTTTTTTTTTTTTTTTTTTTTTTTTTTTTTTTTTTTTTTTTTTTTTTTTTTTTTTTTTTTTTTTTTTTTTTTTTTTTTTTTTTTTTTTTTTTTTTTTTTTTTTTTTTTTTTTTTTTTTTTTTTTTTTTTTTTTTTTTTTTTTTTTTTTTTTTTTTTTTTTTTTTTTTTTTTTTTTTTTTTTTTTTTTTTTTTTTTTTTTTTTTTTTTTTTTTTTTTTTTTTTTTTTTTTTTTTTTTTTTTTTTTTTTTTTTTTTTTTTTTTTTTTTTTTTTTTTTTTTTTTTTTTTTTTTTTTTTTTTTTTTTTTTTTTTTTTTTTTTTTTTTTTTTTTTTTTTTTTTTTTTTTTTTTTTTTTTTTTTTTTTTTTTTTTTTTTTTTTTTTTTTTTTTTTTTTTTTTTTTTTTTTTTTTTTTTTTTTTTTTTTTTTTTTTTTTTTTTTTTTTTTTTTTTTTTTTTTTTTTTTTTTTTTTTTTTTTTTTTTTTTTTTTTTTTTTTTTTTTTTTTTTTTTTTTTTTTTTTTTTTTTTTTTTTTTTTTTTTTTTTTTTTTTTTTTTTTTTTTTTTTTTTTTTTTTTTTTTTTTTTTTTTTTTTTTTTTTTTTTTTTTTTTTTTTTTTTTTTTTTTTTTTTTTTTTTTTTTTTTTTTTTTTTTTTTTTTTTTTTTTTTTTTTTTTTTTTTTTTTTTTTTTTTTTTTTTTTTTTTTTTTTTTTTTTTTTTTTTTTTTTTTTTTTTTTTTTTTTTTTTTTTTTTTTTTTTTTTTTTTTTTTTTTTTTTTTTTTTTTTTTTTTTTTTTTTTTTTTTTTTTTTTTTTTTTTTTTTTTTTTTTTTTTTTTTTTTTTTTTTTTTTTTTTTTTTTTTTTTTTTTTTTTTTTTTTTTTTTTTTTTTTTTTTTTTTTTTTTTTTTTTTTTTTTTTTTTTTTTTTTTTTTTTTTTTTTTTTTTTTTTTTTTTTTTTTTTTTTTTTTTTTTTTTTTTTTTTTTTTTTTTTTTTTTTTTTTTTTTTTTTTTTTTTTTTTTTTTTTTTTTTTTTTTTTTTTTTTTTTTTTTTTTTTTTTTTTTTTTTTTTTTTTTTTTTTTTTTTTTTTTTTTTTTTTTTTTTTTTTTTTTTTTTTTTTTTTTTTTTTTTTTTTTTTTTTTTTTTTTTTTTTTTTTTTTTTTTTTTTTTTTTTTTTTTTTTTTTTTTTTTTTTTTTTTTTTTTTTTTTTTTTTTTTTTTTTTTTTTTTTTTTTTTTTTTTTTTTTTTTTTTTTTTTTTTTTTTTTTTTTTTTTTTTTTTTTTTTTTTTTTTTTTTTTTTTTTTTTTTTTTTTTTTTTTTTTTTTTTTTTTTTTTTTTTTTTTTTTTTTTTTTTTTTTTTTTTTTTTTTTTTTTTTTTTTTTTTTTTTTTTTTTTTTTTTTTTTTTTTTTTTTTTTTTTTTTTTTTTTTTTTTTTTTTTTTTTTTTTTTTTTTTTTTTTTTTTTTTTTTTTTTTTTTTTTTTTTTTTTTTTTTTTTTTTTTTTTTTTTTTTTTTTTTTTTTTTTTTTTTTTTTTTTTTTTTTTTTTTTTTTTTTTTTTTTTTTTTTTTTTTTTTTTTTTTTTTTTTTTTTTTTTTTTTTTTTTTTTTTTTTTTTTTTTTTTTTTTTTTTTTTTTTTTTTTTTTTTTTTTTTTTTTTTTTTTTTTTTTTTTTTTTTTTTTTTTTTTTTTTTTTTTTTTTTTTTTTTTTTTTTTTTTTTTTTTTTTTTTTTTTTTTTTTTTTTTTTTTTTTATTTTTTTTTTTTTTTTTTTTTTTTTTTTTTTTTTTTTTTTTTTTTTTTTTTTTTTTTTTTTTTTTTTTTTTTTTTTTTTTTTTTTTTTTTTTTTTTTTTTTTTTTTTTTTTTTTTTTTTTTTTTTTTTTTTTTTTTTTTTTTTTTTTTTTTTTTTTTTTTTTTTTTTTTTTTTTTTTTTTTTTTTTTTTTTTTTTTTTTTTTTTTTTTTTTTTTTTTTTTTTTTTTTTTTTTTTTTTTTTTTTTTTTTTTTTTTTTTTTTTTTTTTTTTTTTTTTTTTTTTTTTTTTTTTTTTTTTTTTTTTTTTTTTTTTTTTTTTTTTTTTTTTTTTTTTTTTTTTTTTTTTTTTTTTTTTTTTTTTTTTTTTTTTTTTTTTTTTTTTTTTTTTTTTTTTTTTTTTTTTTTTTTTTTTTTTTTTTTTTTTTTTTTTTTTTTTTTTTTTTTTTTTTTTTTTTTTTTTTTTTTTTTTTTTTTTTTTTTTTTTTTTTTTTTTTTTTTTTTTTTTTTTTTTTTTTTTTTTTTTTTTTTTTTTTTTTTTTTTTTTTTTTTTTTTTTTTTTTTTTTTTTTTTTTTTTTTTTTTTTTTTTTTTTTTTTTTTTTTTTTTTTTTTTTTTTTTTTTTTTTTTTTTTTTTTTTTTTTTTTTTTTTTTTTTTTTTTTTTTTTTTTTTTTTTTTTTTTTTTTTTTTTTTTTTTTTTTTTTTTTTTTTTTTTTTTTTTTTTTTTTTTTTTTTTTTTTTTTTTTTTTTTTTTTTTTTTTTTTTTTTTTTTTTTTTTTTTTTTTTTTTTTTTTTTTTTTTTTTTTTTTTTTTTTTTTTTTTTTTTTTTTTTTTTTTTTTTTTTTTTTTTTTTTTTTTTTTTTTTTTTTTTTTTTTTTTTTTTTTTTTTTTTTTTTTTTTTTTTTTTTTTTTTTTTTTTTTTTTTTTTTTTTTTTTTTTTTTTTTTTTTTTTTTTTTTTTTTTTTTTTTTTTTTTTTTTTTTTTTTTTTTTTTTTTTTTTTTTTTTTTTTTTTTTTTTTTTTTTTTTTTTTTTTTTTTTTTTTTTTTTTTTTTTTTTTTTTTTTTTTTTTTTTTTTTTTTTTTTTTTTTTTTTTTTTTTTTTTTTTTTTTTTTTTTTTTTTTTTTTTTTTTTTTTTTTTTTTTTTTTTTTTTTTTTTTTTTTTTTTTTTTTTTTTTTTTTTTTTTTTTTTTTTTTTTTTTTTTTTTTTTTTTTTTTTTTTTTTTTTTTTTTTTTTTTTTTTTTTTTTTTTTTTTTTTTTTTTTTTTTTTTTTTTTTTTTTTTTTTTTTTTTTTTTTTTTTTTTTTTTTTTTTTTTTTTTTTTTTTTTTTTTTTTTTTTTTTTTTTTTTTTTTTTTTTTTTTTTTTTTTTTTTTTTTTTTTTTTTTTTTTTTTTTTTTTTTTTTTTTTTTTTTTTTTTTTTTTTTTTTTTTTTTTTTTTTTTTTTTTTTTTTTTTTTTTTTTTTTTTTTTTTTTTTTTTTTTTTTTTTTTTTTTTTTTTTTTTTTTTTTTTTTTTTTTTTTTTTTTTTTTTTTTTTTTTTTTTTTTTTTTTTTTTTTTTTTTTTTTTTTTTTTTTTTTTTTTTTTTTTTTTTTTTTTTTTTTTTTTTTTTTTTTTTTTTTTTTTTTTTTTTTTTTTTTTTTTTTTTTTTTTTTTTTTTTTTTTTTTTTTTTTTTTTTTTTTTTTTTTTTTTTTTTTTTTTTTTTTTTTTTTTTTTTTTTTTTTTTTTTTTTTTTTTTTTTTTTTTTTTTTTTTTTTTTTTTTTTTTTTTTTTTTTTTTTTTTTTTTTTTTTTTTTTTTTTTTTTTTTTTTTTTTTTTTTTTTTTTTTTTTTTTTTTTTTTTTTTTTTTTTTTTTTTTTTTTTTTTTTTTTTTTTTTTTTTTTTTTTTTTTTTTTTTTTTTTTTTTTTTTTTTTTTTTTTTTTTTTTTTTTTTTTTTTTTTTTTTTTTTTTTTTTTTTTTTTTTTTTTTTTTTTTTTTTTTTTTTTTTTTTTTTTTTTTTTTTTTTTTTTTTTTTTTTTTTTTTTTTTTTTTTTTTTTTTTTTTTTTTTTTTTTTTTTTTTTTTTTTTTTTTTTTTTTTTTTTTTTTTTTTTTTTTTTTTTTTTTTTTTTTTTTTTTTTTTTTTTTTTTTTTTTTTTTTTTTTTTTTTTTTTTTTTTTTTTTTTTTTTTTTTTTTTTTTTTTTTTTTTTTTTTTTTTTTTTTTTTTTTTTTTTTTTTTTTTTTTTTTTTTTTTTTTTTTTTTTTTTTTTTTTTTTTTTTTTTTTTTTTTTTTTTTTTTTTTTTTTTTTTTTTTTTTTTTTTTTTTTTTTTTTTTTTTTTTTTTTTTTTTTTTTTTTTTTTTTTTTTTTTTTTTTTTTTTTTTTTTTTTTTTTTTTTTTTTTTTTTTTTTTTTTTTTTTTTTTTTTTTTTTTTTTTTTTTTTTTTTTTTTTTTTTTTTTTTTTTTTTTTTTTTTTTTTTTTTTTTTTTTTTTTTTTTTTTTTTTTTTTTTTTTTTTTTTTTTTTTTTTTTTTTTTTTTTTTTTTTTTTTTTTTTTTTTTTTTTTTTTTTTTTTTTTTTTTTTTTTTTTTTTTTTTTTTTTTTTTTTTTTTTTTTTTTTTTTTTTTTTTTTTTTTTTTTTTTTTTTTTTTTTTTTTTTTTTTTTTTTTTTTTTTTTTTTTTTTTTTTTTTTTTTTTTTTTTTTTTTTTTTTTTTTTTTTTTTTTTTTTTTTTTTTTTTTTTTTTTTTTTTTTTTTTTTTTTTTTTTTTTTTTTTTTTTTTTTTTTTTTTTTTTTTTTTTTTTTTTTTTTTTTTTTTTTTTTTTTTTTTTTTTTTTTTTTTTTTTTTTTTTTTTTTTTTTTTTTTTTTTTTTTTTTTTTTTTTTTTTTTTTTTTTTTTTTTTTTTTTTTTTTTTTTTTTTTTTTTTTTTTTTTTTTTTTTTTTTTTTTTTTTTTTTTTTTTTTTTTTTTTTTTTTTTTTTTTTTTTTTTTTTTTTTTTTTTTTTTTTTTTTTTTTTTTTTTTTTTTTTTTTTTTTTTTTTTTTTTTTTTTTTTTTTTTTTTTTTTTTTTTTTTTTTTTTTTTTTTTTTTTTTTTTTTTTTTTTTTTTTTTTTTTTTTTTTTTTTTTTTTTTTTTTTTTTTTTTTTTTTTTTTTTTTTTTTTTTTTTTTTTTTTTTTTTTTTTTTTTTTTTTTTTTTTTTTTTTTTTTTTTTTTTTTTTTTTTTTTTTTTTTTTTTTTTTTTTTTTTTTTTTTTTTTTTTTTTTTTTTTTTTTTTTTTTTTTTTTTTTTTTTTTTTTTTTTTTTTTTTTTTTTTTTTTTTTTTTTTTTTTTTTTTTTTTTTTTTTTTTTTTTTTTTTTTTTTTTTTTTTTTTTTTTTTTTTTTTTTTTTTTTTTTTTTTTTTTTTTTTTTTTTTTTTTTTTTTTTTTTTTTTTTTTTTTTTTTTTTTTTTTTTTTTTTTTTTTTTTTTTTTTTTTTTTTTTTTTTTTTTTTTTTTTTTTTTTTTTTTTTTTTTTTTTTTTTTTTTTTTTTTTTTTTTTTTTTTTTTTTTTTTTTTTTTTTTTTTTTTTTTTTTTTTTTTTTTTTTTTTTTTTTTTTTTTTTTTTTTTTTTTTTTTTTTTTTTTTTTTTTTTTTTTTTTTTTTTTTTTTTTTTTTTTTTTTTTTTTTTTTTTTTTTTTTTTTTTTTTTTTTTTTTTTTTTTTTTTTTTTTTTTTTTTTTTTTTTTTTTTTTTTTTTTTTTTTTTTTTTTTTTTTTTTTTTTTTTTTTTTTTTTTTTTTTTTTTTTTTTTTTTTTTTTTTTTTTTTTTTTTTTTTTTTTTTTTTTTTTTTTTTTTTTTTTTTTTTTTTTTTTTTTTTTTTTTTTTTTTTTTTTTTTTTTTTTTTTTTTTTTTTTTTTTTTTTTTTTTTTTTTTTTTTTTTTTTTTTTTTTTTTTTTTTTTTTTTTTTTTTTTTTTTTTTTTTTTTTTTTTTTTTTTTTTTTTTTTTTTTTTTTTTTTTTTTTTTTTTTTTTTTTTTTTTTTTTTTTTTTTTTTTTTTTTTTTTTTTTTTTTTTTTTTTTTTTTTTTTTTTTTTTTTTTTTTTTTTTTTTTTTTTTTTTTTTTTTTTTTTTTTTTTTTTTTTTTTTTTTTTTTTTTTTTTTTTTTTTTTTTTTTTTTTTTTTTTTTTTTTTTTTTTTTTTTTTTTTTTTTTTTTTTTTTTTTTTTTTTTTTTTTTTTTTTTTTTTTTTTTTTTTTTTTTTTTTTTTTTTTTTTTTTTTTTTTTTTTTTTTTTTTTTTTTTTTTTTTTTTTTTTTTTTTTTTTTTTTTTTTTTTTTTTTTTTTTTTTTTTTTTTTTTTTTTTTTTTTTTTTTTTTTTTTTTTTTTTTTTTTTTTTTTTTTTTTTTTTTTTTTTTTTTTTTTTTTTTTTTTTTTTTTTTTTTTTTTTTTTTTTTTTTTTTTTTTTTTTTTTTTTTTTTTTTTTTTTTTTTTTTTTTTTTTTTTTTTTTTTTTTTTTTTTTTTTTTTTTTTTTTTTTTTTTTTTTTTTTTTTTTTTTTTTTTTTTTTTTTTTTTTTTTTTTTTTTTTTTTTTTTTTTTTTTTTTTTTTTTTTTTTTTTTTTTTTTTTTTTTTTTTTTTTTTTTTTTTTTTTTTTTTTTTTTTTTTTTTTTTTTTTTTTTTTTTTTTTTTTTTTTTTTTTTTTTTTTTTTTTTTTTTTTTTTTTTTTTTTTTTTTTTTTTTTTTTTTTTTTTTTTTTTTTTTTTTTTTTTTTTTTTTTTTTTTTTTTTTTTTTTTTTTTTTTTTTTTTTTTTTTTTTTTTTTTTTTTTTTTTTTTTTTTTTTTTTTTTTTTTTTTTTTTTTTTTTTTTTTTTTTTTTTTTTTTTTTTTTTTTTTTTTTTTTTTTTTTTTTTTTTTTTTTTTTTTTTTTTTTTTTTTTTTTTTTTTTTTTTTTTTTTTTTTTTTTTTTTTTTTTTTTTTTTTTTTTTTTTTTTTTTTTTTTTTTTTTTTTTTTTTTTTTTTTTTTTTTTTTTTTTTTTTTTTTTTTTTTTTTTTTTTTTTTTTTTTTTTTTTTTTTTTTTTTTTTTTTTTTTTTTTTTTTTTTTTTTTTTTTTTTTTTTTTTTTTTTTTTTTTTTTTTTTTTTTTTTTTTTTTTTTTGTTTTTTTTTTTTTTTTTTTTTTTTTTTTTTTTTTTTTTTTTTTTTTTTTTTTTTTTTTTTTTTTTTTTTTTTTTTTTTTTTTTTTTTTTTTTTTTTTTTTTTTTTTTTTTTTTTTTTTTTTTTTTTTTTTTTTTTTTTTTTTTTTTTTTTTTTTTTTTTTTTTTTTTTTTTTTTTTTTTTTTTTTTTTTTTTTTTTTTTTTTTTTTTTTTTTTTTTTTTTTTTTTTTTTTTTTTTTTTTTTTTTTTTTTTTTTTTTTTTTTTTTTTTTTTTTTTTTTTTTTTTTTTTTTTTTTTTTTTTTTTTTTTTTTTTTTTTTTTTTTTTTTTTTTTTTTTTTTTTTTTTTTTTTTTTTTTTTTTTTTTTTTTTTTTTTTTTTTTTTTTTTTTTTTTTTTTTTTTTTTTTTTTTTTTTTTTTTTTTTTTTTTTTTTTTTTTTTTTTTTTTTTTTTTTTTTTTTTTTTTTTTTTTTTTTTTTTTTTTTTTTTTTTTTTTTTTTTTTTTTTTTTTTTTTTTTTTTTTTTTTTTTTTTTTTTTTTTTTTTTTTTTTTTTTTTTTTTTTTTTTTTTTTTTTTTTTTTTTTTTTTTTTTTTTTTTTTTTTTTTTTTTTTTTTTTTTTTTTTTTTTTTTTTTTTTTTTTTTTTTTTTTTTTTTTTTTTTTTTTTTTTTTTTTTTTTTTTTTTTTTTTTTTTTTTTTTTTTTTTTTTTTTTTTTTTTTTTTTTTTTTTTTTTTTTTTTTTTTTTTTTTTTTTTTTTTTTTTTTTTTTTTTTTTTTTTTTTTTTTTTTTTTTTTTTTTTTTTTTTTTTTTTTTTTTTTTTTTTTTTTTTTTTTTTTTTTTTTTTTTTTTTTTTTTTTTTTTTTTTTTTTTTTTTTTTTTTTTTTTTTTTTTTTTTTTTTTTTTTTTTTTTTTTTTTTTTTTTTTTTTTTTTTTTTTTTTTTTTTTTTTTTTTTTTTTTTTTTTTTTTTTTTTTTTTTTTTTTTTTTTTTTTTTTTTTTTTTTTTTTTTTTTTTTTTTTTTTTTTTTTTTTTTTTTTTTTTTTTTTTTTTTTTTTTTTTTTTTTTTTTTTTTTTTTTTTTTTTTTTTTTTTTTTTTTTTTTTTTTTTTTTTTTTTTTTTTTTTTTTTTTTTTTTTTTTTTTTTTTTTTTTTTTTTTTTTTTTTTTTTTTTTTTTTTTTTTTTTTTTTTTTTTTTTTTTTTTTTTTTTTTTTTTTTTTTTTTTTTTTTTTTTTTTTTTTTTTTTTTTTTTTTTTTTTTTTTTTTTTTTTTTTTTTTTTTTTTTTTTTTTTTTTTTTTTTTTTTTTTTTTTTTTTTTTTTTTTTTTTTTTTTTTTTTTTTTTTTTTTTTTTTTTTTTTTTTTTTTTTTTTTTTTTTTTTTTTTTTTTTTTTTTTTTTTTTTTTTTTTTTTTTTTTTTTTTTTTTTTTTTTTTTTTTTTTTTTTTTTTTTTTTTTTTTTTTTTTTTTTTTTTTTTTTTTTTTTTTTTTTTTTTTTTTTTTTTTTTTTTTTTTTTTTTTTTTTTTTTTTTTTTTTTTTTTTTTTTTTTTTTTTTTTTTTTTTTTTTTTTTTTTTTTTTTTTTTTTTTTTTTTTTTTTTTTTTTTTTTTTTTTTTTTTTTTTTTTTTTTTTTTTTTTTTTTTTTTTTTTTTTTTTTTTTTTTTTTTTTTTTTTTTTTTTTTTTTTTTTTTTTTTTTTTTTTTTTTTTTTTTTTTTTTTTTTTTTTTTTTTTTTTTTTTTTTTTTTTTTTTTTTTTTTTTTTTTTTTTTTTTTTTTTTTTTTTTTTTTTTTTTTTTTTTTTTTTTTTTTTTTTTTTTTTTTTTTTTTTTTTTTTTTTTTTTTTTTTTTTTTTTTTTTTTTTTTTTTTTTTTTTTTTTTTTTTTTTTTTTTTTTTTTTTTTTTTTTTTTTTTTTTTTTTTTTTTTTTTTTTTTTTTTTTTTTTTTTTTTTTTTTTTTTTTTTTTTTTTTTTTTTTTTTTTTTTTTTTTTTTTTTTTTTTTTTTTTTTTTTTTTTTTTTTTTTTTTTTTTTTTTTTTTTTTTTTTTTTTTTTTTTTTTTTTTTTTTTTTTTTTTTTTTTTTTTTTTTTTTTTTTTTTTTTTTTTTTTTTTTTTTTTTTTTTTTTTTTTTTTTTTTTTTTTTTTTTTTTTTTTTTTTTTTTTTTTTTTTTTTTTTTTTTTTTTTTTTTTTTTTTTTTTTTTTTTTTTTTTTTTTTTTTTTTTTTTTTTTTTTTTTTTTTTTTTTTTTTTTTTTTTTTTTTTTTTTTTTTTTTTTTTTTTTTTTTTTTTTTTTTTTTTTTTTTTTTTTTTTTTTTTTTTTTTTTTTTTTTTTTTTTTTTTTTTTTTTTTTTTTTTTTTTTTTTTTTTTTTTTTTTTTTTTTTTTTTTTTTTTTTTTTTTTTTTTTTTTTTTTTTTTTTTTTTTTTTTTTTTTTTTTTTTTTTTTTTTTTTTTTTTTTTTTTTTTTTTTTTTTTTTTTTTTTTTTTTTTTTTTTTTTTTTTTTTTTTTTTTTTTTTTTTTTTTTTTTTTTTTTTTTTTTTTTTTTTTTTTTTTTTTTTTTTTTTTTTTTTTTTTTTTTTTTTTTTTTTTTTTTTTTTTTTTTTTTTTTTTTTTTTTTTTTTTTTTTTTTTTTTTTTTTTTTTTTTTTTTTTTTTTTTTTTTTTTTTTTTTTTTTTTTTTTTTTTTTTTTTTTTTTTTTTTTTTTTTTTTTTTTTTTTTTTTTTTTTTTTTTTTTTTTTTTTTTTTTTTTTTTTTTTTTTTTTTTTTTTTTTTTTTTTTTTTTTTTTTTTTTTTTTTTTTTTTTTTTTTTTTTTTTTTTTTTTTTTTTTTTTTTTTTTTTTTTTTTTTTTTTTTTTTTTTTTTTTTTTTTTTTTTTTTTTTTTTTTTTTTTTTTTTTTTTTTTTTTTTTTTTTTTTTTTTTTTTTTTTTTTTTTTTTTTTTTTTTTTTTTTTTTTTTTTTTTTTTTTTTTTTTTTTTTTTTTTTTTTTTTTTTTTTTTTTTTTTTTTTTTTTTTTTTTTTTTTTTTTTTTTTTTTTTTTTTTTTTTTTTTTTTTTTTTTTTTTTTTTTTTTTTTTTTTTTTTTTTTTTTTTTTTTTTTTTTTTTTTTTTTTTTTTTTTTTTTTTTTTTTTTTTTTTTTTTTTTTTTTTTTTTTTTTTTTTTTTTTTTTTTTTTTTTTTTTTTTTTTTTTTTTTTTTTTTTTTTTTTTTTTTTTTTTTTTTTTTTTTTTTTTTTTTTTTTTTTTTTTTTTTTTTTTTTTTTTTTTTTTTTTTTTTTTTTTTTTTTTTTTTTTTTTTTTTTTTTTTTTTTTTTTTTTTTTTTTTTTTTTTTTTTTTTTTTTTTTTTTTTTTTTTTTTTTTTTTTTTTTTTTTTTTTTTTTTTTTTTTTTTTTTTTTTTTTTTTTTTTTTTTTTTTTTTTTTTTTTTTTTTTTTTTTTTTTTTTTTTTTTTTTTTTTTTTTTTTTTTTTTTTTTTTTTTTTTTTTTTTTTTTTTTTTTTTTTTTTTTTTTTTTTTTTTTTTTTTTTTTTTTTTTTTTTTTTTTTTTTTTTTTTTTTTTTTTTTTTTTTTTTTTTTTTTTTTTTTTTTTTTTTTTTTTTTTTTTTTTTTTTTTTTTTTTTTTTTTTTTTTTTTTTTTTTTTTTTTTTTTTTTTTTTTTTTTTTTTTTTTTTTTTTTTTTTTTTTTTTTTTTTTTTTTTTTTTTTTTTTTTTTTTTTTTTTTTTTTTTTTTTTTTTTTTTTTTTTTTTTTTTTTTTTTTTTTTTTTTTTTTTTTTTTTTTTTTTTTTTTTTTTTTTTTTTTTTTTTTTTTTTTTTTTTTTTTTTTTTTTTTTTTTTTTTTTTTTTTTTTTTTTTTTTTTTTTTTTTTTTTTTTTTTTTTTTTTTTTTTTTTTTTTTTTTTTTTTTTTTTTTTTTTTTTTTTTTTTTTTTTTTTTTTTTTTTTTTTTTTTTTTTTTTTTTTTTTTTTTTTTTTTTTTTTTTTTTTTTTTTTTTTTTTTTTTTTTTTTTTTTTTTTTTTTTTTTTTTTTTTTTTTTTTTTTTTTTTTTTTTTTTTTTTTTTTTTTTTTTTTTTTTTTTTTTTTTTTTTTTTTTTTTTTTTTTTTTTTTTTTTTTTTTTTTTTTTTTTTTTTTTTTTTTTTTTTTTTTTTTTTTTTTTTTTTTTTTTTTTTTTTTTTTTTTTTTTTTTTTTTTTTTTTTTTTTTTTTTTTTTTTTTTTTTTTTTTTTTTTTTTTTTTTTTTTTTTTTTTTTTTTTTTTTTTTTTTTTTTTTTTTTTTTTTTTTTTTTTTTTTTTTTTTTTTTTTTTTTTTTTTTTTTTTTTTTTTTTTTTTTTTTTTTTTTTTTTTTTTTTTTTTTTTTTTTTTTTTTTTTTTTTTTTTTTTTTTTTTTTTTTTTTTTTTTTTTTTTTTTTTTTTTTTTTTTTTTTTTTTTTTTTTTTTTTTTTTTTTTTTTTTTTTTTTTTTTTTTTTTTTTTTTTTTTTTTTTTTTTTTTTTTTTTTTTTTTTTTTTTTTTTTTTTTTTTTTTTTTTTTTTTTTTTTTTTTTTTTTTTTTTTTTTTTTTTTTTTTTTTTTTTTTTTTTTTTTTTTTTTTTTTTTTTTTTTTTTTTTTTTTTTTTTTTTTTTTTTTTTTTTTTTTTTTTTTTTTTTTTTTTTTTTTTTTTTTTTTTTTTTTTTTTTTTTTTTTTTTTTTTTTTTTTTTTTTTTTTTTTTTTTTTTTTTTTTTTTTTTTTTTTTTTTTTTTTTTTTTTTTTTTTTTTTTTTTTTTTTTTTTTTTTTTTTTTTTTTTTTTTTTTTTTTTTTTTTTTTTTTTTTTTTTTTTTTTTTTTTTTTTTTTTTTTTTTTTTTT